>CM068369.1:324285966-324885966 GCA_034769895.1 Magicicada septendecula
AACCGAAGAAAGGCCATATTATCTCAACCAGCACTTTGTTTACATTAGAAGCTATCAACGCGCATGCGTCAGGCGGCCATTCTGATCCAGTTTCGTCACCGTAATAAGACACGACTAGACTGCTTTCTGGTTTGAACAAAATTATATATAACCTTTTATTATTAATAATTACCATTATATTGTTTAAATTTAAGACATTTTTTGAATTGTAAGTGTTATACTTTCATGTCCCTGACCTTCTCTGGCTTTTTATATAAATAACCGTTCAAAGAACCTGTTTAAATAATACAACTGTAAAACTTCTAATATCGACCGACCCTGAGCGAGTCGATATGGCTTTGTAACCTCGATTAATTAATCGACCAACCTTATTATTGTGTTTAATAAACGTTTTTGTTTGTTTTTTGGTAAATTGGAGTTAATTTCTCTTATAAAAGGACATAATCATTAATTAACCAAGAAAAATAGATAATCTTTAAAGGCAGTATAGGCGAAACTACAACATTTCAAGAGTAAGAAGAAGAGAGCCGTTTTCGCCTAACTTGAAGTTAATTGGATTATCTTTTTAACAGATTTACCTAACAGAAATTTATTACCAAATTAAACACTTTACTATTATAATTATAATTACGATCCACAACCTCAATTTATTCCTAAATATTAAGCACATAAATACCCCGAAAATATTTTTTCCGAAATTATTTTTTTTTATAAATATAAATTTTAAATTTATATTTTATTTCAATTGACTACACAGCAAAATACACTGAGTTTATTTGATAATAACAAAGACCAGGAACTTTACCAAATCGACGATTCCCAGAGCGGAACGTCACTACTACACATACACCCCATAAAAATTATCCTGGGTAATATTATACCAGAACACTATACAATTACAATTATAGTATGGTTGTATTACAAAAGCGAAGATCAACAGTGAGAGCTTAGAAGACAAGAAGATATTAGCTACATATTACCCACATTCTTACATTGAAATAATCTCGTTTTATTACAAAATCAGCTAGCACAACCAGTGAGACTTACAGGAGAGCACAATTCTCATACATCAACCTTTTATTTATTTATTAATTCACTGTTTTATTACAATGTATGTAACAAGAAGCGCAGACGGAGTGATGTTTTTTAAAGCTCTAGGCTTTGCAGACTTGCCTATTAACATTAGCTTCAGTTTATGTTCTCCACTTGCATTCGATGCAGCAAGAACTGTCACCCTTTCTTTAAATTTTTTGTGGCCTGCTGCAGCATTTTCTTCCCTTGAAGCTAAAGTTTTAGTAGGCAGCATTTTAAAATTTAGTCCTGTCTCATCACAGTTGTACAACTGATCGAGAGTAAGTTTTTCTTCTTCTGTAATTTTTTTAAAATCTCTCACAGAACTCTGTGACAGCCTCAGAATCCGCAGATAGCTTTTCACCACACATTTCAAGCTGCCTTACGCCGTATCGTTTTTTCCATCTATCCAACCATCCTGAACTTGCTGTAAAATCATCCTCGCCTTCCTTAAACTGGTCCCTGAAAAACATTGCTTTTTCTTGCAACATTGGGCCTAAAATAGGACTTCCTTTTTGCCTCTGTTGACTAAACCAAGTGAACAAAGCTGCACTCGTTTTTTCATAATCAGATTTCTTCATCGATTTGCATTCACAGGTTAAAATCCCCATACACTTTTTAGAAGAATAGTTTTCAATCTTGTCTCTGTTCCTATGCCAGTCACCAACAGTCACTTCGCCGACTCCATAATCAGCAGCAAGTTTTTTTAGCATTTCACCTCTGTCTAATCTTTTTAAGGCTTCCAATTTAACACTTAGCGGCACAAACTTCTTCTTAGGCCTACTCTTGTAACTCATTATATACAGTATAAATAACAATTTACTTTAGTGAAAAACTAAACGTTGAATATACTGTACAGTAAAATAACTAAAACAACAAGCAAACACTAGTAACGAAGCTTAGTAGTAACGCACAGGTACAACACTTGTATCAGCTGAGGTGGTCAGTCCGCTACTGATTTATTTACGTATTTATTTTTAGCGTTTCATGCTGTAGACACTTGGTCTGGCATGACTCACGATATGGCGGGAATGTTGTTTACATTTACTGACTGTATTTATTATTTTTTTTCCAGCTCGAATTACACGGAACCTCGAAATACCGGGGCTCGAATTACCGAGACTCTACTGTATGTAAAAGAAAAGTACCTTTAAGAAAAATGTATAATAAAAAAAAAATGCAAATAAAGACACCCTATATCACTATATGGAAATGCTACCACAATGTGTACAGGTTAAGCTGAAGACTTTGATAGGTATATTGTCACCGGAATTTCAGAGTAGGAAAACTTTAAAATACTTAGTGATTAAAATATTAATAAGTTATTATTTATTACAATCCATTTATCCATTTCATTTCTTAGATTAGTCGTAAGTAGTGTATGAATAAATTCATTTGGTATTAAGTTTATTAATTTATTGGAAGTATATATGAATTGTCTTCTACATGCAGATATATTTCGATATTTGTTTTATAAGTTTCAAAGCCCGGTTGTCGAATGTTGTAAGATAATGTTCGAGCAACAAAAAGGTTTTTATTTTTTTTAATGAAGAGTAATACATTTTTTATATATAATTGTTTTATTGTTAGTACCTTAAATTCCGAGAAAAGATTATTGCTGGGATAAAACATATTTTTACCGAAGGTAGCCTTTATTATTTGTTTCTGGATCATAAATATTTTATTTAAGTAAGTGTTTGATGCACCACCCCATATCATTATTCCGTATTGTAAAACAGACTGGGCATATGCAAAATAAACTAGTCTAGAAATTTCAATATTTCTCAATTTGCCTATTTTGTAGGATTTAAATATTAAATGTCTTATTAAAACACCTAATATTTTGCCTCCTTTGTTCTATTCAGAACAGGGCATTGGCAGGTTACGGTTGTCAACAAGCTACAGCTAGGCGAATGAATTAGTAAAGGCTTTAAATTCACCGGCTGGGTTCTAGCAGTTGGAGAAAAGGTCATATATAAGCTTTTTTTTTTGTAATTTAAGGATAATAAGTGTTCGTCCACTAATTTTTTAATAAATTAATACGAGTATAATAGTCTAATTTTATAATAAATAAAATGTACCTCACTTAAAGAGGGTCCTGGTGAATTCCCAAAAACTTCCAAATCCATTTCATTTTCATTTGCCTCAGTTTCCAGACCCATTTCATTTAAATTCACCTCAGTTTTCAAAACCATTTTGTTTAAATTGGCTTCAGGGTTTTTTCGATGACTTCAGGCTCTGGCTCTGTTGTCATTGTTGAAGTAGAACAACTCGAAGCAATGCTTTTATTTCCTGACAAAAACTTTTTCAAGCCAGCCGCTTGGTTTTCTTCATCAAGACTTTGTTTTGTTCTTTTTTTCCTGTAGTATGACCCAGAATGTTTCTTTTTATCTGACATGTTTTATGTATAAATGTGTTTCACACTAATATTTCACTAACTCCGCACTTAAGTAAAATGACTTTACACACATGGGCTTCTAACATCTAACACACACAGTATAAACAGACGCTGACCGCCCCTGTGATCCGATTCGGACTGACAGGTGAGTCACGCTTTGTTTTGCAATGCCAGTGATGGCGTCCTGGGCGAGTCCAAATGTCTTGTTTAAGGGAGGGGAGGGTAGGTGGCGCGCGGCAGTTGGTTATGCGGTAGGAAGGGAGCGGTTGAACTGGATCGTTTGTGTTTGTGTTTGAGATCATTATTTGTTCTGCGCATACTTCAAGGCATTTTAATGTAATCCTTAATTTTTTATGGGTTTTTTTTGGTACAATAATATTTTTTTTCATCCGTATTGCAATTGATAAACGTCGCAGCAGGTTCGGCGTTCACATTAGATTTTTTATAATAACCCATTTTGGCGCCCCCCCCCAATGTCGGCGCCCCGTGCAGGCGCACGGGTCGCACGGGCCTTAAGCCGCGCCTGACTTAACGTAAACATCTCTATTATTCTCTCTCTCTCAAAATACTTCTCATCATAACACCATTTCATTTTGTCTCTATCACTCCATGCAAAGGGTAACACAAAGTTATCATGACACATCTTGGCTCTTCCAAGGAACTCATGAGAACTAGGGGAAGTACTTAGAGACACCTCATCTCTATAACCACAGGAGTAAACTCTGTCCTCATAAAACATTTGTGAAAACTCTGTTTCACCATATACTCGGGGAAAATCTGCCCTTTGCCCACCTAACCTCTCATCACACTTTCTCTCAATCTTTTCAGCACTCGCTAACACTTCATTACTAAACTCTACTTCAACAAAATCTTCATTATAACTCTCAATATTAACCACCTTACTCTCTAGCACCACATTTTTAATTATATCATTGTTATTCTCACTTACCTTTTCAACTACTACTACTTGTCAACCTATTTTTATAACTATCACCTACCTCGTTAATTATTTCTTCGTTATTTGTGTTTATACTGCACTTACCTATATCTGTACCATTTTCTACCACCCCTACACTCATCATTATAATTAACCCCATTACTACCACTGACCTGTTTTGATTCACCTTCTGTATTCTCCTTTAATTGATCTGTCTCTGGTTTCCGCAATAATTTATTCCACTTTTTGTCCATCTCGTCAAAATGTTTATCCATCATATCAAAACCCTTATTCATATTATCATACATTGTTTTCAAAAGATTCATCACATCATCCATTGAACATCATCCATTGACTTCTTCGGTTTCTCTTACATCAGCCATGTTTAAACAAAATTATTTATTATAATTATAACCCTTAACGAACTACAACCCTTTTAATACACAATAATTACATTCGTTATCAACATATAAACGTAACCATAATCATCACGTACGTTACACTACCCAAACATAACCTAGTCACATACGTAAATATATACGGTAAAACTTACAAATATGCCATTACCAATTCCTATTTTCTGTGCTTAAAACAGGTCTACCTCGTATAAAGGTATACTCGGATCCTGGCAGCGAGTCGCCATTTGTTAAGTTACACCCAAATTTCTAAATAAATAATACTCTGCCAGAACCTTACCTGCGATCTTTTTTTCGCTACTTACCTTTTTATAAATTCCATCAGAAGTTCAGAGTTGTCACCAATATCTTTGCAGGACAGCTATGGAAACCTTTATAGATTACCTTAATTAAAACTGGACAATTTTGCCATCTGACTTTCCCCAATTCAGAAGATTCCCGGAAACGTTAGACGAATTTTTTAGCACAGAACACTAGGAAATGGTAACGACGAAATAACTACGCTAACACATGGTTATATTCTGTTAAAACAAATCTTATTCATTTATTCAAATTGAATTACTTCTTTCTTCTCTTATTTTAATTACTTCTTTCTATTGACATCTATTACATCGTATCTTATAATAATAACCCCTACTTATAAACCAGTACTATTATGTTATTTTTTCCCCCGTTATTTTTTTTGTACACACACTCTCTCACTCTATTAATTAATTTTACCCCCATTTTATTTATGAGCTCATTAATGATTTATAATGTTTTGGCCAAATGAATCTGCTTTATACTTGTTACCTATTTGCGTAATATCCAAATGTTGTCCGGAACTGTTTTCACTAAACACTCTCAACTCCGACCAAAGTTTAACGTCATTTAATTGTCACTTCATTATTTAACACTGGTTGTACTTTTTATACTACTTGGTAGGCCTACTTTAATATTTTTTCGGCCTACCAAGAACTCAACTGAGACTATGGTTGAATTAACGACTGTACAGGTTGAAGAGTCGTTTTCAATATCCAGCATCAGGCGAAGCGTGGGTCCGCTCCGCAGCCCGTCTCGCTGGCCACGTGTTCGTAAATTCGAACGCTGATTGGCTTTCTTGTGCAGCTTTGGAATGTATGTTCGTGCCATTTTCGTGGGAACGCTGGCCGACATGTGCGCGCGTACGCGAGAATGCGCACCCTTGCTGATAACTTGCGCTTTGGTAATATGCTGTGCCTTACACGGATCTACAGTCCGTTAACAAAATATACTCTGGTTAGGAAAAAACTTTAGATTACAGACCCCTTCAT
This sequence comes from Magicicada septendecula, assembly GCA_034769895.1. Classification (NCBI taxonomy): domain Eukaryota; kingdom Metazoa; phylum Arthropoda; class Insecta; order Hemiptera; family Cicadidae; genus Magicicada; species Magicicada septendecula. The sequence continues at coordinate 324,292,081 of CM068369.1, forward strand.
TCTGTACCATTACAATAGTTGCATTGCAGCATGTTTGTGATCTTACAGTCACACCTCGTATGTTCTGTTCTATAAGTACCACATAATTGGTTGTTTAACTTGGTTGATTTGTGCTAAGTCTTGGAACATATAGTTTTAAAATGTCTTCCTAATTTATACCAATTATACATACAACATTTAATTTTCATCAATCAAATCATAAGATAAATCAATTAGTCTGTATGTTTGAAGTATTATTTGTGTTTAATAATTAAATTCGTCCCTGTTCAGGCATCGACTGAAGTATGTTCAGTATTTAGTAATTAAATTCGTTCCTTAGTTCGGACTCCAACTAAAACTGTATTGTATTTATTACGTAATAATTGACTTTACGTGTTGCAAGGTTAACCAGGATATCGTTTAGTGTACTTGACAGAGAATAATAGGCAAATACAAATAAACAAATACATATTCATAAAATTAAAATAAAATATTATTTTATTTTCTTTAACATGATATTCTCCCTTTTTACTGAATCTATTGTTATAACCCCATTCTTTTCATCGAACTACATAATACACAGTAATGGCTTTTGCGCCTCGCAACTCCTACTAATACAAACAATACATTTTACATCTTATAAAATCTTAATTACTAAATTATATGTTCTATAATCGTAAGACGAACCAATTCTTTGTAATTACACACACCACTCACATTCCAATTACCCCATTTCTAGATTTTGTTCACAATGAGTTTAATTTCGAATAACCTTTATTTTCTTTAGAGATTAATTATCTTTAGGCTTTTATATAATATGTCGGGTACTCATCCTTTTGTTGCCGACCCTAATTTACTCGAGTAGTGTTTTGTGTGACCGCGCGGTCTGATGGTGTTCGTCAACTGACGCTTAAAGTCACGCGTCTTCAAGATGGCCAGGGATCCTCTGTGTGCGGCAACTTGCCCCGTGATTGGCTAGTAACGTCTCGAGGAGTTTTGTCATCTCGTACCTGGCGAGAAGGAATTTTCGTTATGTGACCTTTTCGTTGTGAACAGCGGCTCACACGTGCGCTCGTACGCATGAATACGCACCCTACTGATAATTTGCATTCCGGTACTGTGCTGTACCTTACACGGAGCTACAGTCGGTGACCAAAAAATACACTCTTGTTAAATACAAAATGAAAAACTTTAAATTATAGAGCCTCATCAGTTTGTACCATTACAATACCAATGAGAGGTTTTATGCCCTAAAACATAAAAATTCTCATTGCCTAACCTAAAGGGATCAGTGTCGACATGGAGCCATTACCCCCTTTAGTTCTTATTATAATCATTATGGGTTTATCCACCCCCCTAGTCAGATGGCTATGGACGTATCTACATACATGGCGTAGGACTTTGCTGGACTTTCTACCTGAGAATCCCAACACCACAAAGCGGAACAGCCACGAGATGTCGATGCTCCAACACGCCGGCCAGAACAGGTATGCCCCACAGTACCACCTGACTCTTAAACCTGCCGTCAAAATATTTAATAAAAGGTTCTTTTAACCTTCCATATCCTCCACTGATGCGTTTCCCCTTAATTGTATTGGTTCGCCTTAGGCAAAGCATTGGTTCTTGTTTTTAATTCTTGTACATAAAAACAGTTGATTATATCTATATATATTCTTAACAGCAATGTAAACAGAGTATGCCCATACAGGGACATCTGCATAAACTCTTGACATCTATACCACTTCTTGACCTGTCTAGTCCTAAACTTCGAAAAATTTTACAATCCACACATTTACTTCATAATTGCTCTAATTCATTTATTAACTTGAATTAAAATTTCATCTTTTCTTCAAATATAATTTTCCATTAAAAAATTTTTTTTAATAAATAAAATTTTCAACAATGATTATTAAAATCATCAAATTCCTCTTAATTAATTAAATCATTTAAATTTAATTTAATTATGTCATTTAAAACTTTAATTTTCATTAAATCGTTTACAATTGTTTAAAAACCTCTCATATTGAGTTAATTTCATCTCAAAATTAATTTAGTATTTGTTACAGTCTTCAAATCAAATAATTTTTAAATTAATTTACAAACCGGCTACCCCTACTTTATTCATTGAAACATGTATATTTACATATTAGACATAGTAAAATCCCTAAAATTAAAAAACATAGTCAAAACATCAACATTAAACAAACTTGTAAATACAAGTTACATTACATGCCATATACATAAAATAAAAAACAACTTAATTTAACACACATTATTATTACATTTCAAAAACATTGTATTTTTCAATTCTCCACGTTATGAGCACAAAATCAATCATGTCTGTTAAGTTAATAGAATATACATCAAGAGTAATACAGAATGGCAATTACAGCGATAATCAGAATGTCAATACAACCTGGTACTACAACAATACTGCTTTATTATCAGTATCCGGTGATCATCAATATGACCACAATAATCATTTAATAACTAACCTCATATGGCTAGTTCAACTCTCCTCCTTCAACTCCTCTCTCTCCTCTTTTTTTTTCAACCCCCCCAAATCCCTTAACCCCTGATACCTGTTACAATTTGCTGTGTTCTGCACTAGGCGTCTTGGCCATCGCCGGCCTCATTCTAGCCGTAAACCACATCTCCCTCGTGGCCTGTAACTTGGTCACCCCCCATCCACACTCACTATGACCCCCCTGGACTGTAGCGTCCAGTTGCTTCCACAAGGACTGATGCGGAAGGGGTGGACATTTTTTTCTTTTATTCCACCCCATCCTTGCTTCTGCATTACAATAAAATTCAGTATTACATACCTACTAATAATGATGAATACACCCCTAATGGACTACCACCCCTATATAGCTGAAAACAGCCCTTTTCCAAAAATTAGTAGATTCCCCTAAAAATACCCCCCCCCCCAACTAAATTTAACAAACCACCGGATTGACAAAACAAAAACAAACCATAAGCCGGTTATAACAATTAAAATTTATGATTTGCTATAATTAACTACATTCACGGTCATGATCCGGTGAGGTCATGACCGCACTTAGGTGGGGAATCTACTGTTACACATTTAATACAAGTAGTATATATTTTATATGCAATAAAAAATTATATCAAAACATGTCTTTGTATCAATATAATGATATCCTTTCATTTCTGGATCTGCACAAAATCTATAAACACAACAATTGTAATTTCAATTTAAAAAAACTTTCATAATAGTTACATTATATAATCAACTATGATTCCATATTATTACAGATCACTTTCTAGAATGGAATGTACATCATTAGCAACGTACATTTCCTACTAAGTTACTTTATTGTTTCATTTCTCCAGCTCCATAAACCAGAATTTTGTTAAGTTAAACTGAAAAACTACGTTACTTTATATAACACTAGTTAATTATTTGAATATTGCCTTATGTAGGTTTTAATTTAGATATACCATTCATGTTTAAGATTCCTACACATTAATATAATAAACATAATAAAATACTCATAATGAACATAGCTATTATTACATCAAAATAAACCTTTCACACTTGAGTCTGAATAAAAATTACTAACATTACAACTTTAATTTCAATTTCCATTGATTACACATTTTAACTGTTTACTTTGCACTGAAGTATGTTCAGTATTTAGTAATTAAATTTGTTCCTTAGTTCGGACTCCAACTAAAACTGTATTGTATTTATTACGTAATAATTGACTTTACGTGTTGCAAAGTTAACCAGGATATCGTTTAGTGTACTTGACAGAGAATAATAGGCAAATACATATTCATAAAATTAAAATAAAATATTACTTTATTTTCTTTAACATGACATTCTCCCTTTTTACTGAATCTATTGTTATAACCCCATTCTTTTCATCGAACTACTTAATACACAGTAATGGCTTTTGTGCCTCGCAACTCCTACTAATACAAACAATACATTTTACATCTTATAAAATCTTAATTACTAAAATATATGTTCTATAATCGTAAGATGAACCAATTCTTTGTAATTACACACACCACTCACATTCCAATTACCCCATTTCTAGATTTTGTTCACAACGAGTTTAATTTCGAATAACCTTTATTTTCTTTAGAGATTAATTATCTTTAGGCTTTTATATAAGATGTTGGGTACTCATCCTATTGTCGTCGTATCCACGTGGTTACACCACCACTGTTAATTCCTAATTTCCCTAGCACACTCCGAAAATAAGTTTAAACTGTTAACACTTGTAGATTACGTCTGATTGATCACTATGACATAATTTTCCGTTGTATTAACTTAATTCACACGATTTACTGGTCGGCCGACCCTAATTTACTCGAGTAATGTTTTGTATGACCGCGCGGTCTAATGGTGTTCGTCGACTGACGCTTAAAGTCACGCGTCTTCAAGATGGCCAGGGATCCTCCTCTGTATGCGGCAACTTGCCCCGTGATTGGCTAGTAACATCTCGAGGAGTTTTGTCATGTCGTACCTGGCGAGTAGGAATTTTCATTACGTGACCTTTTCGTTGTGAACAGCAGCCCACACGTGCGCTCGTACGCATGAATACGCACCCTACTGATAATTTGCATTCCGGTACTGTGCTGTACCCTACACGGAGCTACAGTCGGTGACCAAAAAATACACTCTTGTTAAATACAAAATGAAAAACTTTAAATTATAGACCCTCATCAGTTTGTACCGTTGCATGTTATATCCTTTTAAAAACAATCGTATAATTAAAAAAAGTTTGTTTCAGGTCAAATTGAAAAAGATAGTGAGTTGACATTGGCAAGTGGAGGAGGTGGAGAGGAAGATAAAGCAAAAATTCTTCAGAAAGAGGAAGAAATTGTTTACTATTCATCGCCATTCTATTGCCAATTGTATTATCTAATTAAAAGGAGCATTATAAAACTTAGTAGAGATAAGGTATGCATTTTAATTGATGGTATATTCAATGAATTCAGATAATGGTAAAGAGTTTTAGAAGAGATATGTGATGGTGATTGAATCTCGTGCAATGCTAAGCAAAAGGAATACAAAAATATTAAGACAGACCAATAATGTATACACTGTAATCTTAGCTGAAAGGCCAAGAAGCGAGAAGTAGCAGATAGGATTAATTATAATTATGATCATAGGCGTAACTTGGGAGGGGCAAGGGGAGGCACTTGCCCCCTCCCATCTTCCGAGCATTATAAAATTTTGTTTCCAGTTGTTTATAAATAAAAACTAACAAATAGTAAAACAGGAGACAGTTTCTATGCTTGCGAGCACAGTAAGCACTATTTATCAACGTCTGTACTGTTATCAGTGACTAGTTGCCATAAATGTACTATTCTTATTTCTTTTGAAGAAACTTGTAAGGGGACTGTTTGACAGTTTGAATGATATGCGTCAAAATAATATTTCTGTTCAAAAAAAAACACTAGAGACCTAATTAACTGGAATACAATGCGTGCCTTTTACACAAACAAAGACTTGTTTTTGAACACCGCAAGACGTCGATGGCTTTGTTCATGAATCTTAAAAGACGGTTATTTGGAACTCTTATTTGTTAGTGGTTACTGATACAAGTGCGGTCAGTTACTCGGTCGTGTACGTAGTCCGTTAAAGTACACATCGCTTGTCTCTTTCTTAATTCATTATTGTTGTGTATGTTTTGGTTTTTTGTGTTGATAAGTGCTGGGAAATGGGAGATAAGAAACGCAAAGGAGTAACACGGCTTAATTTCTTTGAAAATTGCCTGACTTGCAATTTGAAAATTTCTTTGTGTTGTGACTGATTCGGCTTACTGCTACTACTGCCGAGCATTTTGTGACAGTGTGCCTAAGGGAGAGGATGCGTTTACGAAAACTGGGTATAAGAATTGGAAGAACTGAAATTGTTTATGTTTATAGGCCTACAGTAAATTTGTTCTAGGTAAACATAACTGGAAGTACAACTTATGAAGAAAGGTTTGTTGATCATTAAAAAATGAAATTGTCCGTCGTTTACTAAGATGTCTACGCTTTAAAAGTTATTTCTAGCTTTAACTTTCTAATTTTGTATATAATATACTTTATTAATTTTATTATATACAGTCGACTCCCTCTCGTTCAGACTCCGATGGTTCGGACGCCAGATGGTCCGGACTACTTCTTGGAAATGAGTCATCAGCGCGCGCCGGGTTTCTCATGGCCGAAAACGACAGGATTGAGCGTGTCTGTTTATTTCCGGCCTACATGTAAACAAAGATCCTCAGTTCGGCTTACGATTGCGTTTGCTCCGGATCGTCATACAGTGTACTGTAGCTGTTTTTACTAATTACTACTGATATTGTTGTGTGTTTTAATAATTTTCAATGTGAGTTACATATGTTATTATAAGTGAGTTTATTTGTTAGGCGAAATTGTAGTTTCAGTAACTCTGATTATTTGACAGTAAAATTCTCAAAAATGAGTGAAAAACGGAAGCATAATACAGTTAAAATGCAAGACAGACTTAATATTTTACAACGTTTAGATAAGGGTGAATCAGTGCAAAGTATTTGTACGGAGTTTAATGTAGGGAAAAGCACAGTTTATGATTGGCGGAAAAACAGAAAATCGATCGAGGATTTTTGTATACAAATTGAAGTCGAATCCGTCCTTTCTACTCGATCTACCTTGAAAAAACCACACCATGAACTTGTTGATGACGCATTATGGTTGTGGTTCATGCAGGAATGTAGAAGAGGGACTCCTATAAATGGACTGATTTTGAAAGAAAAAGCCGTCATTCTTCATTCAAAACTTGGGGAAAAAGGAAACTTCTCGGCAAGCGATGGGTGGCTAACGAGATGGAAAAAACGGCATGGAGTGCATTTCCTTGGAGTTTGCGGGGAGAAGCTTTCAGCAGACCAACCGGCAGCTAATGATTTTTCTGAAAAATTGAAGCGTATCATTGAGCGTGAAAAACTAACCCCAGAACAAGTGTACAATATCGATGAGACCGGGCTTAACTATAAACTTTTGCCTAATAAAAGCTTTGCCACTCCTCAAGAAAAGTCTGCTTCGGGCTTTAAAGTAAATAAAGAAAGGATCACTGTTGCACTATGCTCAAACGCAACTGGGACACACAAGTGCCGCTATTTGTGATTGGAAAGTCGGCCAAACCCAGAGTATTCAAAAACTTAAACATGTCTTCCCTTCCAGTGTATTACAGGTCACAAAAGTCTGCCTGGATGGATTCTTATTTGTTTAAGGAGTGGTTCGTGGCTCAATTTGTTCCGTCTGTAAAAGAACATTTGACATCCTTGAAATTGCCAGTAAAAGCAGTTCTTGTGCTTGATAATGCCCCTACGCATCCAGAGGAAGGTCTCGAATGTGATAGTTACAGTGACATCAAGCTTTTATATATGCCTCCAAATGTAACAAGTATCGCACAGCCCATGGACCAGGGTGTAATCGAATGCTTTAAGAGAAAATACCGGAGGAAGCTTCTTTCAGAAATTTTGGATAAGATGGATGGTAATGACAATGCAGGTCTCATCCAGACGCTCAAGACAATTAACATTAAGGACGTCATTTATATCGCTGCTAAATCGTATGATGAAATCCCATCATCTACGTTTACCAAATCCTGGAGAAAATTGTGGCCAGATGTTGAAACTCTCGTTGAGAAGAGACAAGAAGACAACCCAAATACAATAGGGTTAAATATTCATGCAACTGAACCTGATGACAACCACTCAATTTTAAAGGATTTACAACGGCTGCCTGATTCTGCTAATATTAATGAGAATGACGTTGTGGAATGGATTTCGCGAGCTGATGATGAACTGGCTAATGAAATCCTGAATGATGACGAAATCGTCGATGTAGTCCTTCGTCAAGAGGAAGAAAAAGAAGAAGACGACGACGAAGGTGATAGTGAAGCGGGAAATGGCGTGGGAATTTTGACTCATGCAGAGGGTAGGGCAGCACTGGAACTGGCAACTACCTACGTCGAACAACAGCCTGGCGCATCAGCTGTGGATGTTATGTTTCTAAGGAAGTGGCGTGATTATGCCTTCAAGAAAACAGTTGAAGTAAAGAAGCAGAAGAAAATAACAGATTTCTTTTAATATTGCAAAGCCAAGTTTTTCATTAGTTTTAGGTTTAAGTTTATTCGTTTGGGACAATTTTATGAACCTAAAATTGTGTTCTGTACACTTGAAAATTGTCTTAAAATGTGATTTATAAATATAGATACGCTATTACAGGTTGTAATTTACATAAGTAAAAAACCGCCGGATGGTCCGGAAATTTTTTAATCCGGACAGGGATCCGGTCCCGAGGTGTCCGGATTAGAGGGAGTCGACTGTAGATGATCTCACTACACACTTGAGTTTATGAAGCTTTACCCTGCCCCCCCAAAGTTAGGCCCCAAGTTATGCCCATGATTATGATAGTAACAGTAATATTAATTCTTCCTCCCCATATGATGCTACAGTCCGAAGTCGAGCCATAGCGTCCTCTATCCTGACCCTACACCTCTCTCTATCGGTAGCAAAGGACTTCCATCATTGCACTCACATCATCTCTCTTGCATACACAGCAACAGCCCATCTTTCCATCTTTTTCTTAGACGGCCTTTTGGCCTTTTGCCATCCATACTCTCCATAAGGAATCTTTTAGGTGTTCGTTTGTCATCCATTCTTACGACATGGTCAGTCCATTACAGCCTCCTCAGTTTAACGTACTGCAACAATACATATATTTGCATAGTTGCCCAGGGCGGTATGTTTATAAATATTTAGCATAGAAAATGTATGATGAACAGTTTTTAACAATATTATGCAGGCTAAGGATTGTCAGAAAGCGTACACCTGCCCCGCGTGAATACAGCGCTTGTGTGTTTGTGTGTGTGAATGCAAGCTACGACAGGCAGAGATGGGGTGATGATCTGTAATCAGGTTTTAACCAGATAAAAATAAACTAAGTAATACCTTTTAAACCTGTGAACAAAGACTTAGCCCAATTATAAAAACACCATTACATTAAGGAATTTTTAACGAATATAGTGATGTAAAAGTATTGCAGAAATTTGCAATAATAAAGATGCCAGGTAATTTAATGTTAATTACTAGTGTAATTAATTAGTAATTAATATGTGTATTATATGTGAATGACCAGAAAAAAATTACACAAACAATGGTATCGCTCATGCTACGAGTATGTTTATGAAATCGCTAATATGAACCAAAAAGTGATTTGTAATTAAAAGGACGCTTTGCACGAAGTGACAATATCTAACAGGTCGAAAACAGTCCTGGACTTGTCAGATCGACCGATCATCGTTACCACACACACCAAGACTTGTGGAGGAAATCTGGACCATCACAAACAACAACCCGTAGAGACAGAGAACAGCATCAGCATAATCATCATCATCATCATAAAATTCTCAGGATTCAGGACACACACACACACACACACACACACACACACACACACACACACACACACACACACACACACACACACACACACACACACACACACACACACAACGGTAACGTCGGCAGTATGCAGGTGATGAATAAACAATTATATTTTTGTTTGTGAAAAGAACTTTCAAAAAAAAAAAGAAAATTATACATGAACAGTAAAGACTTTTAGAACATATTTTATAACAGAAGTTTTAAATTTAAATAGTAGTTAAAGTAAATAATTTAATTGAATAAGAAAATTTGAAAAATACTAATCTTCTGTTATACCGTATGTTAAAATTTGGGTGTGTCAGTAGAATTAAATAGTAGGTTGAAAGTAAATGTTATTATTGTATTTTGTTTATAGCAACAAGTAATTTTATTATTGTATTATTGAGTTTAATATTATTTTTGTTTGTATATGAATCGCTATTATTATTTAAAAATTAGAGTAAAAGTGAGACACACTGAAATAAAAAGGGTTTAGATAATTTGTTTAACATGTCCGTTTAGTAGTAAGGTTATTTATTTTAATATGTCATGAACAGAAGAGAAGGTTATATGGTACTTTATGTGAACTTATAAAAGAGAATATTTTTTTATAATTCTAAATTTTAATATTTTTTCATCTTTCAATTAATATACATCTTAGTATGATTGTTTTGAAACGGTTTTAATTAATTATTTCATGTCAACAACATCTCACTCCTCTTTGAAAATTATTTATTATTGTGCAACTACATATACTTGATGCAACGAGAAAAAAAATCCTGCGACCTGGCCGGTGTAATACACTTCATAGTTGCGTTGAGTACATGGTAATGTATTTGTGTGAAATTTTGAAATACTTGTAACGTTGCATAATAAATTGGCATGCCCAAAATGTGGCTCGATATATGCTAATTATCGTATATGCTCATAATTAATAAGTATTATTATTATTATTATTATTGTTATTTATATTATTGTATTGTAATTGTAATATTGTTGTGTATTTCACAACTGGCGCTCAACAAAACTGAAAGAGGAGAGAAATCGTTGGTATGAGATAATTTATAATAATAATAAACGTAAATAAGTAATATTAACTAAAAACCAATAGAGTCGCGGTTTACCAATAATATTTAAAAAATAATAAAACAAATTTAAATTTAATTCTAATACAACGAAATGGCTACACCACAGAAAGGAGTTGATATTGAGGCAATGTTTAGAGGTCTCCAGGAACAAATGCAAAAAAGTAATGAACAAATGCAAAAGAATAATGAAGAATTGAAAAAGAATAGGGAGGAAGTTAAAGCTGAATTAGCAAAAAATAAAAACGAAGTTAAAGCCGAATTTAAAGCTGAATTCAATAACCTTAAAGAACAGTTGACTACAAAACTCGAAGAAACTAATACCAAAATAGAAATATTAGAAGCTAGAGTAGAACAGTCACTAAATGAACAAGCTTTAAAGATGGAGAATAGGTTTAAAGAACAGAAAACAGAATGGTCGAAAGAATTAAAAGAAGGTATTAAACAGGAGGGGGTCCAATGATAGTTTTGTATATTATTTTGTCTGCCTATGAATAACTCTCGACTTAAAGGTGGTGATAACCGTGAAGTCAAATTTTTATTTAACTTGTTGGCTAGAGTTATCCTTCTCCTTACCTTTGCCTCTTCATTCCTATCTTCGGATATCATTGCTCCTAGGTATGTGAAACCTCTGCTTCTATGCAGTTTTCTTCTGTAATAAAATTTTGCCTGATTTGGGCAGACCTTGTCTGACTTATCATTTTGGTTTTATCCACATTTATTGATAATCCTACCTCTTTTGTACTTACTTTCAGATTTAATTAATATTAATTAATGTGATTAATATTGAGAGTAATAATACTGTTACGACGGTCTACTTGATCGTCGCAGGAACAGTAGAAAACAAAATACAAGACGCCAATTAAATCACTAATCACCAGCTTTAATTTTCTCAGTTAAACAGTTCTTAATTAACAACACAGTCTCTTACACCAAAGCAAATAAAAATTGTTCACATGCAATAAAAACGTCAACTAATATTAAACACAACTGTATTAACACAATAATTCTTCACGTCGATAAACACTCAATCCACACTAGCGGAAATCGCTCACGTTACTGAACTGAAAACCCGGCTGCTATGGCTTTATATATGCCGAGCTGAGGTACAGTACAGCTTTCCCTCCTTAATTGAACTCCGGCCGCTTAATGCGTATCTCAAGTGTTCTTGGAACTCACTAGAATCACGTAGTTGAATGATGCACAACTGTACGGGGGGAGGGGAGTGGAGAATGTTCTGGGTTGTTCGGTAGGCTTCTTGTAACAATACTAATAATTTTTTAATGGAAAAATACATTATGGACCATGAGAGAATCATTGGGTTCCTGGTGTGTGGAATTGGGACTCTCATCTACAATAAACCTCACCTCCTCTTTGGGGTTGGAACCATTTCTCATATCATTAAAGTGGAGCCTGTGTTATGGTGCTATTGGGATTCTAGTATTTACTTTTCTTTTCCTTTTCGGCTCTTAGATATTAGCAAAAACAACAATACTAGTAATAATAATACTTTTTCCAAAAAGGGGAAAATGACTACTGTAACGTTACAAAACGTCACAATATCACAAAACACAGATGAACTCTATAAAACAGTCAGTTACCATAAGAAACAATAAGGTATAACCCTTTGAAGTAGAAAAAGATTTATTATTAAGATGATTAAAAGGAATAAAATATAATTTGATTGTCAATGAGCATAAATGTTATAATAATAAAGACAAACTGACTTAAAGACTAGACCAAATGTGACTATACAATTGCCAAATGGATTAGGATTGTGAGTAGACCAATTAGGAAACTATGCAGAGAACAAAATAAGAACAATCCAAAAAATCCCTTCTAAAGGAGAAATAACATAACTCAACCACTATAAATAAAGAAGAGAGTATCTATAAGATAAAGGGAATAGGAAAATAGAACTCCAAATTGAAGTAAAAATAATTATATAAAATAACAGACAAAACCTACTAAATGACATAGCAATAACTGAGACTTAAAATAAAAAGATACCCAACATGATTAGGAGAGTGAGGTAATAACCATGTGATTATGAAATATATGATAATGTATAATAGAAAACAATAAGATTGTATCTTATCTTTAAAAAAGATGATTAATGTAACCAAATGTATATCAGAAAGAACTGATTAATAAGTAAAAATGTACATAGAATATAAGATAAACTAAACAATGGCAATCAGAACAATAAATAATAGAGAGTACTATTCATAAATAACAATAAGTGAGTAAAATAACTAATGAAAACCAAGCAGGTGAAATGAATGTAGTCAATGAAAGGGAAAAGGGTCAACGTAACCTAAACAGTTGTAAAATTGCACTGGTAAATACAAAAATAGGTATCAAAAGTGATGTAAACTTATGAGATATTATAATTAGGCAAAACTGGATGATATAAAGACAATTATAAGAGGAGATTAGATCCCTAAGATGTTATAATTGTAGTAATTAATGTAAATTAACAGAATGAAAATGACAGAGTATAAAAGACTCACATTGTACACTAAAAATCCATAGAAATACTAATAAAAAGAGAGAGTAAATACTATCAATATAACCAGTGATATGTAAACTAACTATTGATATGTAAATAGTTAATAATTGTCACTGAATTAACCATTCATAATATACATATATGCACATGACCTATTGCAACAAGATGCAGGGATCATTAGTTAAAAGAACAACAAAAATAAGAATGTCAAGATGACAAAACATATTGTAAATCTTAGTAGTAACTAAGATGGTTAATTAGGAAGAAGCTGTTAACATAATAACAGATATAATATATACAAATAAGGATAAATAATAAGTGCCTAGTTGTACCATAAAACCATGTGACTTTAATGATAAAATACAATATAAAAGGCCTCTCTTAATCAAAACTATGTTCACCAAAAGTTGATATGATTATTTAGAAGTAAGTGTGAAATGTTTTAAACTGTTAAGATTGAACCATTAAACTGTAAGAAGTAAATCTAACTCATAGTGCTATAGGCCTAATGAAGCTTAGAACCAGACTTGGTGTTTTATTCACAATTGAGTGTTAATAATGTCAAATAATTATAGAAAAGGACTTGGAATGCATTATATCTAATATCAGTAATAACCAATTGTTAATTAAATAAGTATAGGACATAAGTGTATAAAAGAATTATAATAATAAGTTAAAATTGTTATCTTTATTAATCACGAAAAGAGTTATGCCTTGTGGGATGTCTAAATGCTCAGCGGGACAAATGGCAGATGATGGTAAAGCTAGGTTGGAGCTCACAAGTAGCATAAAGAATTGTTATCAAATATAAAGTATTTTAATAGTTTTAGATAAAAAGTTTGGCGTCACTTTTAGACTCTCAAACCCAAAGACCCATGCTTTGAACAGAATTAAATAATTTTGGTAACACGGGGGTGATGTGTCAACAAAGGAATGTCATCAATTATGACCAATCAAATCACCTATATCGAGATTTCTGCGGTGGGTGTAGTTGGGAACAGCGAGAAACGACGCACAGATTTTGGACAGTTCTTCACCAGTTGCAAAGCCGTGCAGACGACGGGCTCCGCGCTAAAGTAATTCGAGATTAACCCATAATGCAGTGCGGTTTTGAATGTAAACAAGGGGCGTTCTAACCTAATTACTCGAAGTTACTCAAAGTGTTATCAAGTGTTGTGATTTATAAAGCAGTGAAAGTTATTAAAGGTTTAACAGTGTATATGCAATTGCATAGTGTATAATAACTTGCAATTAAGTGAATTAAGGAAATTATAGTGATAATTATTTATACTTACTAAAATTATCAACCTATACGATAATTTTGTATAACCAACTGAACAATATGAACTATTATTAACACTACAAGAAACACTAAATATTATTAATATTATAAATTTATTCATTGTTAGAAATATTTTATTCAAAAAGCATGGTTAATTTTGTATAACCTAGCAACCAGGTTTAACCTAAAATTTTTGATGCCAGTCGTCTTTTGAACTTTATGATATTAGTTTAAGATTTTCTTTATTTGATGTAATCACTCTCCTACTACTAGATTGTTATAGTGGTAATAGACATTCTAGTTACGTATTATGCAGTTAAAAGGACTCACTTTAGATGGATTTAACTTAGACAATTGTTCACTAATACGGTTTATAAGACCATATTGTCAACCCTGAGAGAAGAGTTTTAATCAATGGTACCTGTTATTGTAAAGTATCGACAATCAATGTAATTAGTAGAAGAAATATCACAATAAGGATTATTCAATGAATAAAATGAATTTTAACCACATTAAAGAGATTATGGAATTATTTATTTAGACAATACGAGCAATAAATCAATTACGTAACACTATGCACCATCAGGAAATGTGTGCTTCCCAGAATGTACAGCTTGCACCCACTAAAACCTTACCATCTTCACCCTAGGAAGAACTAATAATTTGTTGCTATTAATAATTTATTGTTACTCATAATTTATTATCATTGTTAATTTATTATTATTGTGTAACCTTAATAATATATGAACTTTTAGATTTACTAGCACTGCAAAAACAGCAAATGATTTTGTGTTACAGTTCTTGACACAAGCGAGACTGTTTCTTCACATATTGATTGGTCTTTTGATTGGTTCGTTTTATTATGGGATTGGTGCTGATGCTGCATACGTTTTTGACAATTTTAGTCTTTTGTTCTTTTCACTGATGTTTACCATGTTCACTGCCTTATCTTCTATGCTCGTAACATGTAAGTAAATGATGATTTGAAAATTTAATTGATTATGATAAATACAGAGAGTGAAAACACACACACACACACACACACACACACACACACACACACACACACACACACACACACACACACACACACACACACACACACACACACACACACACACACACACACACACACACACACACACACACACACACACACACACACACACACACACACACACACACAACAGTATCATCATTACCACTCTATATGGCCATTTCTCATTTTATGTCATTATTTGTCAATGTTTCATACTGTTTATTTAGTCTCAATGTTAATTTATTTTTCTTTACATCCCGTTTGCTTCTTAGCTTAATTCCTGTATCATCTGCAAAAACACATATACTTTAGATACTTGATTTCATAATACTTTTTATTTTATTCTACATGAAATTTATAACTAGTTTGATTGTTAACTATTAGTAGCATGGCATGAATGTGTGTCCATATGTCCAGCATTCCCTGCTTTAAAATTCATTAAATCAAATAAAAACAATACAAATATTTCATCTATGTGAGACAAAAAATAATGTTTCATTCTCTGTTCTTCCTTGATACATTATAGCAATGTCTGTACGCAATATTAATTGTGCTATATTACAGTGGTGAGTAATATCAAGTGCATTGAATGAAGCTCCTCTATGTATGTTGTGTTGTAGTGAGTGTGGTTTCAGTGGACACTGGGATCAGCTGTAAAGTGCTCATACTGATTTACTTTGCAGTTTCAACTTGAGCAGAGTGCACTTCTTTTTGTGTACAAGCTTTGATAAAAATACAATTTTTGGGTTACATGGACTAGAAACGTTCCAGGAAACAGTACAAACTGATTTTTTTCAACGTTTGTACACCTGTCTGAATATTACTTAAGCTTGCAGCCTTATTGGACACATAGTTTAGATTTGACAGCTAACTGAGTAACCTGTGTTCTAGTATATTTGGCGATTTTTCAATGTACTACAATTCAGGATTGAAAAGGTTCATTATATTTTGTCTCAAGAATGAGATAAATTGGTCTAATGAGTAAGCTTGTGTAATAAGAACTTTGCAGATAGTAAGATGAAAAACATCATATTGATTTTCATGAATTTCTATTACTAGTTGTTGTGACCAATTAGTGACTATTACTAGTACTAGGGGTGCCCACAGGGGGGGGCTCATGATGCAAACTGCGTCATTGAAATTTGGGGGGTGGGTTGACAAAAAACTTTGGGAAAGTAAGAAACTTTTAGTAATTCAAATATTCAGAAGACGAATCACGATCGCTGACAAGCATAACAGCCCGGGGATAAATATTTTGAATTAAATTATGTTCAATTCGTCATATTCAATTGAATATAAAAATTGCCCGAATTCTTTCATATTAAACTGTATTAATTTATATTAAATCTATATCTATAAAAATGAATGTTTGTTTCTTTCTTTGTCCCGTATGCGTTCCTATACCATTCATCCGATTGCGATGAAACTTCGGTGAGTTGTTGTGCACACGCCCGCGAAGGTTTATGAATTTTTTTCAATGGGGCCCTTTGGGGGGTTCTTGGGGTCTTCCACATCTCCTCCTAAACCACTGGACCGATTTCAACCAAACTTGGCACAAATATTTTATGCAACGGGAGAACCAACATAGGGTAGGTGTTTTTTCGATGGGGTCCTTTGGGGGGTCCTTTAGGGTCTTCCACATCTTCTCCTAAACCACTGGACCGATTTCAACCAAACTTGGCACAAATATTTTACGCAACGGGAGAACCAACATAGGATATGTGTTTTTTCGATATGATCCTTCGGGGGTCCTTTGGGGTCTTTCACATCTCCTCCTAAACCACTGGACTGATTTCAACCAAACTTGGCACAAATATTTTACGCAAAGGGAGAACCAACATAGGATAGGTGTTTTTTCAATGGGGTTCTTTTGGGGGTTCTTTGGGGTCTTCCACATCTCCTCCTAAGCCACTGGACCGATTTCAACCAAACTTGGCACAAATATTTTACGCAACGGGAGAACCAACATAGGATATGTGTTTTTTCGATATGATACTTCGGGGGGTCCTTTGGGGTCTTCCACATCTCCTCCTAAACCACTGGACCGATTTCAACAAAACTTGGCACAAATATTTTACGCAAAGGGAGAACCAACATAGGATAGGTGTTTTTTCGATGGGGTTCTTTTGGGCGTTCTTTGGGGTCTTCCACATCTCCTCCTAAACCACTGGACCGATTTCAACCAAACTTGGCACAAATATTTTACGCAACGGGAGAACCAACATAGGACAGGTGTTTTTTTTCGATACGATCCTCTGGGGGGTCCTTTGGAGTCTTAAAAAACTAACTTATTAGATCTGGTTACTATGGCAACCCAATGGAATAGATTCTGTTCTAAATATATTATCGTATTAAATTGAAGACCACGCGAACGATGTCTTTATATATTATATATATTGTAACGTAACCACCTATGAGGTGTTATTTAGCAAAACGTCAGTCTGAGTCAATCCCCAAATGTTGGGTTCGCCATTTCTGTAACGTTCTACTTTTATAATGTGGTCTTGTAGATTTTTATTATATACCTTAATTAGTATGCGTCACTTTTGAATTATACTAACTGACGTTTTAAAAGGTATAAATAAAGGATTTTGTTTATCTTGTTTTACTCAATCTAAAAGAAATCGAGAGTGTGTGATTTGGGGTCCAGGAGGTAATTTGTTCAGCCTTATGCAGAAGAGAGAGTAAGTATCATTATTGCCCCTCAGTTGTGACGATTTCTTCTGTATGTTGTGCTGAAATTTTCATTAACTACCCACTACAATAAATTATAACACGTTATAATTCAATATTAATTTTCAAT
The DNA here is from genome assembly GCA_034769895.1 of Magicicada septendecula. Taxonomy (NCBI): domain Eukaryota; kingdom Metazoa; phylum Arthropoda; class Insecta; order Hemiptera; family Cicadidae; genus Magicicada; species Magicicada septendecula. The sequence goes on from CM068369.1 coordinate 324,310,215, forward strand.
AATATTGCTTTATTGATTATTGACTTTTGTCTCCTGCCCCCAAAATATAGGTATCACAATTAATCTTATTAAAAAAAAAACATCATCTCGACTTTACCGAGTAAACATAGATCTGTCTAAGGAACAAAACATATATGTTGTTATTTACCCAATATTACGCTATAATAAAAAACATCAGTTATTACATAATTCTTAGTAATTCCCCAGGGTTCAGGGTGAATTCTTTGTGTTATGAGAGTGTCAGAAATGGATAATTGCTACGCTTTACAAATATCAAAAAATTAATAAATAATTTTGTTTATTTTTTCAAATATTACGTAGTTTCCGGAATTGCCGTAAGAGAGCAGCATGTATTTGTTTACTTTGAAAGAAACATATGATAAAATGAATATTTTTTGTTCTATTTCACTGTTAAAAAACGAGTTTTCTTCTGGACTTATTACGAAAAATGTTTATATTACCTCGCTCCGTGTTGTCCTTACTGGATTGAAGTTTTATTCTGTGATGAGGTACGTCTTGCGTTATTATTTCCTTTTCGTTTGGAGTATTTTCTAATTGTCTACTGGAAGTAGGCCGAACTATATTGGATCCTCAGAATGTTTTCATCCACTGGTTTTTAATGTATATCACCATTTATTTTGGATTCATCAGGTATAATTAGTTAGTATTCGCTTTGTTTATTACTCTTGCGTGAATTTCGCCTCCTCCAACGTCCAAAAAAGGTTATTTTTTATAATTTTTGTCGCATCGTTTCTTCAACTCTCCGGTTTAGTTCAAAATTTTTTTATATCTTATTAACAATACTTGTTATTTTTCATCACTCTTAGTAACACATAGTATTTTTATATTGTAGGCAGTTTGTGATTATTATAAATTTATATTTTATTTATGGAAAAATAATTCCCTTCCATTCCGGTTTATTTACTAATTTAATTTACATAATATATTTTGGTTAATTTTTTTATGACATTGTATATAAATATTTTATCATTTTATTATCATTAAATAAATTTATATATTATTTATTTAGTCTCGAATAGTGTTCATACCCGGTACTACTTCCTGTTGTCATTTCCTTCATAGGATTATTTTAATTTTATATTATCTTTGGTAGTTAAAATTTTTATGTCTTTTAAAATTAACCCTGGGTTTTCTTACAATCTAACATAATTATTTGAAACAATATAATATTAACTTGGGTATAACAAATTGTGGTTCATACAATATAAATTACAATAAATAAATAAAATTACAAAAATCAATTAGTATTATTACATACTACTTCCATAGTTTTATCCTATCCAAAACATACAGCACAGTTTAGTAATACATTAATTTCACTTTGGTTTTTCACCTCAATGGGTACACTAGAACTCACTTCGCACTATATACCACTCGAATTGTTTATTATGTGGAGTGATATAATTAAATTTTGAGCGAGCTTTAGTTCTACCCATTTCTGACTTTTATTATCATTAGTTACTTTATTGGGACCGGGTTATGTAACGTTACATAAAGCCCCCCCACTAGAACAAATTTATTTTAGTTTAACTTGTTTATTGAAATAAATTGTTGATTGGTTCAAGTCTCCTAATGGTCTTGACTTTGTCTCCATAATAGTGTTTTATTTCCGACTGATTATACTCTCTGGTAATTCCGACTGGTGGTAATTGCTATTTTCTTACTATACTCTCTCTCTCTTGGAGGCAAATTCATCAATTATTTCTCGGGGTTAGTGGTACTTCCACATTTTATTTGATAAGGACTGGTCACACTAATCATATTAAAATTGTTTTAACACTCATTTCTATTTACTTTTATATACTCGCTTTATCAATTAAGCATCGGTCTGCTATCTTCCTTCTATTTTCTTCATTTATACTTCTGGAATCTAATATCAATCCTTTCAGCTATTTTATAATTATTATCCCTTAAATATTCAATTTCCCTAACATTTTTCCCTATCCTGTGCGGTGGTTCCAGTCGGGTGGCCACTCTGGGTCCATACACCGCTGTCCATCCTTACACCTTCTGAGACCAGGGGAACATCATCCCTGCTCATAAAAATTATTGCCGGAACATTTCTACGGTCAATACATAAAAATAAAAAAATTATAAGTAGTAGTCAATTAGCGACTAGTACCAAACACTTTTGGGATTCTTCATACTGTAGCTGTTTGTATTTATTTATATATTTCTTCTTCTCCTTGATTCCTTCTTCTTTTCCATTAAGTAATAGCATATAACATTATTGATAGGCCTTATGTTAAAATTCTTTTGACTTTACTTCTTGTGACATATTTCTCCGTATCATTTCTTCTTATATAATCTTCAATTCCGAGAAATTCTAATTATTGTATTAATTATCATCTTCCTTCAGTTTCATTGGAGTCATAAAATTATTCTTTATTCTTCTTATCTGAGCACATTACCATTCAACATATAATTCTTTTTCTGTTTGTTACCATTAAAAATATTACTTTTTCCTATTATTTCAGTTTAAATCAGTTATTTATAATTAAATTATATAATCTGTTCTTATATACTCTTCACTTTAAATTATATGGTTTCAAAATACTTGAGTAAGTTGTCCTTACATGCTTTTAGAATTTTTGGGTTTTTAGTTTCTTCATTCTAAATTATATGGTTTCAAAATAACTTGAGTAAGATGTCCTTACATGCTTTTAGAATTTTGGGGTTTTTAGTCTCTTCACTTTAAATTATGTTGTTCGAAATAAGTTGAGTAAGTTGTTCTTACATGCTTTTAGAATTTTGGGGTTTTATATTTACAATGGGTTGCTTGGTCCTGTATCCATAAAATCCGTCCCTTTTTTCTGGTTTGTTTGGAGTCTGTTTAACCGTGGTCCATTATTTCAGGTACTCCATGTTCTCGGATTGCTGGGGTGTTCGTAATTAATTCTCTCCTTGATAATCTTCTTACCATCCGGCTCTCCCACTTTGCTGCTATAAAACTTTCACTTAAGTACCGGTCTTCCGTTATAATTCGTTCCTTTTTGACTAACCAGTATTGTACCTCCTCTAACATAACATAGTTGCTCATATTTAATCTCATTTCATTCCCTTTTACCTCTGAATTATTTGCCCAATATTTGCATGTTGTCTTCTATATTGATAATCTGACTAATATCTTCTGATGCACTTCAATCATCGACACATTTAACTGGGATGTAAACTTAATTAACTCCCTTTGTTCGTTAATTGGAAGGTTGAATACATTAATTAATCCACCTGTAATCATCTCCCATTCTTCCTTGGTATTTATTATTTTCTTTCTACTTGTTTTTATTATTTCCTTGGTCTTCTTTTCCACGGTTTGAACATCCTTTTTGTTGTGGCTATTTTTATTTTCAGATGGCATTACACCTTGGTATTCTGTAATTTCTATTTCCTTCCTCCTCTCTTCTGTATTCGGACTTACTTTAATACCTTCTGAAGTGCTGTCCAATGTTTCATCCAAATTATTGGAACTATGGTCCATTTGTTTAGTTGTCTCCTCTTGGTATGTATCTACTTTTTGGACACGCGTATTAACATTTTCAAACTTCTCTCCGAAAGTCTTCCATATCTCCTTATTGAAATTCTCCATTTTACACTCAAATTGTTTTAAATTCTCTTTATTCTCTTCAAATTTTGCATTCATCTCTTCTCTTTGCCCTTCAACCGCTTCCTTCAGTTCATGGTATCGTTCATTCATAGTTTGTTTTAAGTTTTCCTCCTGTTTCTTAAATTGTTCATTAGTTTGTTTATTCTGTTCCTTAAATTGTTCATTAGTTTGTTTATTCTGTTCCTTAAATTGTTCTGCCAGAAATTTCATCAGATCTTGCCAATTAGGTTCTTCTCTGGCTACCACTTTGTCTGGTTGGTCCCCTTGGGCATCCTCTTCCACTATTTCCTTTTCCGTATCCATAACTACTTCGGTTTCTTCTGTATCACTTGTCTGTTGGTCCATTTCACTGTCCGTGACTAACTCTATTTCTTGTTCCTGTCCACCTTCTTCAATCTCCTTTTCTTCTGCCCTCTTCTTCGATTTTCCTCGGGTATTAGGCATTTCTTGTTTTCTCATAACTGCCAACGATAATTAGATTTTTTGGTATATTTTTTATTAAATATCAAAATTCTTTTCTAATTACCGCCCTTTTACGTTGAGCGCCATTTCTGTAACGTAACGCAGTGAGGTACAGTAGAGTTATATTTTATATGCCCCACGTTGTTAGCATCATTTCTGTAACGTTCTACTTAAGAGGTGTTATTTAGCGAAACGTCAGTCTGAGTCAAGCCCCAAATGTTGGGTTCGCCATTTCTGTAACGTTCTACTTTTATAATGTGGTCTTGTAGATTTTTATGATACACCTTAAGTAGTATGCGTCACTTTTGAATTATACTAACTGACGTTTTAAACGGTATAAATAAAGGATTTTGTTTATCTTGTTTTACTCAATCTAAAAGAAATCGAGAGTGTGTGATTTGGGGTCCAGGAGGTAATTTGTTCAGCCTTATGCAGAAGAGAGAGTAAGTATCATTATTGCCCCTCAGTTGTGACGATTTCTTCTGTATGTTGTGCTGAAATTTTCATTAACTACCCACTACAATAAATTATAACACGTTATAATTCAATATTAATTTTCAATAATATTGCTTTATTGATTATTGACTTTTGTCTCCTGCCCCCAAAATATAGGTATCACAATTAATCTTATTAAAAAAAAAACATCATCTCGACTTTACCGAGTAAACATAGATCTGTCTAAGGAACAAAACATATATGTTGTTATTTACCCAATATTACGCTATACTAAAAAACATCAGTTATTACATAATTCTTAGTAATTCCCCAGGGTTCAGGGTGAATTCTTTGTGTTATGAGAGTGTCAGAAATGGATAATTGCTACGCTTTACAAATATCAAAAAATTAATAAATAATTTTGTTTATTTTTACTTCCATATTCCTTAAGGAATGGAAGTATGGTGATGGCAAAATATCGGTATGGAGAACCATACATGACTTCCATATTCTAAGATTTATATTTAAAATCATTTTCAGCCAAACAGCCAGGCTGTGTCTTACCTGCCTTTTTATTGCTGTATTAAATGAAAAATATTATATTACATTAAAATGAAAAAATTATAATTTTATTGCCTGGCAACAAAATTATTTTATTTTTAACAATTACCATTGTTTCAAAAAGTTTAAATAAATTTTCAAGTACTTTACTCTTGTTAAAACGTAAAAGGTTGCAGGTAAACTACCCCTTCCCCTTAACCGATCTTCACCAAAATCGAAAGTCATTGAGACCTCTACAATTCAGGGACGTATGCAAAAAATTATTTGATTCTGTTTGAATTTGCGGCTGTTATCGTTTGCCATAGAAAATACGCTTGATAAAAAAACGTTGCAGGTAAACTACCCCTTCCCCTTAACCGATCTTCACCAAAAACAATAGGTCTTGAGTACTCTACAAATCAGGGCTGTATGCAAAACATTATTTGATTCTGTTTGAATTTGCGGCTGTTATCGTTTGCCATAGAAAATAAAACGTAAAAGGTTGCAGGTAAACTACCCCTTCCCCTTAACCGATCTTCACCAAAAACAATAGGTCTTGAGTACTCTACAAATCAGGACTGTATGCAAAACATTATTTGATTCTGTTTGAATTTGCGGCTGTTATCGTTTGCCATATAAAATACCCTTGTTAAAAAAACGTTGCAGGTAAACTACCCCTTTCCCTCAACCGATCTTCACCAAAAACAATAGATCTTGAGAAATCTACAATTCAGGGCTGTATGCGAAACATTATTTGATTCTGTTTGAATTTGCGGCTGTTATCGTTTGCCAAAAAAAAAAAAATTTCCCTTGATAAAAAAAACCGTTGCAGGTAAACTACCCCTTCCCCTCAACCGATCTTCACCAAAAACAATAGGTCGCGAGTACTCTACAAATCAGGGCTGTATGCAAAAAATTATTTGATTCTGTTTGAATTTGCGGCAGTTGTCGTTTGCCATAGAAAATACGCATGATAAAAAACGTTGCTGGTAAACTACCCCTTCCCCTCAACCGATCTTCACCAAAAACAACAGGTCTTGAGTACTCTACAAATCAGGGCTGTATGCAGAAAATTATTTGATTCTGTTTGAATTTGCGGCTGTTATCGTTTGCCATAGAAAATACCCTTGTTAAAAAAACGTTGTAGGTAAACTACCCCTTTCCCTTAACCGATCTTCACCAAAAACAAAAGGTATTGAGAACTCTAAAATTTAGGGCTGTATGCAAATAATCTTTTCATTCTGTTTGAATTTGCGGCTGTTATCGTTTGCCATAGGAAATACCCTTGTTAAAACATAAAACGTTACAGGTAAACTACCCCTTTCCCTTAACCGATCTTCACCAAAAACAATAGGTCTTGAGAACTCTACAATTCAGGGCTGTATGCGAAACATTATTTGATTCTGTTTGAATTTGCGGCTGTTATCGTTTGCCAAACAAACAAAATTTCCCTTGCTAAAAAAAAACCGTTGCAGGTAAACTACCCCTTTCCCTCAACCGATCTTCACCAAAAACAATAGGTCGCGAGAACTCTGCAAAACCGGGCTGTATGCAAAAAAATTATTTGATTCTGTTTGAATTTGCGGCAGTTATCGTTTGCCATAGAAAAAAAATCTGCAGACAGACAGACAGACAGACAGACAGACACACAGACAGACACACAGACACTTTTCGGAAAACGACTTTTTTTCATGTTTTGAGTGTAGTAGAATCAGAATCTGCAATAATCTCGAACACGATTTTTTTTGCCATCACCATACTTCCATTCCTTAAGGAATATGGAAGTAAAAATACCCTTGTTAAAAAAACGTTGCAGGTAAACTACCCCTTTCCCTCAACCGATCTTCACCAAAAACAATAGGTCTTGAGAACTCTACAATTTAGGGCTGTATGCAAATAATCTTTAGATTCTGTTTGAATTTGCGGCTGTTATCGTTTGCCATAGGAAATACCCTTGTTAAAACATAAAACGTTACAGGTAAACTACCCCTTTCCCTTAACCGATCTTCACCAAAACAATAGGTCTTGAGTACTCTACAAATCAGGGCTGTATGCAAAACATTATTTGATTCTGTTTGAATTTGCGGCTGTTATCGTTTGCCATAGAAAATACCCTTGTTAAAAAAATGTTGCAGGTAAACTACCCCTTTCCCTCAACCGAACTTCACCAAAAACAATAGGTCTTGAGAACTCTACAATTCAGGGCTGTATGCAAATAATCTTTTGATTCTGTTTGAATTTGCGGCTGTTATCGTTTGCCATAGGAAATACCCTTGTTAAAACATAAAACGTTACAGGTAAACTACCCCTTTCCCTTAACCGATCTTCACCAAAAACAGCAGATCTTGAGAACTCTACAATTCAGGGCTGTATGCGAAACATTATTTGATTCTGTTCGAATTTGCGGCTGTTATCGTTTGCCAAACAAACAAAATTACCCTTGCTAAAAAAAAACCGTTGCAGGTAAACTACCCCTTTCCCTCAACCGATCTTCACCAAAAACAATAGGTCGCGAGTACTCTGCAAATCAGGGCTGCATGCAAAAAATTATTTGATTCTGTTTGAATTTGCGGCAGTTATCGTTTGCCATAGGAAAAAAATCTACAGACAGACAGACAGACAGACACACAGACATACAGACAGACAGACAGACAGACACACACACAGACACTTTTCGGAAAACGACTTTTTTTCATGTTTTGAGTGTAGTAGAATCAGAATCTGCAATAATCTCGAACACGATTTTTTTACTTCCATATTCCTTAAGGAATGGAAGTATGGTGATGGCAAAAAAAATCGTGTTCGAGATTATTGCAGATTCTGATTCTACTACACTCAAAACATGAAAAAAAGTCGTTTTCCGAAAAGTGTCTGTGTGTCTGTGTGTCTGTCTGTCTGTCTGTAGATTTTTTTTCTATGGCAAACGATAACTGCCGCAAATTCAAACAGAATCAAATAATTTTTTGCATACAGCCCGGTTTTGCAGAGTTCTCGCGACCTATTGTTTTTGGTGAAGATCGGTTGAGGGAAAGGGGTAGTTTACCTGCAACGGTTTTTTTTTAGCAAGGGAAATTTTGTTTGTTTGGCAAACGATAACAGCCGCAAATTCAAACAGAATCAAATAATGTTTCGCATACAGCCCTGAATTGTAGAGTTCTCAAGACCTATTGTTTTTGGTGAAGATCGGTTAAGGGAAAGGGGTAGTTTACCCGTAACGTTTTATGTTTTAACAAGGGTATTTCCTATGGCAAACGATAACAGCCGCAAATTCAAACAGAATGAAAAGATTATTTGCATACAGCCCTGATTTGTAGAGTACTCAAGACCTATTGTTTTTGGTGAAGATCGGTTGAGGGGAAGGGGTAGTTTACCAGCAACGTTTTTTATCATGCGTATTTTCTATGGCAAACGACAACTGCCGCAAATTCAAACAGAATCAAATAATTTTTTGCATACAGCCCTGATTTGTAGAGTACTCGCGACCTATTGTTTTTGGTGAAGATCGGTTGAGGGGAAGGGGTAGTTTACCTGCAACGGTTTTTTTTATCAAGGGAAATTTTTTTTTTTTTGGCAAACGATAACAGCCGCAAATTCAAACAGAATCAAATAATGTTTCGCATACCGCCCTGAATAGTAGATTTCTCAAGATCTATTGTTTTTGGTGAAGATCGGTTGAGGGAAAGGGGTAGTTTACCTGCAACGTTTTTTTAACAAGGGTATTTTATATGGCAAACGATAACAGCCGCAAATTCAAACAGAATCAAATAATGTTTTGCATACAGTCCTGATTTGTAGAGTACTCAAGACCTATTGTTTTTGGTGAAGATCGGTTAAGGGGAAGGGGTAGTTTACCTGCAACCTTTTACGTTTTATTTTCTATGGCAAACGATAACAGCCGCAAATTCAAACAGAATCAAATAATGTTTTGCATACAGCCCTGATTTGTAGAGTACTCAAGACCTATTGTTTTTGGTGAAGATCGGTTAAGGGGAAGGGGTAGTTTACCTGCAACGTTTTTTTATCAAGCGTATTTTCTATGGCAAACGATAACAGCCGCAAATTCAAACAGAATCAAATAATTTTTTGCATACGTCCCTGAATTGTAGAGGTCTCAATGACTTTCGATTTTGGAGAAGATCGGTTAAGGGGAAGGGGTAGTTTACCTGCAACCTTTTAAGTTTTAACAAGAGTAAAGTACTTGAAAATTTATTTAAACTTTTTGAAACAATGGTAATTGTTAAAAATAAAATAATTTTGTTGCCAGGCAATAAAATTATAATTTTTTCATTTTAATGTAATATAATATTTTTCATTTAATACAGCAATAAAAAGGCAGGTAAGACACAGCCTGGCTGTTTGGCTGAAAATGATTTTAAATATAAATCTTAGAATATGGAAGTCATGTATGGTTCTCCATACCGATATTTTGCCATCACCATACTTCCATTCCTTAAGGAATATGGAAGTAAAAATACGCTTGATAAAAAAACGTTGCAGGTAAACTACCCCTTTCCCTTAACCGATCTTCACCAAAAACAATAGGTCTTGAGTACTCTACAAATCAGGGCTGTATGCAAAACATTATTTGATCCTGTTTGAATTTGCGGCTGATATCGTTTGCCATAGAAAATACACTTGTTAAAAAAACGTTGCAGGTAAACTACCCCTTTCCCTCAACCGAACTTCACCAAAAACAATAGGTCTTGAGAACTCTACAATTTAGGGCTGTATGCAAATAATCTTTTGATTCTGTTTGAATTTGCGGCTGTTATCGTTTGCCATAGGAAATACCCTTGTTAAAACATAAAACGTTACAGGTAAACTACCCCTTTCCCTTAACCGATCTTCACCAAAAACAATAGGACTTGAGAACTCTACAATTTAGAGTTGTATGCGAAACATTATTTGATTCTGTTTGAATTTGCGGCTATCGTTTGCCAAAAAAAAAAAAATTCCCTTGATAAAAAAAAACCGTTGCTGGTAAACTACCACTTTCCCTCAACCGATCTTCACTAAAAACAATATGTCGCGAGTACTCTACAAATCAGGGCTGTATGCAAAAAATTATTTGATTCTGTGTGAATTTGCGGCAGTTATCGTTTGCCATAGAAAATACGCTTGACAAAAAACGTTGCTGGTAAACTACCCCTTCCCCACAACCGATCTTCACCAAAAACAATAGGTCTTGAGTACTCTACAAATCAGGGCTGTATGCAGAAAATTATTTGATTCTGTTTGAATTTTCGGCTGTTATCATTTGCCATAGAAAATACCCTTGTTAAAAAAACGTTGTAGGTAAACTACCCCTTTCCCTTAACCGATCTTCACCAAAAACAATAGGTCTTGAGAACTCTACAATTTAGGGCTGTATGCAGATAATCTTTTGATTCTGTTTGAATTTGGGGCTGTTATCGTTTGCCATAGGAAATACCCTTGTTAAAACATAAAACGTTACTGGTAAACTACCCCTTTCCCTTAACCCATCTTCACCAAAAACAATAGGTCTTGAGAACTCTACAATTCAGGGCTGTATGCGAAACATTATTTGATTCTGTTTGAATTTGCGGCAGTTATCGTTTGCCAAAAAAAAAATTCCCTTGATAAAAAAAAAACCGTTGCTGGTAAACTACCCCTTTCCCTCAACTGATCTTCACCAAAAACAATAGGTCGCGAGTACTCTACAAATCAGGGCTGTATGCAAAAAATTATTTGATTCTGTTTGAATTTGCGGCTGTTATCGTTTGCCATAGAAAATACCCTTGTTAAAAAAACGTTGCAGGTAAACTACCCCTTTCCCTCAACCGAACTTCACCAAAAACAATAGGTCTTGAGAACTCTACAATTTAGGGCTGTATGCAAATAATCTTTTGATTCTGTTTGAATTTGCGGCTGTTATCGTTTGCCATAGGAAATACCCTTGTTAAAACATAAAACGTTACAGGTAAACTACCCCTTTCCCTTAACCGATCTTCACCAAAATCAACAGATCTTGAGAACTCTACAATTCAGGGCTGTATGCGAAACATTATTTGATTCTGTTTGAATTTGCGGCTGTTATCGTTTGCCAAACAAACAAAATTACCCTTGCTAAAAAAAAACCGTTGCAGGTAAACTACCCCTTTCCCTCAACCGATCTTCACCAAAAACAATAGGTCGCGAGTACTCTGCAAATCAGGGCTGCATGCAAAAAACTATTTGATTCTGTTTGAATTTGCGGCAGTTATCGTTTGCCATAGAAAAAAAATCTACAGACAGACAGACAGATAGACAGACAGACACACACACAGACACTTTTCGGAAAACGACTTTTTTTCATGTTTTGAGTGTAGTAGAATCAGAATCTGCAATAATCTCGAACACGATTTTTTTACTTCCATATTCCTTAAGGAATGGAAGTATGGTGATGGCAAAAAAAATCGTGTTCGAGATTATTGCAGATTCTGATTCTACTACACTCAAAACATGAAAAAAAGTCGTTTTCCGAAAAGTGTCTGTGTGTCTGTCTGTGTGTCTGTGTGTCTGTCTGTCTGTCTGTCTGTCTGTAGATTTTTTTTCTATGGCAAACGATAACTGCCGCAAATTCAAACAGAATCAAATAATTTTTTGCATACAGCCCGGAAAGTACTTGAAAATTTATTTAAACTTTTTGAAACAATGGTAATTGTTAAAAATAAAATAATTTTGTTGCCAGGCAATAAAATTATAATTTTTTCATTTTAATGTAATATAATATTTTTCATTTAATACAGCAATAAAAAGGCAGGTAAGACACAGCCTGGCTGTTTGGCTGAAAATGATTTTAAATATAAATCTTAGAATATGGAAGTCATGTATGGTTCTCCATACCGATATTTTACTTCCATATTCCTTAAGGAATGGAAGTATGGTGATGGCAAAAAAAATCGTGTTCGAGATTATTGCAGATTCTGATTCTACTACACTCAAAACATGAAAAAAAGTCGTTTTCCGAAAAGTGTCTGTGTGTGTGTCTGTCTGTCTGTCTGTAGATTTTTTTTCTATGGCAAACGATAACTGCCGCAAATTCAAACAGAATCAAATAATTTTTTGCATGCAGCCCTGATTTGCCGAGTACTCGCGACCTATTGTTTTTGGTGAAGTTCGGTTGAGGGAAAGGGGTAGTTTACCTGCAACGGTTTTTTTTTAGCAAGGGTAATTTTGTTTGTTTGGCAAACGATAACAGCCGCAAATTCAAACAGAATCAAATAATGTTTCGTATACAGCCCTGAATTGTAGAGTTCTCAAGAACTGTTGATTTTGGTGAAGATCGGTTAAGGGAAAGGGGTAGTTTACCTGTAACGTTTTATGTTTTAACAAGGGTATTTCCTATGGCAAACGATAACAGCCGCAAATTCAAACAGAATCAAACGATTATTTGCATACAGCCCTAAATTGTAGAGTTCTCAAGACCTATTGTTTTTAGTGAAGTTCGGTTAAGGGAAAGGGGTAGTTTACCTGCAACGTTTTTTTAACAAGGGTATTTTTCTATGGCAAACGATAACAGCCGCAAATTCAAACAGAATCAAATAATCTTTTGCATACAGCCCTGATTTGTAGAGTACTCAAGACCTATTGTTTTTGGTGAAGATCGGTTAAGGGGAAGGGGTAGTTTACCTGCAACGTTTTTTTATCAAGCGTATTTTCTATGGCAAACGATAACAGCCGCAACTTCAAACAGAATCAAATACTTTTTTGCATACCTCCTTGAATTGTAGAGGTCTCAATGGCTTTCGATTTTGGTGAAGATCGGTTGAGGGAAAGGGGTAGTTTACCTGCAACGTTTTTTTAACAAGGGTATTTTCTGTGGCAAACGATAGCCGCAAATTCAAACAGAATCAAATAATGTTTTGCATACAGCCCTGATTTGTAGAGTACTCAAGACCTGTTGTTTTTGGTGAAGATCGGTTAAGGGGAAGGGGTAGTTTACCTGCAACGTTTTTTTATCAAGCGTATTTTCTATGGCAAACTATAACAGCCGCAAATTCAAACAGAATCAAATAATTTTTTGCATACGTCCCTTAATTGTAGAGGTCTCAATGACTTTCGATTTTGGTGAAGATCGGTTAAGGGGAAGGGGTAGTTTACCTGCAACCTTTTACGTTTTAACAAGAGTAAAGTACTTGAAAATTTATTTAAATTTTTTGAAACAATGGTAATTGTTAAAAATAAAATAATTTTGTTGCCAGGCAATAAAATTATAATTTTTTCATTTTAATGTAATATAATATTTTTCATTTAATACAGCAATAAAAAGGCAGGTAAGACACAGCCTGGCTGTTTGGCTGAAAATGATTTTAAATATAAATCTTAGAATATGGAAGTCATGTATGGTTCTCCATACCGATATTTTTTCAAATATTACGTAGTTTCCGGAATTGCCGTAAGAGAGCAGCATGTATTTGTTTACTTTGAAAGAAACATATGATAAAATGAATATTTTTTGTTCTATTTCACTGTTAAAAAACGAGTTTTCTTCTGGACTTATTACGAAAAATGTTTATATTACCTCGCTCCGTGTTGTCCTTACTGGATTGAAGTTTTATTCTGTGATGAGGTACGTCTTGCGTTATTATTTCCTTTTCGTTTGGAGTATTTTCTAATTGTCTACTGGAAGTAGGCCGAACTATATTGGATCCTCAGAATGTTTTCATCCACTGGTTTTTAATGTATATCACCATTTATTTTGGATTCATCAGGTATAATTAGTTAGTATTCACTTTGTTTATTACTCTTGCGTGAATTTCGCCTCCTCCAACGTCCAAAAAAGGTTATTTTTTATAATTTTTGTCGCATCGTTTCTTCAACTCTCCGGTTTAGTTCAAAATTTTTTTATATCTTATTAACAATACTTGTTATTTTTCATCACTCTTAGTAACACATAGTATTTTTATTATGTAGGCAGTTTGTGATTATTATAAATTTATATTTTATTTATGGAAAAATAATTCCCTTCCATTCCGGTTTATTTATTAATTTAATTTACATAATATGTTTTGGTTAATTTTTTTATGACATTGTATATAAATATTTTATCATTTTATTATCATTAAATAAATTTATATATTATTTATTTAGTCTCGAATAGTGTTCATACCCGGTACTACTTCCTGTTGTCATTTCCTTCATAGGATTATTTTAATTTTATATTATCTTTGGTAGTTAAAATTTTTATGTCTTTTAAAATTAACCCTGGGTTTTCTTACAATCTAACATAATTATTTGAAACAATATAATATTAACTTGGGTATAACAAATTGTGGTTCATACAATATAAATTACAATAAATAAATAAAATTACAAAAATCAATTAGTATTATTACATACTACTTCCATAGTTTTATCCTATCCAAAACATACAGCACAGTTTAGTAATACATTAATTTCACTTTGGTTTTTCACCTCAATGGGTACACTAGAACTCACTTCGCACTATATACCACTCGAATTGTTTATTATGTGGAGTGATATAATTAAATTTTGAGCGAGCTTTAGTTCTACCCATTTCTGACTTTTATTATCATTAGTTACTTTATTGGGACCGGGTTATGTAACGTTACAATATATACAAACACTTTCTTTCTTTGAGTGGCAATGCAACGCATGCCGGGTTCTCGCTAGTTATATATAAATAAATATGTAAGAAATTCGTATAAATCGTTTGTTATGTATATTGTGCTCTGTGCAAAGTCGATAGTAGCGCTTCACGTGGTAGCTATTAGAATTTTGTTCCCATCAGCTGTTCAGTTGCCGTATCAGATACGTAGTTTTTATAAGTTTGGTGCGTTTATTTTTATTCCACCTTAGTGGTTTTAAATACATGATTGATTGTTATTACAACCTTGAATATGCCGAAAAAACAAAAGCAGTTCAAATACAAGTGTTTAGAAGTAATGTGCCATGCTACAATCAGGCACGATAAATGGCTAGAACACTGCAAAAAGAAACATGCATATAAAGTTAAAAATAAGTTAGATATAAAATACAAAATTATTGAATTCAAGTGCAGTGGTGAAGATCAGTGGAAACCTTATATTAATGACAACCTTCAAGCTGAAAGTGAAAAATTGCAAGAATCGATCAGGTGAGTTTACAAAAGTTACATAGGCCTATAAACTTTAATCGGTTTTTCTTTCTATAATATTTTTATAAGGCATAGCATTTTTTCATTATTTTTTTGTGTCAGGCGGTTTAAACTTTTTATAAAGTTGTGGCAGGAAAATAAAATTTTAATAAATAACTCACAAAATGTCTTGAAACTTTACACCGCTGAGTATTTCAGTCACACCTGAATTTTTATGAACATAACCTCAATCTGAGTTCGACATCCCCTTAATAAACATTTGTTTGAAATTTTAGGGCCGGTTTTTGGAAAAATTTTGAAAAAACATTCGAATTTACCTACTTTTACATGTGTTCTTATGTATGAGTTGTTAAAGTATACCGAAAGTATGTGTAATTCTTTTTGTAAAAGAATAAAATATTTACAGAGTAGCTGTACCACAGTCTGTTACAAAAGATTCTATAGAATCAGCAACACTACTTCCTTCAACTTCAACATCTGGCTCTTTGAAACTACCGGCAGCCTTTCCTAGCTCAACAGAGCAACATGAAGAAATTTCAGTCACCTTGCATGAACAATCAGCGTTTCAAGATTATATTGATCCTTCAGTTTACAGTAATAAGAAAATACAATCTGAAGATATTGGACTTGCGCTTAAATTAGAAAATCAAAAACTTGAGTCAACATTCCAATTTCCATCTCACAATAGCAGAAAATTTTTTACTTAAATGGTGTAACTATGAACTTCCTGATGGTACAGTAAAAGAAAGGTCATGGCTTGTATATAGTAAATCAAATGACTCAGCCTATTGCTTACACTGCTTACTTTTTGCATTGCCAAACCAACACACTATATGGTCTTCAGGCACAGGTTATCAAGGATGGCGGATGGGTAATACTCTACGAGACATAGTACTTCATGAAGCGTCAAAAGTCCATTTAGGTTGCCAAATAGCTAGACTGCAATGGTTATCAGGAAAACATGTAAATAGGTCTTTATGTAAAATGCGCAATGAAAATATAGAGCATCAAAGAGAAGTTCTTTCAGTCGTGATCGACTGCTGTAAATATTTAGTTATAGAAATGATAGCATTTAGGAAAAACACAGTTCTTGATGGAAAGCTACTGAATCTTTTTAAGCTTATAGCTAAACACAATCCTGATGCTAGACTTTATTATGACAAAATTGAAAAAGCAAGACAAACCGGAGCGAAACTTGGATAAAACCTTTTGAGTTACAGGAATATATTTGATTTGATCACAGTTATGAATAATCTCGTTATACAGAAAATCCTTTGTAAAATTAATGAAAGTAATAAATATTCTGTGATAATGGATTCAACACAGGATGTGAGCAAACGTGAAGTAACAACTGTGATTGTTAGATACGTAGAACACAATGAAGATTGCATAAGGCCCATTGAAAGATTGATTAAAGCATTCACTACAGCAGATACAAGTGGTGTCAACTTAAAATTGATGTTAATGAAAACATTAAAGGATATAGGTCTCAATTCTAAGCACATTATTGGTCAAAGTATGGATGGAGCTTCAAATATGAGAGGCGCTCTAGCTGGACTAAAAACTCTCATGCAGAAAGAGTCTAATACTGCTTCTTATGTGTGGTGTACATCACACAGATTTTCACTGGTTATAGAGCAGTCTATAAATATTTGTTCTGAAATAAAGGATCTGTTTTCAGTCCTCGAAGAGCTTTATCGCCTGTTCAGTTCTGGGCACAAAAGGCACGATGTACTGGTCAATAAAATGTCTGAGAAAGAGAAAAGTGGAAAGAGAAGAAGATTAAAAAGGGTACAAACCACTAGATGGGAAAATAAAGCTGAAGCCGTAAAAGTTATTCTGGTATGTTACAATGAGGTGAAGCAAGCTTTGCTTGAGTTACAAAATCCTAAATATTTTGACAGTGAAACCAACATGCTGGCAAAAGGGATTCTAAATAACCTGAACAATCATGAAACCATAATCGCTCTCCATGTGGCTCATACTGCATTTAATGTTATGCATCCAATCACAATAAGCTTACAAGGTATGGTTTTGGACTATGGTGGTGTACAAGCCATAATAAAAAATGTCAAAACTCAGATTAGTAACTTGCGAAATGATAAGAAATGGTCTAATGTAATGTTTAAGGCTGAAGAGTTCATAAAAAATTATGATGTTCCACATCCAGCTCCAAAAAGAGTTAGAAAAAGGAAAAGGTTTATTTATGAATTGGGTTTAGATGAACCTATTATCGACATTAGCAACAAACTGAAAATTGAATTGTATTTTAAGTTGCTAGATTCACTCTATGCTCAGCTTGAAGATAGATTTTCTGACCATAGCTTAGACATGGTAAAAGAAATGAGTTATTTTACACATACAGGAGTTTTGGCAACAATAGCAAATAACATTTTCCCTGAAAATATAAAAACCCTATGTGAATTTTATGATTGGGACAACAGCATTGTAAGTGAAGAGTTAAAAACATTCAGTGAACTGTATTTTGCCACTCACACAAGTATATCAATTGATGATTTGATTCCTCATAAAAATGATAGACCTAAAGAAACAATTCAGAAAGGGGATCATGGTGGAGGAACATCTAATATGGATGTTGATAGTGAGTCTGAAAGTGAAGAATAAAATGAACAGATCAAGCGTTTTTGGGTTACAAACGGTTTTTTGAAGCCTTATAGATCTTTGATCAATTTTTCGGGCTTTAAAAGCCTGAAAGTTGTTTATACAACTTAGCTATCTTTGGCCGTAACTAGCTGTTCGGCTGAAAGAGCTATGAGCGGAGTTAAAATAATAAAAAGCAGGCTTAGGTCTGCAATGGGAGATGCATGGCTTTCGAATCTTATGGTTATAGCTTCCGAGAAAGACTTATTAGAGTCAATTTCTAATGAACAAAAAATTGATGCCTTTTCTTTATCATCATCGCAGAGGAAAAAGTTGCTGTGCCGAATATAAGTTAAAGAAATTAGGACATCAGACCATTTTTTTTTCGCTTTTTCTTCTTTACAATACACTTTGTTTATATTTTATTCCTTTTTTTATTAATTTATTTGTTTAATTTCAAATGAAAATTTATTTTGATATTGTACTATTTTTAGCTTTACCTTATTTGTAATAAAACGCTTATTACATGAAAATTTTCTTGTAAATACCTTTCCTTGGTGGGGGGGGGGGTAATCATCAGGTTTAGGGGGGTGAGTCATCAAGTTTAGGGGGGTGGGCACCCCAGCAATAAAGAGTATATTATTTGTCCATTTTACTGATAGAAAGCGTCCAAATATATAAAAAAATAATTTATGCAAATTGTATTGCGATTACGCATCAGCACATATGTTATTGCTTGTTCAAGAATTTTTGGCCATAAATAATACCATAATGATACCACAACCTGCGTGTTCAACAGATATGGCTTCATGCAACTTTCCCCCCCCCCAAAATATCGGTATGGAGAACCATACATGACTTCCATATTCTAAGATTTATATTTAAAATCATTTGCGAAATGAAATATTACCATAGAAACTACTTCTTTCTACTTACTGCTTCAGCCTTAACCACAGTACTGTGGTCACTAACGTTTACCACCTCACGTTATCGCACTCAATTTTCACTGATGATGGAAGTCGATGGCATTGCCGAAACGTCTGGTTTTGTAGAAAACATTGGACTACGGCCAAATATCCCGGGAAGGAATTTTAACAAAAACTACTTCTTTGTTGCCGATAACGTTGTACACACATATATATAAAAATATCGGTATGGAGAACCATACATGACTTCCATATTCTAAGATTTATATTTAAAATCATTTTCAGCCAAACAGCCAGGCTGTGTCTTACCTGCCTTTTTATTGCTGTATTAAATGAAAAATATTATATTACATTAAAATGCAAAAATTATAATTTTATTGCCTGGCAACAAAATTATTTTATTTTTAACAATTACCATTGTTTCAAAAAGTTTAAATAAATTTTCAAGTACTTTACTCTTGTTAAAACGTAAAAGGTTGCAGGTAAACTACCCCTTCCCCTTAACCGATCTTCACCAAAATCGAAAGTCATTGAGACCTCTACAATTCAGGGACGTATGCAAAAAATTATTTGATTCTGTTTGAATTTGCGGCTGTTATCGTTTGCCATAGAAAATACGCTTGATAAAAAAACGTTGCAGGTAAACTACCCCTTCCCCTTAACCGATCTTCACCAAAAACAATAGGTCTTGAGTACTCTACAAATCAGGGCTGTATGCAAAACATTATTTGATTCTGTTTGAATTTGCGGCTGTTATCGTTTGCCATAGAAAATAAAACGTAAAAGGTTGCAGGTAAACTACCCCTTCCCCTTAACCGATCTTCACCAAAAACAATAGGTCTTGAGTACTCTACAAATCAGGACTGTATGCAAAACATTATTTGATTCTGTTTGAATTTGCGGCTGTTATCGTTTGCCATATAAAATACCCTTGTTAAAAAAACGTTGCAGGTAAACTACCCCTTTCCCTCAACCGATCTTCACCAAAAACAATAGGTCTTGAGAAATCTACAATTCAGGGCTGTATGCGAAACATTATTTGATTCTGTTTGAATTTGCGGCTGTTATCGTTTGCCAAAAAAAAAAAAAATTTCCCTTGATAAAAAAAACCGTTGCAGGTAAACTACCCCTTCCCCTCAACCGATCTTCACCAAAAACAATAGGTCGCGAGTACTCTACAAATCAGGGCTGTATGCAAAAAATTATTTGATTCTGTTTGAATTTGCGGCAGTTGTCGTTTGCCATAGAAAATACGCATGATAAAAAACGTTGCTGGTAAACTACCCCTTCCCCTCAACCGATCTTCACCAAAAACAATAGGTCTTGAGTACTCTACAAATCAGGGCTGTATGCAGAAAATTATTTGATTCTGTTTGAATTTGCGGCTGTTATCGTTTGCCATAGGAAATACCCTTGTTAAAAAAACGTTGTAGGTAAACTACCCCTTTCCCTTAACCGATCTTCACCAAAAACAAAAGGTATTGAGAACTCTACAATTTAGGGCTGTATGCAAATAATCTTTTCATTCTGTTTGAATTTGCGGCTGTTATCGTTTGCCATAGGAAATACCCTTGTTAAAACATAAAACGTTACAGGTAAACTACCCCTTTCCCTTAACCGATCTTCACCAAAAACAATAGGTCTTGAGAACTCTACAATTCAGGGCTGTATGCGAAACATTATTTGATTCTGTTTGAATTTGCGGCTGTTATCGTTTGCCAAACAAACAAAATTTCCCTTGCTAAAAAAAAACCGTTGCAGGTAAACTACCCCTTTCCCTCAACCGATCTTCACCAAAAACAATAGGTCGCGAGAACTCTGCAAAACCGGGCTGTATGCAAAAAATTATTTGATTCTGTTTGAATTTGCGGCAGTTATCGTTTGCCATAGAAAAAAAATCTACAGACAGACAGACAGACAGACAGACACACAGACACACAGACACACAGACAGACACACAGACACTTTTCGGAAAACGACTTTTTTTCATGTTTTGAGTGTAGTAGAATCAGAATCTGCAATAATCTCGAACACGATTTTTTTTTGCCATCACCATACTTCCATTCCTTAAGGAATATGGAAGTAAAAAATATGCATAAAATTAATGGCTTGTATAAGTTAATGATTCATCTCCATTAAGTAGTGCTCAAGTTTCCAAAGTTTTAATATTATGATGTCCGTAATTAAAACATCAGAGCAGGTTTAGTGTGAATGAGGGTACACTGTGGACAAAAATTTTCAACATTTCCTATTGAGCATTGCTTAGAGTAAAGCTGTGAATCTACAGTGTATGTTTCACAGAACAAACACACAAAAAAGAAGGAGCGCTCCGAAGTCACTCATGGACCCTCAGCATCTTGCAGAGGGTTTATTCCCTAAAGACGAAAAGTCTGTCTATGAATCGTTCCTCTGTAAACACGTGCAGTTACATTGCCCAGCGATCCACAGGAAGCAAATTGATGTCCATTTTTTCGGCTTGCACGCGTTATGTTGGTGTGGGTTTCGGCACTTTCCATTTAAAAAGCGTGCAAATGTAAGAAAATAAACATGAGTGAGGCCAGAAATAACGTGAATTGTGTGTGTGTGTGTGTCTTACCTGCCTTTTTATTGCTGCAGGCATAATAATAAAATGGAAACGTAAACATTACATAACTGAGATATGCTTACCTGCCACGAACGATATATTATTTTATACATGTAGGAGTTCAGTGACATACACACGTACAGAAGAATTATATATATAAAGATATTAACTCATACATAATTTACATTAAAATGAAAAAATTATAATTTTATTCCCTGGCAACAAAATTATTTTATTTTTAACAATTACCATTGTTTGAAAAAGTTTAAATGAATTTTCAAGTACTTTACTGTTGTTAAAACGTAAAAGGTTGCAGGTAAACTACCCCTTCCCCTTAACCGATCTTCACCAAAAACAATAGGCCTTGAGTACTCTACAAATCAGGGCTGTATGCAAAACATTATTTGATTCTGTTTGAATTTGCGGCTGTTATCGTTTGCCATATAAAATACACTTGATAAAAAAACGTTGCAGGTAAACTACCCCTTTCCCTTAACCGATCTTCACCAAAAACAATAGGTCTTGAGAACTCTACAATTTAGGGCTGTATGCAAATAATCTTTTGATTCTGTTTGAATTTGCGGTTGTTATCGTTTGCCATAGGAAATACCCTTGTTAAAACATAAAACGTTACAGGTAACTACCCCTTTCCCTTAACCGATCTTCACCAAAAACAATTGGTCTTGAGAACTCTACAATTCAGGGCTGTATGCGAAACATTATTTGATTCTGTTTGAATTTGCGGCTGTTATCGTTTGCCAAAAAAAAAATTTCCCTTGATAAAAAAAAACCGTTGCAGGTAAACTACCCCTTTCCCTCAACCGATCTTCACCAAAAACAATAGTCGTGAGTACTCTACAAATCAGGGCTGTATGCAAAAAATTATTTGATTCTGTTTGAATTTGCGGCTGTTATCGTTTGCCATAGAAAAAAAATCTACAGACAGACAGACACACAGACAGACACACACACACACACACAGACACTTTTCGAAAAACGACTTTTTTTATGTTTTGAGTGTAGTACAATCAGAATCTGCAATAATCTCGAACACGATTTTTTTTGCCATCACCATACTTCCATTTCCTTAAGGAATATGGAAGTAAAAAACAAAAAAACTTGAAAGGACAATATTTTACAAATGTTGAAAAAATAAAAAACAAAATTGAGCATCAAGGCTATACAGAAATATAGGCATCACAATGTGCATTCAGAAATGTTTTGATGAATGGAAAAAAGTTGGCTTGTGTGTTATTTGATATGGATAACTTTGAAAGTGACAATATAAATACAGAAGAATAAGGACATTTTTTTAAACAAACAAAATTTGCACAAACTTTTTTATCAAGCCTTGTGTATTTATGTATGGTAGTATTAAAAATTCAGTAACATGGCCTTTCTGGAACATGGTACATTATCAGTGGAGCACAGATTGTTTTTGTGCACAGTTTCAACAGCTGCAGTGTGTGTACACCTGTTACAGTCAAATTATTCAGTATGACTGGTAAAAATTTAGCAGATTTAAATAAAAATCTTTTTCAGTTATTTTCTCTATGTTAGCTGTCTTCATAACAATTTGTCAAATTTTGTTGACATTATCAATTTCTTCCTACAAGAACTTGATAATGGTTGCGAAACCGAAAGGCCTCGTTCGAGGAAAAAGTGTATTGTAAAGGTACTCCTTTCTTACCTTTTTAATTAATAATACACTCATCATAAAACAATACTTACCACTGCCAGAATTTCACTTACCGTCATGGTCCCCGTAAAACTTACCTTTACACTGCCAAGTTCGCCACGATATTTTTTCTAAAGGTTAAATATCGAAACCTTCTACACTCTTGCCCTTATAAAAAATCCCGCTATCTGACCGCCCTTATATATCAGAAGATTCCAGGTTCGCATCCTGGCAGGGTCGCCACTTGTAAAGGTACTCCTTTCTTACCTTTTTAATTAATAATGCACTCATCATAAAACAATACTTACCGCTGCCAGAATTTCACTTACCGTCATGGTCCCCGTAAAACTTACCTTTAAACTGCCAAGGTCGCCACGATATTTTTTCTAAAGGTTAAATATCGAAACCTTCTACACTCTTGCCCTTATAAAAAATCCCGCTATCTGACCACCCTTATATATCAGAAGAATCCCAATTACGTTAAACGAGTTGTCAGCACAGAAAACTAGGAAATGGTTTACGGCGAAATAACTACACTAACACATGTTTATAGAAGAATGAACCTTTTAATTACTCTTTTTATTTTAATTAAATACTCTATCATTGATTATTACGTTTTCTTTATATTTAAAATGTTTACTAATTTTAGTCCAATAATTTTGTATAGACTACGACTACTACATCTTTCTAGTTGAGCCAGTACTTTTAATAACCCATACACACACTCACTCAATTTACATTTCTTTTTTCAAACTTCCTATTTAATTAATGAGCTCTTTATTAATTATAATGTTTTGGCCAAATGAAACTGTCTTTACACTTGTTACCTATTTGCGTAATATCCAAATGTTGTACACTATATTGTCCGGAACTGTTTTCACTAGTCACTCTCCACTCCGAACACAGTTTATTATTACCTTACGTCATTTTA
The DNA here is from genome assembly GCA_034769895.1 of Magicicada septendecula. Classification (NCBI taxonomy): domain Eukaryota; kingdom Metazoa; phylum Arthropoda; class Insecta; order Hemiptera; family Cicadidae; genus Magicicada; species Magicicada septendecula. The sequence continues at coordinate 324,334,096 of CM068369.1, forward strand.
TATTACTTGGTAGGCCTACTTTTGTATTTTTCGGCCTACCAAGAACTCGTCTGAGGCTACCGTTTTTGTTCTGGTAACTGTCTGCTGATTGTCTGGCCGCTCAGCCGTGCGTTGCAATGGAACTGGCGTTAGTTCGCTAAAGCTGAACATACAGAGCTGGTCACGTGATCTTGAGTCTGCTCTACCATTGGTGTTGTTAAAAGAGCCCTATAACTTAGGCATAGGATTTAGCAATATTTTGCCGCCTGGCGCAATGTGCAGTTACATTACTTTCTTTCGTGATTCCCGGCTGATGCGAAGTTTGGTGTTATTTCACAATCGGTCTACGTTGCTCGAGTACGGAGACAAAACATAGACATTTTATTCGGTAATAAACACAGCCTATCTGGTTGACTAACTCGGGGTTCTACAAGGGTGAACAATGACTGTATGGAAAATATAATTTTAAAATGTTATCTTGGCCCTACAATCTCGTACCGTTACAGTATATAGCAGGGAAGCAGAAAAATATTTTTTTTTATAACCTTACTTTTATAAAATATCAGTATGGAGAACCATACATGACTTCCATATTCTAAGATTTATATTTAAAATCATTTTCAAAATGAAATATTACCATAGAAACTACTTCTTTCTACTTACTGCTTCAGCCTTAACCACAGTACTGTGGTCACTAATGTATACCACCTCACGTTATCGCACTCGATTTTCACTGATGATGGAAGTCGATGGCATTGCCGAAACGTCTGGTTTTGTAGAAAACATTGGACTACGGCCAAATATCCCGGGAAGGAATTTTAACAAAAACTACTTCTTTGTTGCCGATAACGTTGTACACATATATATAAAAAATATGCATAAAATTAATGGCTTGTATAAGTTAATGATTGATCTCCATTAAGTAGTGCTCAAGTTTCCAAAGTTTTAATATTATGATGTCCGTAATTAAAACATCAGAGCAAGTTTAGTGTGTATGAGGGTACACCGTGGACAAAAATTTTCAACATTTCCTATTGAGCGTTGCTTAGAGTAAAGCTGCGAATCTACAGTGTATGTTTTACAGAACAAACACGCGAAAAAGAAGGAGCGCTCTGAAGTCACTCATGGACCCTCAGCATCTTGCAGAGGGTTCATTCCCTAAAGACGAAAAGTCTGTCTATGAATCGTTCCTCTGTAAACACGTGCAGTTACACTGCCCAGCTGTAACTATAATAAAATATAGTTACATATAGTTATGTCCCTGTTCTGGCGCAATAAAAGAGACGATATACGATATACGCAATGATTTCAAAAGTCGGGCGCCATCTTGATATAAGTATATAGACGTAAATAACTTTGTAATTTTACTTACCTTTCAAAGTCACTATAGGGCAGGAATTCGTTAAGCGAACTCTAGACGAGCGGAAATGTTATGTGAAATAATAACAATATCTGTTTAAAATTGTTAAGTTACGCATAATAGTCACTGTTCCGGGCGCAATCTGTTAAGTTACTCATAATGTAACATAAATAATTATTAATAACGAATATGTAATCGTCAAAATTTATGTAATTTGCATAATAAATCTTATAACCGGAATAACACGTGCTCAGCTCATTAACATGCATTAGGCTTTGGGTCCAGAGTTTCGTTAAGCAGACAGAGGCAGAGGTTGTTGGGTACTGAAATAATGAGGTACACAACATTAGGCTAACGAACTTGATTTTATTTAGTAAAGTTTGTTGTAGATTGATACATAGATATTCATTAATAATTTTAGAATTTCAAAATGGCGGCGATGTCATTCCGCATTTGACCTCTGTTCAAGGTTACGTACATGTACTTTCTTATTTGATTGAAATTATTTCTTTCAGTTTTGTTACTATTATCAATTTAAAATTTCTGGTTCTCTTTATATTTTAATGACACTAATGATTCATATCCTTCACAAACCAACGCCTCATGTTATATTTAAGTTGATCAACGTAATCACACACTCCCACTCTCTCGCTCTCTCTCCCACACTGAAAATTTACACATGTTTGTTTAAAATATGTTTTGAGCTCATTAAATAAATTTCTGAATTTAGAAAATAATTTGAATAGGGGCTTTCCTGTAATTGATGTGGTATAGACTCCTCATTTGTCGTCCATGGTGATCGGCAGGTGGTCGGCCGAATTTCGTGCTGTTTTGTCCACTGACTCTATTTGAAATTCATTTTAAATTGTTCACTGATTCTAGTGTATTTACTGTTAAATTTTGATAATAACTATTGCATGTTATTAAGTAAATATTACATATTTGGCAAAAAATTGCCCACTGCACTGTGGCGAGCGTATATGCTCGGTGACTGCTGTTGCTGAACTGGGCGGAAGCAGACACAATTATTATGCAAATTGGTTGTGTCTGACGTCATTGTTCATTGTTCTTTTCGCCAACGCCCGGTTTAATACGTAATGGTTTTATATCGTCATTGTTTTTAGTGACGATTTGTTACAGTGGACCAATAGAAAGTCAGTATTGTCAATTTGTAGCGCCTAAAACTGCCATTACCGTTGTTTAACTTTGCTCGTACTCCACTGACCTTGGATCGGCTCCCCTCTGGTGAATCTGCGTATTACTGGGACTTGTGCAAACTAACTTTGCCCTGGTTAAACTTTATGATTCTAAGAAGATTTACAATAAAAATACCCCTACATACCATTATTCTGGTACAGGCAATTCTGTACTGTTACAAAACCCCCTCAATGAAAGGTTTGGTGTCGAGACACAAAAACTTTCATTGAATCATTCATACTCTTCTAAAAGGATCAGTTCAGATATGTGCCACAACCCCCTGTAGTGTTAATAAAAAAAAAATCTCAATCACTTACCCTCAATCACTTACCCTTGGTCCTATAGTGTCGATCGTACCCGTCTGACCTTACTGGACTTCTCCTGAGAGATCCCTACACCATAAGGCCATGAGGCACTGTACGCTCCTGTTCTGACGCTCCGGCCAGCGCAGGACCGCGGTCACAACACCATAAAACTCTGAAACATTCAATACAAAATTTTACAATAGTGGCCTTGTTCATCTACATATCCGCAACTGATATGTTTCCTCTTAGATGCATTGGTTTGTGATTTGAGGGATTGGTTTTATTTATTTATAAAATTCTAAATAACTCAAAAATTATAACAAGATTTAAGATAGATCATCCTTCTCCTTTTCAACATTCCTATGTATTTTTATCAAGTTCTCTGACTCCAGTCAATATCAAATTGACTCTCTCATCAAAAAAAAAAATTATACTCTTATACTAACACAAAACAACTTTTAACTCTCAAACAACAACTATTATTTTTATTCATTTACTTCAAATAACTTCAGTATATTTATCTATCATGGCAGTACCTCAAAACTATTTAAATTTCTTTACTCTAATTCTACCCCTTTTTCAACAGAATCATTTTTTCCAGAGATTGGTGAATCTAACACAGAATTTAATAGCATTATAGTCACTACCCTTACAGTAGCCTCCTAACCTATTGTACCATTAACATAATAAAACACAATAAAACACTGCACATCATAAAACATTAAACACTAACATTGAACAATTCACATTACTTAATTCATATCTACATAACTTGTAGCAGAACTTCATAACATTTTTTATTATCAACTCTCTATTAACTTTTATCATTTAACATTCATTTAGATTCTATACAAAAATGTTCAAATTTATCATTAATCCCTCTGTTACATTACCTTTCTACCATGAATTTTCCCTTTTCTAACCTTTTTATCCTTATTAGTTTGGGTGACTCTCTATTATTCACTATTCTCTCTATCTCATTTTGGCATTTGTCAACCTAACCTTACTTACCTCTTTTTTCCACTAACAACCGCTTCTAACCATTAATACATTATGACACCAATGTCTCTATAATAACCCCCTTCACAAACCCCATTTAAAACCTCTAGCACCGCTCATTTTGTTTTTTATAAGGATGTATGTTACTTAACTGGCCATATCCATTTGCCCTCCACCAATATCAGCAAACGCTCTAACCCAAAATTGCTCCGCCTGCCACAACGCTGCACGCTGGTCCATTGCCACGTCGCTCGTTGATCACTCCTTAACACCGGATCCTTACTACAAAATATCACCAACAACAACTATAAAATTACCATCCACATTACTCACTTCTACATATAATTGCTAACCACTGTGTCCCTAAAATATCTAACACCTCTTTATATATTGTCAGTATCTCAACACTTTATTTTCCCTAACTCCCATTAACTGTATTCAACTAACTCCAATGCCCTTATTTATCACTATTACCCAAACTCTTGTACAACATTTCACCTTAATCTACTACTATAAAATTCATCACTTGCCTACTAACAACAGTACCTCTCAATATCCAAATATATAATCATTTACTAACCCTTTAGAATCTAAATTCCATAATATCATTTCAAAATCATTATTAAACTTCCTTCAATTATTTAAAATTCTACAATACATGTTTACATAAACAATACACAAAATACACAACAGCAAAAATACACAAATACATTGACATCAATACACAAAAATATACAATCTACCTAGTCATTAAATCATTTACCAAAATCAGTCATAATCGGTCCATCCTGAAAAAACACTGGTCACATAATTAAATGTTCATAAACACAATAAGAACAACTAACCTCCATCGTCAAATAATAATCGAACCTTAAAACTATATACATGGTTTAATATTAAATGTCTTATATTATTACAATCAATATACATACTATTCAAATTTCTATAATTTTCCACAATCTCATATAACTCATGATCGGGTATGGTCATGTCGCCTTTGGTATAGTCTGTTACAGCCAGGTATTTTGTAAAGTTATCTTTCTCATTATCTCCTACTCCTAACCTTTCCATCAACTCTTCATAATCTCTGCTTATCTTAAAAATTTCTACCTCCCTCTTTCTCTCACAATATCTCTCACTTTCGAAACATTTCTCTCTTTTAAAATATCTCTTATAATAACTCTCCCAATAACACTTCTCTCTCTCAATATATCTCTCTTTATCATACCATCTCTCTCTCTTTAACCCTTCAACACACACTATCATTCCATTATTATTATATTCAATTCCCCATAAAATTTCATTATTACTACTCCTGTTTACACAATCATTTTCCAATATCATACTTTTATTTATATTATCATAATTTTCTACCCCACTTACCTTGTCTTTGTTTCTATCTAATTTGTCTATTTCTCTACTCTTATTTTCTAACTGTATTTTGTCTAACTTTGTACCTATTTCATTTAATCTCTCATCAAATCTACAGCTCTGTTTTTTAATTTCATTTTTGATATCACTCAATTGTACATCGAATTGATCAAGTTTGACGCTCTGCTCATTGAAAAGCAGTTTCATCATTCTTATTATGTCATTTTCCTCAACTCTTTTTGTTGGGTCTGGTGTTGAATGAATACTATCACTCATCATTTCTGATTCTGTTCTACTTGTCTCATTACTGTTTGCCATTTCTTTTTTTTTTATATTATATTAACAATAATAAATTTATTTTAGTTGTTGTGTTATACTCTATTCGTACCATACATAACCTATACAGGTAACCTCTATTTTTTTGTATATTTCACTACCCTTCTACCTCTGCTTTTCTGCTTATTTACATAATTTTATTTTATATAAAGTCACCGTTCGGGCAGCCATCTGTTAAGTTATGCATAATAGTCACTGTTCCGGGCGCAATCTGTTAAGTTACTCATAATGTAACATAAATAATTATTAATAATGAATATGTAATCATCAAAATTTATGTAATTTGCATAATAAATCTTATAACCGGAATAACACGTGCTCAGCTCATTAACATGCATTAGGCTTTGGGTCCAGAGTTTCGTTAAGCAGAGGCAGAGGTTGTTGGGTACTGAAATAATGAGGTACACAACATTAGGCTAACGAACTTGATTTTATTTAGTAAAGTTTGTTGTAGATTGATACATAGATATTCATTAATAATTTTAGAATTTCAAAATGGCGGCGATGTCATTCCGCATTTGACCTCTGTTCAAGGTTACGTACATGTACTTTCTTATTTGATTGAAATTATTTCTTTCAGTTTTGTTACTATCAATTTAAAATTTCTGGTTCTCTTTATATTTTAATGACACTAATGATTCATATCCTTCACAAACCAACGCCTCATGTTATATTTAAGTTGATCAACGTAATCACACACTCTCACTCTCTCGCTCTCTCTCCCACACTGAAAATTTACACATGTTTGTTTAAAATATATTTTGAGCTCATTAAATGAATTTCTGAATTTAGAAAATAATTTGAATAGGGGCTTTCATTTAATTTGAACTGGGCAGAAGCAGACACAATTATTATGTAATTGATGTGGTGTAGACTCCTCATTTGTCGTCCATGGCGATCGGCAGGTGGTCGGCCGAATTTCGTGCTGTTTTGTCCACTGACTCTATTTGAAATTCATTTTAAATTGTTCACTGATTCTAGTGTATTTACTGTTAAATTTTGATAATAACTATTGCATGTTATTAAGTAAATATTACATATTTGGCAAAAAATTGCCCACTGCACTGTGGCGAGCGTATATGCTCGGTGACTGCTGTTGCTGAACTGGGCGGAAGCAGACACAATTATTATGCAAATTGGTTGTGTCTGACGTCATTGTTCATTGTTCTTTTCGCCAACGCCCGGTTTAATACGTAATGGTTTTATATCGTCATTGTTTTTAGTGACGATTTGTTACAGTGGACCAATAGAAAGTCAGTATTGTCAATTTGTAGCGCCTAAAACTGCCATTACCGTTGTTTAACTTTGCTCGTACTCCGCTGACCTTGGATCGGCTCCCCTCTGGTGAATCTGCGTATTACTGGGACTTGTGCAAACTAACTTTGCCCTGGTTAAACTTTATGATTCTAATAAGATTTACAATAAAAATACCCCTACATACCATTATTCTGGTACAGGCAATTCTGTACTGTTACAAAATTGTTACCAATGATATACCCAATTTATTTTACTGTAAGTACATCTTACACAATGGTGCGCTTAGTGAACATTAAACCCTCCAAAATATCTACGAGTAAACATGAAACATTGGATATGTAATTATGAAATATTATATAATAGATTATTAAACATAGATATATACCTCGCACAACCCAGCATAATTTATGTCACTCTCTCTCTCTTACTCTCTCTCTCATGCTCTGGTACAATTTCTTATTTTTTACTGAGCTCATTTTAAAATTTTAAATAAGATTGAATTGAATTAAATTGAATTCATTTTAACAGTGATTGAATTTTTAGTTGGTCATTATGTTAAATTATATTGTTTTACTTGACACTAAAAAAATGATGTTGGAACGTTCTCACCAATTTGCAGCGGTTGTTCGTTCGGTAAAACGTCGCACACCGCGAGTTTACCGATTACGTTACCGGTCACATCTCGGAGTCTTGCACCTTACCAAATAGTAAGGTGTCACTATTGTTAACTCTTTTGTAATTAACCACTTTTAGTGGTGTAAAAGTTAAATTCACACTCGGTGAACTGTTTGCCGGCCGGCTGCGTTCACGCTCTAGAAGAAAATGACTCAGATTCTTTGTTTCATATAGCGTAGGTGGGGCGAAAACTACGTCATCAAGCTATTGTCCATCTGTTTACAGCTTCAACTTGTTTACGGAAATACATTCCTCACTGCTGACGTCGTCAGGGCTCGTCGCGTTATCTCGGTATGCGACATATGTTTTTTGCTGTGTTTCATGTTTTTTGCGATAAAAACAGTTAGAATCCTGTCAATTCACTTTTGTATTCACAAAATATTTCTATATAGTTCACTCACTGTAGCTTTACAGGGATTATTAAAGGTTTAATTAATTATGACCAAATTGTTAAAAAATGAAGGAATACAATACTTATGGTCTTTTATACCATGTTTTGTTAATTTAAGATTGTACCAGAATTGTACCATCACAAAACCCCCTCAATGAAAGATTTTGTGCCGAAGCATAAAAACTTTCATTGACCCATTCATACTTCCTAAAGGGATCAGCCAGGATAGGTCGCCACAACCCCCTTACAATTTATACAAAAAGAAAATCAATAACTCACCCGTGGTCTGATGACGATGACAGTACCTGCATGACCTTACTGGACTTCTCCTTCGAGATCCCAACACCATAAGGCCAATTAGGCGCGTAACGCCCCTGTTCTGATGCGCTGGCCAGCTCAGGACCGCTGTCATAACATCACCAAACACTGAAACAATAAATTAAAATATCAAAATAGTGGCTTGGTAAATTACTCTATCCTTAACTGATCTGGTTCCCCTTAGCTATGTGCTGGTTTGTGCTAATAAGCACTGGGTTTGCTTGAAATACTACTAAAAATATAATTACAAAAATGTAACATACAAGAATTACATAGAATTGCCATTCTCTTTATGGACTACCCTGAATTATAAAATCGTTTTGATTCCCATCGATAATAATTAATTCTTTCTGTTTTATAATTATTATAATTATAAAAGAAACACATATTGATATAAAAAAGAATTTAATTTAATTATAAATGAAAACATGGAAATCCCCATATAAATCTCCCAAATATTCAAACATGAAGAAAAACAAATTATAGAAAAAAAATAATTAATGAAATCTTATTGAAATTAAAATTATTATTAAAAATATTATTATTATTATTATTATTATTAACCGGTAATAATTGGCACTGTTAACAATATTTACCCCTCTTTCTCCTCCACACACACTATTTCCATAAATCATGTTAAAATTTCATAAAATAATACATAATACATGATAATACATTGATACATTAATAATATACATTATATTAATACAGTAATACATTGAAATAATTAATCCATATTTAATCTTGACATTTTATCTATTTAACTTTGCATTTAAAATTATAAAAATTAAATTTCAATTAATTAATTCATTAGTTCTTAACTTTTAGCCATAAATTATTTATTATAATTATAAAATTTACTTCAAATTTATTATTAATATTCATACATTATTATTATTATTATTATTTCATTATTCACTTCTTATTACCTCTCTACTCTGAATTTTCTACCTACCTGACTACCTAACCTTTCACATTCTAATCCATTTTTAGTCTGGGTGACTCCTGTATTCACTATGCTTTTACTTATTATAATCTTACTCACCTTTCTTCTAACTGACCACCAAATTTACCTATCATGACACCAATTTCTCAATTATAAACACCTTTACTAATTTCATTAAATCCTATAGCACCGCGCGTCTTTGTACAGAGATGGGTGTTCCCTAACTGGCTATATACATTCATAATATTATGCCCTTCCAAAAAATTCGGCAAACACTCCCTTAAACTACGCTAATACCTGCCACAACACTATACGTTGGCTACTCCTTATCACCTCACCCCCACTACAAAATATCATCAACAACAAATATATGTTTATACCTTGACTTTACTCACCTCTACAAATAATCACTAACTACTGTGTCCCTAAATATCTAATACTTTCTTTGTATTATTTACTTCAAAAAATTCTTAACTATCTAACTCCCTTTACATCAATTAAATAACTCACCTGCCTTTATCTATACCCAGGCTCTATCCCTGTTTAAACATTCTACCTTACTGCAATCATTGACAAATGTCTTATAAATTCATCTCTCACCTACTCATAACAGTACATCTCTCAAAATTCCAATATATATTCTTACGTAATCATTTATTTAATTATTCTTTAGGAATTACCTTCATTACAAATTAAATAATAATTTACTTCATTAGAAACTTTCTATTACAATTAATAATTTACGTCTGTTACAGATTAGTACAACTTTCTTTTGTACTATTTTAATTCAGTAATAAAGAATAATTACTCTTTAATTATTATTCATTTGTTTAAACTTGTTTAATTAAACAAAACATGTTAATTATTAAAATACATAATAACTGGTGTACACAAAATACACCTGTAATACAACATCAAAAATACATAAATACATTGATATATAAAACATATGAAACAATGAAAATATACACTCCAAACACATTATTTTGTTATTTATCAAACTCAGTCCATAGCAGTCCAATTCAATACCACTTTTCAAATATATTTAATGTTCATTACTTAATTGAAACACTCTATCCTCCATCGTTGAATAACAGCCTAATCTTAGTTCTATTTATCTTATTTTTTAATGAAAAAATTTTATAATTAGAAACATTATATTCATATTCATATATCAAACAATTATCAAACAAATATATCAAGTCACGATCGAGTAGGGTTCTGTCTATATCAGTAAGATCATATGTTATAATCTTGTTATTCATCTTGTAATTATCATCATAATTTTCTACCACAGGTAAGTACTTGGTACCATTATTATCATCACCTATTATTATTTCAATTTTACTGTTACTACAAGGTAAGTATTCATTATTTTCATCCACCATATCTATGCCTAACCTCTCTACCAATTCTCTGTACTTTCTATTTACTTTAAAAAATTTTATTACTTTCTTTTTCTCACAATACCTCTCACAATACTTCTCTACACTTTCTCTCTTAACATACTTCTCTCCATAACACCAAATTACACTCTCTCTCTCCAAATATGCAGGGGTCCCTAACTCAAAATTACTGCACCACTTATGAGGTACATAAAAACACCAAGATACTTTATTTGTAGACCTATCGTCTCCCAAATATAAATTGAAGGAACTCTTGTCCTTATAAAAAATACGTGAAGACTTTTCTTCACCTCCTAACACAACATCAAAAGAAAATTCTACCCCCTGCACCCCTTGTACAAAAATACTTTCTCCAAACCTCTCTCTGACTCAATACACTCAAACACTTCATTATCACTCATAATACTCTCATCATTTTCTAATTTTATATTCTTACTACCTGTAAATTCATTATTCAACTTATCACTGTTACTTACGTTATTAGTCAGTACTTCGTTTTTCGTACTATGTTCACTACTATTCGCCTTCTGTTTTTCTAGTTGAATTAAATTCTCATCCAATTTTTTAATCACCTTATCGCACTGCTTAATGAGATTATCATTACTGCTTTTAATTTCATTCTTTAATTCATTGAACTTGATATCAAAATTATCAAAATTTTCACTTTGTTTATCAAATTTGTAAATTTTTCATCAAATTTTACACTCTGTTCATCAAATTTATTTAATAACAGCTGCATCAAAGCAGCGGTACTATCTGATTTACTTTCTGAACTAGTTGAAATGGATGTAGCGACTGTCTCTGTCTCTACAGATACAACAGATACAGGCGTATTTACCTCGTCAATCTGACTAGTTTGAGTTGGTTGAATATCCATCTCACTAGTCAAATTTACATCAGCTGTACTGATTTCTATTGTAATATTATCATTAGTACTCATGTTTGCGATTTTATGATACACACATGCATCCAATCGTATAACATAACCTCGTAAAATTTGGTTATGTTTACGTATTAAAATTTGGCGTTTATTACCTCAAATAACTTTTCCGCTCTCTTTGTAGGCTTACTCACATAAACTTTTATGTCAGGTCCCTGTTATTACGGGCGACATTTGTAACTATAATAAAATATAGTTACATATAGTTATGTCCCTGTTCTGGCGCAATAAAAGAGACGATATACGCAATGATTTCAAAAGTCGGGCGCCATCTTGATATAAGTATATAGACGTAAATAACTTTGTAATTTTACCTACCTTTCAAAGTCACTATAGGGCAGGAATTCGTTAAGCGAACTCTAGATGAGCGGAAATTGTTATGTGAAATAATAACAATATCTGTTTAAAATTGTTACCAATGATATACCCAATTTATTTTACTGTAAGTACATCTTACACAGTGGTGCGCTTAGTGAACATTAAACCCTCCAAAATATCTACGAGTAAACATGAAACATTGGATATGTAATTATGAAATATTATATAATAGATTATTAAACATAGATATATACCTCGCACAACCCAGCATAATTTATGTCACTCTCTCTCTCTTACTCTCTCTCTCATGCTCTGGTACAATTTCTTATTTTTTACTGAGCTCATTTTAAAATTTTAAATAAGATTGAATTGAATTAAATTGAATTCATTTTAACAGTGATTGAATTTTTAGTTGGTCATTATGTTAAATTATATTGTTTTACTTGACACTAAAAAAATGATGTTGGAACGTTCTCACCAATTTGCAGCGGTTGTTCGTTCGGTAAAACGTCGCACACCGCGAGTTTACCGATTACGTTACCGGTCACATCTCGGAGTCTTGCACCTTACCAAATAGTAATGTGTCACTATTGTTAACTCTTTTGTAATTAACCACTTTTAGCGGTGTAAAAGTTAAATTCACACTCGGTGAACTGTTTGCCGGCCGGCTGCGTTCACGCTTTAGAAGAAAATGACTCAGATTCTTTGTTTCATATAGCGTAGGTGGGGCGAAAACTACGTCATCAAGCTATTGTCCATCTGTTTACAGCTTCAACTTGTTTACGGAAATACATTCCTCACTGCTGACGTCGTCAGGGCTCGTCGCGTTATCTCGGTATGCGACATATGTTTTTTGCTGTGTTTCATGTTTTTTGCGATAAAAACAGTTAGAATCCTGTCAATTCACTTTTGCGTTCACAAAATATTTCTATATAGTTCACTCACTGTAGCTTTACAGGGATTATTAAAGGTTTAATTAATTATGACCAAATTGTTAAAAAATGAAGGAATACAATACTTATGGTCTTTTATACCATGTTTTGTTAATTTAAGATTGTATCAGAATGTACCATCACACAGCGATCCACAGGAAGCAAATTGATGTCCATTTTTTCGGCTTGCACGCGTTATGTTGGTGTGGGTTTCGGCACTTTCCATTTAAAAAGTGTGCAAATGTAAGAAAATAAACATGAGTGAGGCCAGAAATAACGTGAATTGTGTGTGTGTGTGTGTGTGTGTGTGTGTGTGTGTGTGTGTGTGTGTGTGTGTGTGTGTGTGTGTCTTACCCGCCTTTTTATTGCTGTAGGCATAATAATAAAATGGAAACGTAAACATTACATAACTGAGATATGCTTACCTGCCACGCACGATATATTATTTTATACATGGAGGAGTTCAGTGACATACACACGTACAGAAGAATTATATATATAAAGATATTAACTCATACATAATTTACATTAAAATGAAAAAATTATAATTTTATTCCCTGGCAACAAAATTATTTTATTTTTAACAATTACCATTGTTTGAAAAAGTTTAAATGAATTTTCAAGTACTTTACTGTTGTTAAAACGTAAAAGGTTGCTGGTAAACTACCCCTTCCCCTTAACCGATCTTCACCAAAATCGAAAGTCCTTGAGATCTCTACAATTCAGGGACATATGCAAAAAATTATTTGATTCTGTTTGAATTTGTGGCTGTTATCGTTTGCCATAGAAAATACGCTTGATAAAAAAATGTTGCAGGTAAACTACCCCTTCCCCTTAACCGATCTTCACCAAAAACAATAGGCCTCGAATACTCTACAAATCAGGGCTGTATGCAAAACATTATTTGATTCTGTTTGAATTTGCGGCTGTTATCGTTTGCCATATAAAATACGCTTGATAAAAAAACATTGCAGGTAAACTACCCCTTTCCCTTAACCGATCTTCACCAAAAACAATAGGTCTTGAGAACTCTACAATTTAGGGCTGTATGCAAATAATCTTTTGATTCTGTTTGAATTTGCGGCTGTTATCGTTTGCCATAGGAAATACCCTTTTTAAAACATAAAACGTTACAGGTAACTACCCCTTTCCCTTAACCGATCTTCACCAAAAACAATAGGTCTTGAGAACTCTACAATTCAGGGCTGTATGCGAAACATTATTTGATTCTGTTTGAATTTGCGGCTGTTATCGTTTGCAAAAAAAAAATCTCCCTTGATAAAAAAAAACCGTTGCAGGTAAACTACCCCTTTCCCTCAACCGATCTTCACCAAAAACAATAGTCGTGAGTACTCTACAAATCAGGGCTGTATGCAAAAAATTATTTGATTCTGTTTGAATTTGCGGCTGTTATCGTTTGCCATAGGAAAAAATCTACAGACAGACAGACACACAGACACTTTTCGAAAAACGACTTTTTTTCATGTTTTGAGTGTAGTACAATCAGAATCTGCAATAATCTCGAACACGGTTTTTTTTGCCATCACCATACTTCCATTTCCTTAAGGAATATGGAAGTAAAATTACTCTCTGGTATAATTTATCATATGAACAGTAATATAAGCTGAAGACTAAAAGACATATGTCAACTTTGTCATAGAAAAGTAAACAAAAATTGAACAAGAATATAAACAAGATTTCTTGTAATAGGTTTCCTTGGTACAATATGTATAGAAAGAACAAATTGTATCACAAAGTATGTACCCCACACCACCTCAAAATTTTGGCACTCTCATTATAAAATGTACACTATGTGACTGTTAACTATATAGTTTTTAAATGATTTTGATTTGACATAACACATAAGGTATTCTGTTGCAGTTCTGTTAGAAATACTTAAAATCATTCGAGAACACTTCAATGGCTGGTGTTCACTAGTTAACTATATAGTTTGTTTACAATTTTGATTTGAAATAACACATATGGTATTCTGTTTTAGTTCCATTAGAAATGCCTATAATCATTCGAGAATACTTCAATGGCTGGTATTCACTACTAGCATACTACATGGCAAACACATTATCAGACCTTCCAATACAGGTAACTGACATTGAATTCTGACAACAATAATATTTGTTAATTATGGAATGTGTATATTCATAAAATTTTAACACTATTTAAAGGTAACTGAAGTGGCTACATCAGTGCTTTAATGTCTACTTGAATTACTGGACACTTTGATCAATATGTTAATTTCATTTTAAAAAACAATTTTAATTCCATCCAGAAGAATAGGCTACTGTTAAGTCTAGGCCAAATGTAAGAAATAATATTGCCTATGTTTTTATTGTATGTTAGGTAAGTGTGGCAGTGGCTAACTGATTTACTACTTAGGATAAGAACGTTTGCAGCAATGTGTCTGCATAAATTAGGTTCCAATTTGGAAAAAATAGGTTTTATTGTTGGTATATGTCGTACATTGAAAGTGACATATGTTTATATGAATAAAAGTTCAGAAAACTTCTTGGAGAAATGTAATACATAATTTTTATCTAAATTGAACATACTATTTTTAAATTGCTATAAATCAATTGATAAATTCATAATAAATTTTCTGAAAGTGTATATTTCAGAAAGCTATTTGCAAAGAGCTGGTACTTTGCTCCTTCCCAGTCTAATTTAAGGGGAATACATAATTCATATTATTTATGTATGTGAATTTAATATTGCACACTAATTATACTACATTTGCTCTAAAAATAATGTATACAATTACTATAACTTTTAAGGAAATTTAAAATAACTGGTAACTTACTCATTTTGAGTGATACAGGTATCTACTAAAATATTTTCATTCTTACAATGTTACAGCTAAACAGTTACTTTGGCAGTTTCATTTCTTGCTTCAGGGCAAAGTGGTACAGTATAATGGGGATTACTGTACAAGCATTTTGTTAATAAACATAAGCAAACACAAAAATTATAAAAATTGACAACTGTACATAACGTATAATATCTTATGTAGCCCCCTTTGTGAGCCAATTAAGTAGGCCTACACCACTCTATTCACTGTAGTATTATGAACTAAGGTATACTGTATAACATGTTCATTCTATAATTACAGATTCTCTGTACAACATGTTACTGCGTTATTGTTTACTTCATATCATTGCAACCACTTGAAGTGTTCCGCTTTGTACTGTTTGTGACAATGTGTACAATTGTGTCTTTGGTTGCTCAAGCGATGGGTGTGCTCTGTGGATGCTGCATGAAAATTCAGGTAAACACTGAATCAGACAGAATCCAATAACACACACATGTACATAAATGACATTTGATCAAAAAGTCCACACAATGTTTCAGTTTTCCACATTACAAGTGTCCAATTAAAAAAAACATATACTTGTATAAACCATAAAATTTTCTTGTGTAATGTCGGTACACATATTTATGACAATTGTCTAAATGTTCATCCAATTATGTTCATAGTTTATACCTGACATCAAATTATTGAATAATTTGTTTTGGTATATTACACAACTTTTCAACAACCCTACAATGCAAGACTGAAAAACTTGCATTAAATTTTGTGTAAGGAATAAGATAAACTGCTCGAACATGGTGAACGCATTGTAGGCAGCTTTAGGTGAGTCTAAAATGCATAAACAAATGGTTTAAAATTGATATAAAAGCTTCAAAGACAGTCCTGAATGAGATGAAGATGATAATAAGATGAGATTGTCATATGTATAAACTTAGGTTAATTTTGTTAGCAGTTTTCATAATTTGACCTTTGTTATTGGGTATTGCTGAACTGCTAATTTTGACATGATAATGTCTTATGGCTGGGGGTCATTTGAAAATTTCTGTAACGCATCACGCTGCATGACGTCATCATTTACCAGCCGGGAATCGTTAACTAAAACCGCGACCGCTAACGTGCTAACGTCCGTCGCAGATTAAAGACCTAACAAGCAAACAACACTGCATAGCTGTAGATAGGTATGTAACCAATCAGTCAGTCAGTAACCATAATAATGTTGCGTTTAGCTGGCGGCTGAAAGACATTATCATGCTCTTAAGCTTTTACCATTTGGTAAACGGTACTTTACATTTTTGTTAACTGAATAAGATCTTTTGGTAGCTTTACTGCCTTAAACACGGTGGCTTAACTAGGCTTTTTGGTGCCCGGGGCAAGAAGATTGTTGGCCGCCTCACCTTCACAATTAAAAGAGGACAAAAAGAGCAAAAATGAAGGCCCATCCAGTGAACATAGTACTTAATAAATGCAAATGTGTAGATTTTTGTATGAAACACGTCTAGAAAATGTCTTAAGAATATTTGATAAGTCAAAATTAAGAAATTACATATACCTGTACGTATACGTAAAATATGTTTGTATACATTTATTAGTAACAAATGTAGACTATAAAAAATGAAGTAAAATAACAAATTTTTAACATAAAAATGTTCTAATAATTATGCAGATTCCTTGTAGGTCTAAAGTGCATCGTCAAAACAATATCCTAAAGCAACATAAAGTTAAACAAAGAACTACATTAAAAATAATAAATTTAATAACTTACAGGTTAATGGTTCTGTCTTCTATTAATAAACACTTAATATTTGTTTTTAATATTTAATAAATTTTTAAAACGAGACATTTTAAAATGTAACTTTTCTGGTCTTAATTGCTGCAAAGTCGGTTATTAAATCACTATAGTCTAAAGACGAAGCAATGTTGTTTTCAGTTGAAAGTATCACTAGATTTGATACCCTGTCTTGAGATATTGTTGATCGTAGGTATGATTTAATAAATTTAAGTTTACTAAATGATCTTTCACAAGAAGCCACAGACACTGGTAAAGTAAGGACATTTTTTAAAGCTGTTTATTGCTAGTGTTTTGTAGGCTTCTAATCCCATTGAAGAAATGTATTGTAGCAGTCCCTGAGGTGTAAAGTCCATTTGTTCTCCATTAACTTTTGCCCTTTTTAATAAAAGTGTGATGTCTTTCAAGTCACTGAACAATTCTTCACTGTTTAGGTCATGTGGATACAGTTTTGCAAGCACTGTGCACTTAATATTGATTTGGGAAAGCTGTTCCTTAAAATGTATTCCCCATCGTTAACGAACGCCTCAAGTTTACAGAGGAACCCAAAGGGTTTTTCTAACTTTTATGTTAGAGAAACAGCTTGCAATTTCAATTGACAGTTTGTCCAAAATTTCTACTAGAGAACATCGCATTTCTTGCCAGACGGTTAATGCAGAGTCGTCTGCATACTCCCCTGGCACCATGCGCTTCCTTCTTATCCTTTTTGTGATACTGACACCCCATTCATTACATACCCGCTCTGCCTTAGTAATGACATTGTCACATAGCTCAGTCCTCCAAACTTTTAATTTGTCCGTTAGCGTCTCCAGAAGTGTGAATGCTTGAATAAAGCTTA
Source organism: Magicicada septendecula (assembly GCA_034769895.1). NCBI lineage: Eukaryota > Metazoa > Arthropoda > Insecta > Hemiptera > Cicadidae > Magicicada > Magicicada septendecula. Next base: position 324,352,274 of record CM068369.1, read on the forward strand.
ATCCTTTGGTCTGCAAGATTTATGGATTTTGTCCATAAAAGAAAGAATATCTGTCCAGAGCAACATCACAAAATTAAAGTTTTCTATTGCATTAAATATTAATGCTGCATCTTACCATATATCAATTGTTTCAGTCGGTGTATCCCTCAGTTTCTCCAGTGGAGCGATCACTTCATCCAGCTGAGTGGATGTTGCTTTCACCGCGTCTGCTTTTGAACTCCACCTGGTATCACAATGACCTTTTAGAGTAATATTTACAAAGTCTTTAATAACACGGCATCTATGAGTGGAACAGGAAAAGAAGGTGAATAGACGTTTAACTGTCCCAAAAAATGTCACTGCCTGAACATTTATATAAGTAAGTGAATGGTTGTCACAGGGAACAGACACAGCTAGTGGATTGAAATCTAATATTCTCATCTGAACTCCTGAGTGGATACCAGCCATTGTTGATTCATTTTCATACGACTGACCTCTGCAGTCGTTAAGATTCAGTCCATCTCTCTCCAGCTTACTTGTAATACTTGTAATAGGTTCTGTGATCCGCTCCACTGTTTCACTTCTAAATGAATAAAATCTATGAAGGCTTCCTTGATATCAACAGAATTGTGTTTAATTTCAACAAATCTTATAATATGAGACATTTGTTCTTCACGTGCACGATCAGTTGTTGTGCCAAATATAATACTAAAGTACTTTGCCTTTTTACATGCAGTAATAATATATTTGTGCACTCTTTCTCCTAACAGTCTTATTATTTAATTTTGAATGGTTGGCAAAAGATACGATATATACGCAGATTTATGAGAGACTGAATCCAAATGAGATCTCATGACAGAGTCAAATTTAGCCAAGTATTGTAGCAAAGTCAGAAAGTTTCTGGGATTTGGATCATTAGTAATTGACTCTCGACGTCCTCGATGCCAGATTTTGTTATGCAAGAGTTTGTACTGTGGCAATGACCCGTTCGAGGATTTCTTTCCATGACTTAGCTGCTTTACTCATTTGTTCCTAAAGTAGATCATCAGTAGGTCCCCCTTTGTTTAAAGAACGTTCCAATTCCTTCCATTCAAAAAATGCAGAGCATGCAGAGCAGGACTATTTTCATGATCCTGAATACGGGGATTTAAATTTCGCCATGACCCAACCCATTTTCACTATTGAAATGGCTTCTTTGATAGTTTTTTTTTTTTTTTTAAGTAAAGTGCAACAAAATCAAAATAGAGACTTTTTAGTTGGAGAAAAACACATCCAAGTGCGATTTACCTTATCATAATGAACCATAATTATGTTGCTCAAGTCATAACAATTTTTTCAAGTCTATAGCTCATTTTGCCGTGGTACTTGACAGTGGTGAAGACACTAAAAGACCTCATCCAGTTCAAAGCAATTAGTGATTCAGCAATAATCCACAACAAAGTTTGATATATGTCTAGATCTATATATGTGTGTGTGCAAATCATAGATATTGTCTGAGCAAGTTGTGAATAAGATTTGAATGACAGAAGTGAAGTTTTAGGAAAAACAGTAGTCATAAAGATTAGAACAGATCATAAAGTTGAGAGAAAACTAAAAACACAACTTATAAAAGAATTAATGAACACAGACAACTTGGATGGTGAAGTTATATACTGTATGAAGAATCGGCAGTACAAACTGATTAACAGGATTTGGAGGAGAAAAAATAAATTAATACAAATGAGACAGGGGCCTAGTGAAACTAAAAATTAGAAAAGTTATAACACTGTTGGAATCATTGAATGATGCTTATGCAAAATAGAAAGGGCTGAGCAAGTTTATAAGAATCAAACATGTTAGGTTAAATGATGCTTATGCCTTCTATGTGTGTGTGTTTTTCTACAAATATCTGCTGGTATGCTGTCTCAAGTTAACAGAATACTGCACATGACTTAGATAATCTGAGGTGCTAGTGTAGGATACTGTTACTGACATAATAAAGCACTGTGTACATGTATATATTGCTCCCAACAGACAGAAGACAAATATATATTAGGCAGGAAGAATATGCACTACTTTGTTTATAATTATATTTGTATTATACGAAATAATTATATTAAACTATTTACAGAATGGAGTTATCTTTGCACCATTGACTGTAATGCCATGGCTTATCTTCTCTGGGTTCTTTTTACACTTGTCAGATGCCCCAGTATGGCTTCAGTGGTTGTTTCATCTGAGTTTTCTTAAGTATGGCTTAGAAGGGCTGATGATGGCCGTGTATGGATACAACCGACCAAATATTCCATGCAGTGATGACTACTGCCATTTCATTTCGCCGAGAAAGTTTCTTCAAGAATTGGATCTAGAAAAAGCAGATTATTGGACTGATTTTTATGTATTATTTTCACTGTACATTGTAATAAAAGTTGTGACATATTTTGTGCTTCATTACCAGGTGTGCCATAAGCAATGATTCTTTCAGAGCCAAATTAACAGCAACAACGTCTTTCATCTTAAAAAGTAAAATGAATGTAAAATGCTGACAATATATTTGTAAAAATGTATATTATGTAAATAGTTTTTGTACAAGTATCAAACCGTACACAAAGTAGTATAGATCAGTTTAATATACACCCAACTGTTGTACCCAGTACTATTACAGTACTCCTTTTGTGATTATGTGATTAAATCTTTTTAATAAGAGAACAGATTCTGATTAGGAATTATCAGACAATTGATAATTAGCTTATTGCAGTTAATTATAATATTGCTCTAGAACTTATACTTTAATTTACGTATTGTACATAAAATACAGCTAGGGATTAAGTTCTTCAAACATGTCTGATATTTTCCTAATTTTATTAGACTCTCAGGTTAAAAAAAAAAATCTTATTAGTGAATGAGTAAAGACCCGTATAATTAGTAGGAATAGATGTTATTATGCATATAAAGCTAATCAAGTGCAAGATATTACAAGGTGCTACCCAAAAGTTCCCAAAATTTATTTATGAAAACCAATTACATTGAAAAAATAATAGTTGACTTGATCTCCTTTAAAGTAATCACCCACTGCATTGATAAATCAGTCCAAACTCAATTTTAAAAACTTTGAAATGCTGCTGAAAGTCGTTTTCTATCAGGCTCTTTAACACATCCTGTGTTACCTTTTGATTCTCTTCGACTATATTAAACTGTTTCCCATTGAGCTTCACTTTTATTTTTGGAAACAAAAAGAAGTCACAGGAGGCTAAGTTGGGTACATATGGAGGGGTGGGAATGGTAGCCATGTTTGTAGAAATTAAAAACCCTTGCATAGTGAATGATGAATAAGGTACACATTGTCATGAGGCAACGCCCATGTTTGATTGAATGTTTTATCAACTTGTTCTCAAAAACTGCCTCAAAACATCACACTAGAATTGGCCATTGACAATTTGGCCTTGTAAAACAAATTCCTTATGGATAATGCATTTGATATCAAAAAAACAAGTCAGCAGTGACTTAGTGTTGGTCCAAAATTGGTGCATATTTTTGTCCTTAGCGAACTTTGTGATTTTCATTGAGAAGATTGTTGTTTTATTCTTGGTTGTACTCATATCATAGTGTCATCACCAATAGTGATGTGTGAAATGAAGTTTGGGTCATTTTCTTAATGTTCTTTGAGCTCCCTGCATATGTGAACATGATTTTTTTTTTTTTTTTGACTGACTGGTAACATGTGGGCACAAACTTGACTGAAATTCAGCAGCGTTCCAATTTTTCTGATAAAATTTTCTGGCAAGTATTGTAATACAAACCTAAAGCTTTAAAGCTATTACGGATTCTTTTCTGGCAATCTTCATGAGTTGTCTCACAAACATTGAAGATGCCAGTTGAAGGGTGCCTAGAATGCTCATTCAATTAGATCTAGAATTAATAAACATTAGACTGGTTCCTTAGTGATGATACTGCTGGATGCACTAAAAGCATAATTCTGTACCACACTTGTTTTAAGTAGGACATTTCAATTTTGGGAACTTTTCTGTAGCACGTCGTAAGCAGACTATTTAAAAATGGGTAGATATATGCTCTATTCATCTATATTTAATCAATAATTGCCTTTCAGAAACAGATATACACTTAAAATCTTACAAAAGGCTGTTATGTGTACTTGAGACCAAACATGATGTTCATAACACCATTTAAAGTGCTCTATAGCATTTACTGGTGAACTGATTTGTATGCCTATTCTAACAACAAAATGGGTAGCTAACTGTGTACTTGTCCACCCCATAGTGTGATTTGAAATGTTTGTTTTTGAGGGCCTATAGTGCTCGTTTTGTGAAAGTTTTTTATCAATTTCTGTGACAAGGCAAGTAGACTGATCTGATAGAATTCCTTTTGCTGCAAATATTTACACAGTGAAGCAAAAATAAATACACTGACTGAGGTGAAGTTTAAAAAATTTGTGCAAAACATTTTACATTATTAGTATCTGTAGAAGGTATAAAAAATTTGTGTTAAATTCCTGGCATATTTGTGTTACGGTATTTATATTGTAATACAAGATGTCATCTTGTTGTTGTTTCTTATACCTAGCTGAAACTCCAGTCCATCAGCCTTGTGGCATTCCAGTACAGCTGTGTGATGTTTCCTGAAGCTTGCAAACTTGTGTTCAATTTTTGGCATTGAAGGAGGTGTTCACTATCCATATTGCAATTGGTTTCATGGCACAGTATACATTCTTCAGAGGAGAAGATTTTTATTCGGTTGAGGTGGGCAGCAAGACAGTAATGTCCAGTGTTGAGACAAAATGAAACAAACTGAGTATCTCCTAGGTTTATTTTTGTTTTTCTCCTAATTTGTTCTACATTTTTCTATGTTATGTCACTGATGTTCTTGGTCTGTTATTCTTGTGTTTTCTCAACAAGAAGTATGGTTGAGCATGGTTTTCATGGTGTTGCTACAGTATACCTCATTGTATGCTGCCTCATTTCCTGATATTCCTACATGTGAAGGGATCCATGACAATATAATATTTTTATTGAGTTTTTGTAGAATTTTATCATCTGTTGTTTGTTGCTGAGAGCACAGCAACAGTTGTTGCTTGGTTGGTTGTCGAGTTGTTGTTTGGTAGTTATAGTGCACAAAGCTACAGCTTGTTTTGCTGCTTTGGAATCTGTCGGTATAACAACATTTCAATAGTTATAGGGATAATTTAATATGACCAGAAAAGGGCATGATATGACTTCAATCTCTGCATCAAAATTTGTTCAGTCTCAGGGCAACTGTTTAGTTTAGAGGGTGTGCAGATTGAAAATGTTAATTAATTTAAATTTGAGTCAATTTTGTACGATGCTCCATCACTGTTATTTCAAACATCTCTATCCCACTCAATGGCAATTGATACTATGTGACACCAATCATAACAAATATTTTTCACAGCCTGTTGTATACTGTATTTTTGTGTACTGTTTGATACTGGTTCTTATTCTCTAAATATTTCAAAATGTTTTTATATAAAAGACTATTTTGTTTGAATATGTTTTTTTATACTTTCAGTATGCATATGTGTATATTATGTGTACATAGAGTTTGTATGAGTTTTTTAGTTATTATTAGTGTATAGTTATGTATCAGCAGTTATGTGATATATTTGGTTGGTTGAGATTCTGGTCTCATCTTGCAATGGTAAAAAATATTTTGCTAAGATTTTGCTTTATTTCAAAGCATTTTGAGAATCAAAATTAAACATGGAAACTAAAAAATTTAAGTGTTAGGTTTTTCGCATGTGGTATAATATAAAAAGAACAATCATTTTTAAATAACTATGATAGCTAAATATTAATTACAGTATGTTTGAGCTAAAAGTACATAATAAAGTACAGAATATACAGACTTAAACCACCACCAGCAAATAAAAGTTACAATATTTTGTCTTCACAAATCAGATAAATATACTTCTTTTACCGGTATTATAATCTGTTATAGGTTTTATCAAATTATTATATTGTCCTTATATTCTGTAATTTCTTTACATACACTCGTGAACATATTACAGCTTACCCAGCTGCTCGTGAACATATTCCAGCCATTTTGTCTTGGTGACCCTCTAATCCCTGTGTTTTTCAGTCTGATGCTTTCTTAGGTGTGTTATCTGATCATCAATTGCATCACATGGCCACAACATTCCTCTTTTCAGTTTGTAATAAATCTTACAGTGTTACCACCTTTTATCAGTTGGTTAGTTTATGGCTCATCCTTAGACTTCATGTTCTCTCTTCATTGTCTACTGATCCAAAGATTCTCTTCAATTTGAATAATTTGTGATAAAATATTTGGAAATGTTCATGGTTCATCACAGTTTGTTCTAGCTTACAGCTGTAAGTTTTGCCAATACAATGCCTTTTGCTAACAATACTACTAAAGTTAATCTGATTAATCAGCAAATCTAAGATAGGAAAATTTATTAATGTGTTGAAGATATTCATTTTCCTTCTAATTTGTGTTGTATTGCTTCTCTCATATTTTTGTTGGTTCTGAGACTTCTCTCGTTTGCACGCACACACACACACACACACACACACACACACACACACACACACACACACACACACACACACACAATGTGTGTCATCCATACCCATGACGGACAACTTCAGTGCTGCAGGAACACAGATCACAAACATCCGCAACTGAATACAGATATGTTTGTGATCTCGTGATCTGTGTTCATGCACCACTGAAGATGGCTGTTGGGATATGGAACATCTGAAAGTGGTCCATACATACATAATGAAAGTGTTCATATAGACAATCTGTACAATGGTCTAACAGCCCAGAAAAATGTGGCAATATTTGATACTCATATTGAAAAGATGGAAATTAAACAGTTGGCTAACTGTTTTGAAGGTGTTGTAATACTTTTACAATAACATTCTTTCCTTACATGGGTAACTGCTTGTTTAATTTTTATTACTCTAATATTATTTTATGTCTGTCTTTATAATAGTGTACAGTGTCAACAGTTTATTAGAATTTAGTCCTTGTAACATCAGTAATGTCATTTACAAGTCAAACAGTTCTTATTCTTGTAAACAGTTTGGATATACAGGTTATAGTAGAATTAGCATTAAGGAACTATAACACCTTGGGTTTGTCTCACAACACAAGACGTTAGTTGGATAATTGTTGAAAACTTCAACAATTCGTTTTTATCTTATTTTGCTAAAAATTAACAGAAACAGTCCTATGATTAGACTTCTTTATAAATTTAAAAGATTGTAGAATTTAGCAAATGTGATATATTTATAATTTATATGATCATTATTATACTCATTTTTGTAGTTATTTTGAATTTACTTGCATACTAGGATTATCTACTGGAGGCTTACTATACCAGTGGGTATGGTGTCTAATGACTAATCTAAAGACCCCAGAGACCCCAGTTCAATTACCAGACACAAATCAAGGAGCAGTTTTTAGCCCTGTTGGCCAAGTCTGTGGAAATATTACCTGGGATAACTTCATGAAGTAATAATTGGGAACTGAAGTACAATGCCCTACCCTGCCTCACATAGGTTGGCCTACTCTCCCTTTTTCTAAACTGCATCAGTGGTACAAAAGGATGTTATTATTATCATCTTGGATTTGCTAGAATTATTAAGTAAATATTTATACATTGTAAAATTGGCTCTACTTACATTTCTGTTTGAAAACCACATACACTGAGTAAATACAACACAAACCAATTGGTTTTTTATAAGAGAATCTTTGGAGTTCCAGTTTTTCAATTAATGTAAATGACTCGTTGTGAGTAGGTGAGTAGTTGAAATATATTTTTTAATTTTTAAGACAGTTGTAGATGTCAGATTTTTCTAAACAAATATCGGTACTTCAGTAGAGAATATCAGTGATCACTAATTTTAAAGAATGTTCAGTTCTGTAAGGTATATTGAGGCAAATCTTTGGCAAAATGAAAACATGTATATTGTATCTAAAGAATACATGACCAATACGAATTTTGATCAATCAAATTGAATCAGTCATAATGGTCTTCCATTATTTAAGCAAGCACAAATTTTGTCATATTTTATTATTCCATTGTATGAAAAGTCATGTTAGTTATATCGTTTCTACCAAAGTATGACCAAAGTGACAATAGAGATAATGTATATGACCAAAGTGGCTTGTACCACATAAATAGATTTCTGACATATGAAGTCATGTATGTGTAAATATATAACAAGAGTACCAAGGCTGAATTATACTGTAAAGAAAATAATTTTGTCTACATGGATATATAGAATTCTACCAGTTTTAAGTGCAGTTAAGATGTCAATTATCCAGATTGTTCGGAAATATGAGTACCCATGTAGCTGATTTGATGAGCATGTAAGATATAAGTACAACAACTTACCATAAAGTAAGTTATAAATTACTGCAATCCAAAGTAAAGTTCTATAAATGTTTTATTTGCATTTTCAAACACTGGATTACTAATGATTAAGTGCACATAATAGCACGAAATTTAAGAAGCTAATGAGATTTGTGTATAGAGAGTAAATCCACTCTCCTGAGAAAGACATTATAAGACAAGCTTTCTAAGTGTTACAGTCAAACCTGCAATTCTGAGAACTGTAATACTTTAGGCTAAGAAAACCTACAAGTACAACATGATTATACATTTTGTTGTTAGAATGTGAAATAGACAATATGTAAATTATAAACAATTAACCTGGAATCACCTGAAAACCTGATTGGTTCTCAGAACCAGCTATCAGTAGAGTTGTTCGTAGTATCAATATAACATATTTAAAACTACCATTCTGAAGAGTGTTTGCAATATTAGTGTCTTTTTCTATGCTGTACAGTTTCATTAGATAAAAATGCCACCAAAGAATAAGTGAATGATGGTGGAAATGTAGCTGTGTAAAACTAAGTGATAGTCATTACTAAAAAATATCTATTTCTTAGTTTATCAAAGTTTATCAAATGTTGCATTAATTGGTACTTATGCTTTATATGGATACCACTGGAGCTGTTTTTACATTGTAAAGTGGACAGTGTGAACAGTGTTGTTAATATAACAGAAATACATTTAAATATCAGATAATCAATAGCCAAAAGGTTTTTTAACACTTGTGTCAAAAACCACACTTGTAGTACTGTAGTAAAATACTTGTCAGTATAGATCAGTTTACAACATCCTATCCTAGCGACACCTTTGTAACAGAATTCATACTCCCTTGAATTAGTACGATGTAAATAAAAATATTTTGTTTAAGCATGCGCATTGTGTCACTTACAATTATGTGTACTCACTCTTTAATGCTGTGAAAGGAAATAATTCAAAATAATGGTCTGACAACATAATCAAGATGAGAACACTTTTATTTTCAATAATTTTAATGTCTGTACCAACATAAAATCATAAAATTGTAATTTAAATATCAACAGTTAAATACATATTTTTAAATTTAAATTATGATGCAAATATAATTGATCAATTGATTAATACATGTTTGTAAAAGTAAAGTTTCAGAAATAAAGTTGATAAGTGCAAATAAAATTTTTGAGTGCAAAAATATTAACACTAGAAGTACTATTAGACATACCTGTCTTTAGCCAGCTTTTACATTTTGCGAGCTTCATTGTGAACCCTCTGATGAAGCTCACAATGAGGAAAAACTGGCTAAAACAAATATAAACATTTTTATTTTTATATCTAAAATATTAATATCCCATGTCATAAAAGTATATATCATTAACTCTCAGGCCTTTGGTGACATCTGATGTAGTATGATATTGAAGACACCATAGACGAAAATCCATTTTCACATAAGTATAAGCACTTTCATATTTTTTCCACATAATTTTAGGCAGCATTCTTATCCAACACTATTTTTTAGAACACTTCTTCAAAACTCCACTCTTCTTGATCAGTAATATTCAGTTATCTTTGTTGTGGCACATTTTCAAATGAATATTTATCCAGGTAAAGAATTGTGGTCTTCAGAGGAATATTTTTTAAAAGTTTATTGTACTGATACTACTGTCAAAAAATTTCTTGTGCTGCCCTCTCAGAAGTATTGAATTTCCAAGGGGGGGGGGGGCATGAGCGACAATTTAAGAACCACTGTGTAACAACATTGTCTAACATTTTTCTGATTTCCAATCTTCATTTTTTTATCATTTCAAAGTGTGTCCTCAAGGTTGTTCTTCCTTGTGTCCAAGTCTATGCCTTCCCTCTAGCTTTTCCATGTTTACCCAATAAATCACCTAAGCACTCTTTATTTTTTCTTATTTGCCCTCACAGATCCATTCTTGGTAATGCATGGCAGCCACCTATGTAATGCGCAAGTATCAATTAATTAATTTTACCATACACAGACCGTGATTGATTGTAGTAATTTAGTTATTATTGTTGACGTGTTATAATAAGAATGTTTAAGTTTATTGTAAGCCAAATATATATTTTTTTAAATAAAAACAAAAGTACAGACTTGTGTTTGTTATTGTTTAGAGTGCAGATCAAGAGTGCAGAAATGTTAGTCTCTAAGTAAAGAGATTTTAATTTTTATAACAATTTTATATCTTGTTTTCCTTGTATAAGATTTTATTAAATAAATTTAGAGTAAGGATGTATTACTTATATTTTCTTAATATATATATTACCTGTTTTAATAGTTTACTGCGATTATCATCAGATGTAAAAATTAATAACAAATTTCTTATTCAGAAATTCCTGATATTGTTACATATAGCTGATCTGTTTTCAGTAATAATTTATCAGCTGTTTTTATCCTTACTGCAAGATATATAAATTGCCTTCTGACTTCAGGTTATTTATTGTCATGTGTTTTTTGTTTTGGCTCTTGAAAGGGCTGATATGGCATTAGGTAGCATCTGCACTGTGTAATTGTATGATCCATGAGGACTTAATAATCTGCCAGAAAGTTTATAATTTATAGGAGATAGTTGCAACTTTTAAATGGTTCACAATTTGTATAACTGCATAGGTAATACAATTTTACATACAGTACCTAATTACAAATAAGTATGTACAAACTTCATTTTCACAAAACCCCTTAAATTAAGGCCAGTTTTATTAAAAATAATGAAGTTGTCGACCTGGAATGACTGGTATTTTCAGAGTTGGAACTGAAATCCACCCATAGTTGGATTCTTATCCCACCAATAACTCCCCTAATAGTATATTTGTGTGTGTGTGTGTGCTCACACATACAGTCATACCCCGCTTAACGCGAGTGATACGTTCCTCGGCGATTCGCGTAAAACGAAAATCGCACTAAGCGGGGTTTCCTATTTTTTACCGACCAATACCTCGTTGTTTTAGTTTTTATTGCTTTTATGTGATTTTCCCTGTCAAAATATGTTATAAACATAATAAAATACGTATGTACGTACAAAGGTTTTGATAAATAAATATTCATAATACGAAATCTCAAAAAAGGCATTTTAATTTAAAAGATAGGCCTATACATACGTACATACAAACGAATATGTACAAAAATAATTTATACAAACATCTACCTAATTCACTTACAATTGATCACAAAGAAGATCCTTGAGAAGTTCCAGGTTGAGGTTCCTCATGTGGCTTCTCAGTCGCAGCCTTTTTGAAAAATGTGTGTAGAGTTGGTTGTGATGCTTTTCGCTTCCTCTCATTTAATAGTTGTTGACAACAATCTAGTCCATCATTGACAACTTTTTTGACTTTTGCGATTCTCTCCCAATCAACTTCATTTTGCTCTATGAGGTTTAATCCTGTTTGAATTAACATTAAACCTTCCTGCAAAATTTTAGTTGACAAAATTCGCGGTGTTTCTTCACGAACGATCTCTTCTTTTTCCGCTTCATCTTGAGATTGTAGATCCAGAAGTTCTTTGTTTGAAAAGGCTGCGCGTCGGATTCAATCAATTCCATAATGTCTTGTTTTTTTGGATTCTTCACTTAGCCTCCCTGTGTTGGCTAGCTGTGTCATGTTATTCACTAAATTTTAAAAAACTTTATTTTCTTCATTTTTGGCCACGTCCGGCCAGTTTTTTCCAAGAACCATTCATGCAATGTTGCGTAACTTCTTTCCATGAAAGATCAATATTTTCAATGGCTTTCATAATGTTAAACGATTTCCACCATTCTTTCATTGACTGCTTGTCTATTGAATCTGTTTCATGAATTAATTGGCCGAATGTGCGGCGCAAATAATACGCTTTAAAAGCAGCAATTGCTCCCTGATCCATAGGCTGCAATAATGAAGTTGTATTGGGAGGAAGAAACAGAACATCAACAGGAAAATCAGTTTGGAGGATATTCCACAATATTTTTTTACTTCAGGGATGAAATGGTTAAGATACCAATCATTAAACACAGCCATTGTCACCCAAGCCTTCTTGTTTGATGTCCATATGACGGGCAAATTTTCTTTTTTATAAAATTTCATCACTCGTGGATTTTCTGAGTGGTACACCAAAAGAGGTTTTAATTTCAAATCTCCACTTACATTACCCCCCAATAGAAGTGTAAGCCAATCCTTGGCCGCTTTGAAGCCGGGGGCTTGTCGCTCACTTTTAGAAATGAAAGTGCGTGAAGGTAACTTTTTCCAAAACAGCCCTGTCTCATCCACATTGAAAACAAGGTTAGGGCGATAGCTTCGACTGTTCACCAAATCCTTAAATGTGGAAGGATATTTATCAGCTGCTTCCATGTCGGCACTTGCTGATTCACCTTGAAGTCGAAGGCTGTGAAGGTTTGAGCGACGTTTGAATCGATCAAACCAACCTCGACTTGCTTTAAATTCAATGGTCGAAAATTCTTCCTCCTTTTTTTTAATGTTGTCAAACAGGGACTTAGCTTTAGCCATGATAACAGCCTGGCTTAAAGGCATTCACCGCTGGTTCATGTCTTCAACCCAAACTGACAGTAGGTGTTCCATTTTTTCCATAATAGAGGATCTAGACCGATTCACTTTTGTAGCAGCAATAGATGTATCCGTGGACTGACTGGATAGCACAATTTTTTCTTTATTTTTTACAATTGTACGTACGGTTGACTCCGATATGTCAAACTCACGACCGACTTCTGTGGCACCAACACCCGACTCCATACGATTTAAAATTTTCATTTTAACTTCGAGAGTCAACGATTTACGTTTAACTGCTAATTTCGACATTTTATCAGCGCACATTGTTAATCCGTTCTAATTGAATGTTCCAACTAAACTGAAAGGAAAACGTATTCCCAATGTTTAGAAACAATAATGGGGGGGGGGGGAGTGTGAATGGTTTTCCAGGAAATTGGCTGAGACTTAAGTTCAACAAGGGGCCCTAAAAAGGATGGATTAACCCGAACTATCATTCCAAGAATGTAAATTAGTACGTATACAGTACAGTACAGTAATGTTTATTTGGCTGAGACAAGATAAACAAGAAACGTGAATACATTTCTGGCGGGAATGGAAGATGCATTTTGCAAACTAACGCCTATATCACACACATCCGCCTTTTCTACAAACATTGTGCACAGTTTAATCTGAGTTGTGCCATCGGAAACTCAGAAATGGTTAATAAACGTCAGCCACTGCTGTGTGTAGTGAAAATGTGTTGTGTCTATTCAGCATCACCATGGGTCTCCAGCACAGAGATACGATTTACGATTTCTCATTCGTTAGAATCCCGCCAACAAGAGTATTCAAGGCCAAATAACATTTATAATATGTAATGGCACAGCCATGTATGTTTACAAAACGTACTACTGTTTTGGCTGATACTTATATACAGATCTACATCTGACCTAATGCAACCTCTTATTTATCTGTACAAATCAGCTGTCTGTTTTTACGTTTCCACCAAACGTGTTGGTAGGCTGACGTGTTCGTACTCCTTAAAAAAAAAATTCGCGTTATGTGGGGTCGCGCAAAGCGGGGTATGACTGTATATTTTTAATACCAATGTTTCAGTAACTTATTTCTGTAGAGCACTTTTGAGGACTAATATTATCCCCTTCGTCACTGCTTGGCTACATTCCCTTATTGTCAAGCAGTGATGAAGGGATTATGATATCATGAAACCACTCTCCAAAATTAAGTTTTTGAAAAATTGATATTAAATAAATATATTACCATTTACATCAAGAACATATAATGAAAATGTGTAGAAGATTTATAATTTTATTATGTATTGTGTGTAAGTACCAACTTTCATATTTTTACCACTTTTGTAATTGTATGCAATTACTAATACAGTTAAATTTATGTTGAAGTAGCTAGTCTGTCTTTTAATGTTTTCCTAATCTCTTAACTTCCACTAAATTTAAATCACAAAATGTTTCTAGAAAGAATCTGTACCACACATACAAGGCAGAAACATTGAATGTAAGGGATCCCAAAGGGAACACACTGTGTTCAAGGTTTAAAAATCACATTTGATTGTGAACTTTGAACGTGAACAAGTTAAAGATGTGATGATTGAAAGAAATGTCAGTAGAATTAATGACTTCTGTTATCCAAATCAGCAACTGATGCTTTGACAGGGTAGAAAAAATGTTACATATTTAGGATCATAAAAGGACATAATATGTAACACAATACACAAAAATGGTGTTAAACAAGAGGACTACTCGCTTCAAGAAGTAACTACACTTTCAACATCATTCCTGAAGATGTGATCTACCAGAACTTTATAAACACTCATATACCGACAGAAGATGCAGATCAGGACAGCCGAGAATCTACATATAATTACACCGTAGAAACTTCGATATACTCTGTGAACACTCGACACCTTATCGACGAAGACCCGACCGAGATGATGACGCCGCATTCAAGGATTCCCAAGACGGACACCCCAGGACGAGGTTTCTACATTCCATTCTAAAGGTGACTCGATAGCCTGTCTATCGAGGGTTACTAATATTTGTTACACTACACAACTTTAAAAGAGACTTTTCAAAGACTATTAATTTTATGTAAACATTAAAAGAGTAAATCTAAAGGTTTTATTGTAACTACTCAAATATCATACGTTGTAACGGTTTATATGTTAATGTATCGTAGTATCATTTCAAGTAATAGTACCATTCTTCAAATGGTTAAAGAAGTCTTGCAAGCTAATATCATGAATTGAGTATAATTAAAAAGTCTTAACTACAAAGTACAGAAAGTTAACCCGGATCCGAGGTATAGCTATATAGAATCAATTTGATCCCAAATTTTGATGAAAGCATTGAAATAACTTTAATTATTTAATTAGTGATGTCATGGGATCTGTCAGTAAATGTTGTCAAATAAAGAGAAGTCTTCTTGTCACACACCTATAATGAGTGCGTAAATCAATAAAATACCCTCCCTTGTTTCCTTACACAGTTAGTAAGTAATTTGTTCAATTAATAAGTGTGAATACATTTCGTTACAATGTAGGCAGCCCATATAATTGACAAGAGGTCAGTTAAGATGGGTTCCCTGGATTTGTAACGCGGAGATACGTTACAAAATTGCGCCACTCTGCTTTTAAAAAAAAAAAAAAAAGGAGAGAGCTTTATTCGTGTACAGTGTCACAAACAAAATTGCGCCACTCTAAACTTTTTATAAAGGTTGTAAGCATCGTGACGCTAACAAAATTGCAGCACTATGCTTGGTTAAATTTTATATTCAGTTATTGGTCTATGCACTCAGAAAATGTGATTAATGTAACTTTAAATTTAAAACATATTTCATATTTTACAAAATTACATAAATGATAGTCTGTATAAGTTGAAATATCATTAGCTTCATACAATGCAAATAAGCTATATGCAGGTACCTACTTGCATACGTGAATTGTGACCAAACATTACAATTTTGGTCAACTGAGCAATCTGTGACAGGTTTGTTTATGACAATCCATGACCTGTTGTTTCTTGAATACTTCTGCACAGTATATGTTAGCCATACACCAATGTGTGTTATAAATAAAAAAAAATTTTTTGTTAGTAATAATGCTCCTGCGTAATGTAGACCCAGGTAATTAAGTAGAAAGAATTTCGTAATTTGAAATTGTGAGCAAAATAATTAATTGATATAATTGGGAAAAGTATATGAATGAATGGAGTCAAAGTGTTACAAAGCGTAATAATAAAGTGTTGAATAAGATTCTCCCCATGCGCACCAGCCAGTGCTCACCCTTTCCGCTAGTCCGGACCTGTTTAGGAAATAATCGGTAGCATTGTGTAGACAACAATGCATAAAAGCAAAACACCCTATTCTCCCTGACACACTCAGCCTTCCTTTGTTAACTAAACACAGAGGGTGACCTACATTCCAGAAAACAGCTGATCGGCTATTTAACATTGAAAATATGTGTGTGGAATTTCTGTCTCTCCCTTAGAAGAGAAATTGTTCTTTTCTAAATTGTGTAAATTAATTACTTAAGAATTTATCCTATATATGTGTAATATATGTGTAGTGTTGTAGAATTAATTTTAAGTACGTTTTAAGGTGTTAGAAAAAGAAAATGGCCCAATTTAACCCGGATTTGTTATTAAAAGACGAGCTGTCTTACGAAGCTCTTTTGCGTGGACTACCCCATGCGAATGTAACAGTCGCAGAATTACGTAGGTCAATTCGCGAATGTGGATTTGATACACCCGTGCAATTAAATTATCTAAGCGAACTCGATTATGAGAGCGAAAGAGAAATTTGTAATGCCAAGTATAGTGAGCTTACCTTATTGTCTCAAACCCTCCAAGACGAGAAATCTCTGGCAATAATTTTGCGGACTACCCAGAGAATAGAGCATTTGACCAGGCGAATGAAAAATTTGTTGATCTGGCCTAATTTCACGGAAATACCTGTTGACGTACAAAACCTAGCAGACGAAGTTCTACGCCGCTTACCTTCAATTATTAATGACTTAAGACGGAAATCCGACTCATTCAGGATGGACGAAATAGAGAAGTCCTTAATGAAATTACACATCTCCCCAGTACAATCTCCCAATACTGAATTACCTCCGCATAACACAAATCGGAACTCACCCACCGTATCGCAAGTGCAAGCGAACCAAGAGCAAAATACTGATAAAGATATAAATGCCCCCCCTCCCGAGCATTTTCAGTTTCGTCCCGGAAATCATGAATTGACTACCACCTTCAATGAATCGAATCGCCCTCATAAAGGAATGACACCTATAAACTATAACGTGGACCTATACGGTAAAATGACTCATCCTGTGGAGAAAATCTTAACCGAAATCCCTTACACAGATGGATTAAATGTCTCCAAACTACTAACATTCATTAGTTATCTCCTGCAGATAAAAGATCTACAGCAGCTGAATGACTGGCAAATTTTGCAAGTTCTATTACCAAAATGTAAACCCCCGTTGAAGAATCGTGTTCTAGAAGCTCTAACCTCTACGTGTCCAGTAGAAGAGCTACATAGCTCTATAATAAAATACTTTATTCCCACCGGCATCTATGAGGAAATAAAAAGAAAGACAGTACTCCAAGTACAAGGACATCAAGAGAGATTAGCTCATTACATCTCCGACATAAGGGAGTCATCTCGACTACTACATGTAGACTGGAATGAGACACAACTGGTGGACACCATTTTAATAGGAGTGTCACCTGAAGAAAGATCTCGTCTATCGTTGGTAAATAGACCCAATACAATTGCTGATCTAGAACAGTGCAGTATCCATTCTTCAAATGTATGGTACTCTGATCAAAATAGACAAGCAATAAAAACCGCTGGAACTAATAGAAATGAATTGCGAGCACTAATGCCTGATGTAACAACCTCGTATGAAAGACAAGTTTTTAGCAGACCTCACCAAGTGCGCAAATCTGGTAAGTTAAGTGTAACTCCATATAAAGCGGAAACGAAGTACCCACCTCGCAATAAACCCACCTGTTATAATTGTGGAAAATATGGGCACATAAGAAAAGAATGCAAAAGTAAGCCAATGGAACGGAATCAGCCAACTTCAAAAAACATGTAAGGCAGGGAGACCCGAAATCCTGTGTCTTCCGCAGCAACCCGAAATCTGGTGAAAGCAAAGAAACTAATACTAATAATAATAATGAAATATTTTGTAACCAAGATGGAAGGAAAACAAGTCCGAAAGAAATAGATCCCTATGTGAGAGAATTTCGTGAAAAATGTAACGCGATTAATAAATGTAAGTGGACTAAAAATCTATTACCATTAATACGAGTTGACTTAGGCGTAACCTCCACAATCGCTTTAATTGATTCGGGATCTAGTAGAACTTTAATCAGCCAAGAATTAGCGGACATATTAGCGAAGCACCATGTAGTAAAACGACATCAATCGGTGAATATAAAGTGTGCTACCGCCGATAAACGTAAAATAAACATAAACCTGAGCATTACCGTTAAGGTTAAAATCAAAAACCTAACCTGGATGTTTAGAATGTTAGTATGTAAGGAATTAGGACCTGATTTAATATTAGGTGCAGACTTTATTAGTAAAACAGGAATGATTCTTGACATCTATGAGCAAGTATATTATTTCCGATTTGACTGTACACGGAAATATAGATTTGATAGTAATAAAGAAAAATATAGTTCATCTACTGCACATGTAATGCACCAAGACTCAGATTTATCTCACCTAGAAAGAAGAGATAGAGTGAGAATACTAAAACTAATAAAAGAATTTTCCTCAGTTCTTACACCTAAACTAGGACTTACTAACCTAATAGAGTACAAAATTAATCTGAGTGATCAGAAAGTAATACGCCTACCTCCGTACAAGTTGTCGCCTCCCAAAATGGAAGTAATGCGAAACCATATCAACACGTTATTGGACCAAGGAGTCATTGAACCCTCTACGTCCCCATATTCTTCACCCTCCTTTTTAGTACCAAAAGGTCAAGATAAACACAGACTAGTTGTGGACTACAGGCAACTAAACAAAAGAATAGAATTTGAATCAATCCCTCTTCCAGACATCCATAGTGCCTTTCATTATTTCACTAAAGCTATGGTCTTTACGGTAATGGATCTGAATCAAGCTTTTCACCAAATACCTCTTTCAGAAGAATCAAAACGTCTAACCGCGGTTGCAGTTCCTTTTAACTTGTACCAATTTACTAGAGTACCCTTTGGAATATCTCAAGGAAGTTCTGTATGTAGTAGACTGTTAGAGAGGATATTTCACGATATTAAATTTAAATATGTGTATCACTATTTGGACGACGTCGTTATATACAGCGAATCAATGGAACAACATCTTAAACATTTACGCGAAGTGTTATCTCGGTTACTAAAAGCAGGATTAACTGTTAACCCAAATAAAGTAAGTTTTGCCGTCTCTCAGTTTTCTTTCTTAGGTCACATCGTGAAAGCGAAAGGAAAGGTAAGCATTGACCCCGAACGAACCCGCGCTATTAGAGAATTTGCACCCCCACGAGATGCAAAAGGTATAGCCCGATTTTTGGGAATGGTAAATTATTTCCACAAATATATTCCCCATCTTGCCGAAATAGCAGCACCCCTAAACTCCTTACGAAAGAAGGGAACGAAGTTCGAATGGAGCTCACTACATCAAAACGCGTTTGAGCAACTTAAAGAAAGTATTATATCTCCCCCAGTTTTGCAACTAGCGGATTTCACAAAACCTTTCGTAGTGCAAACCGACAGTTCCAGTGTAGCGTTAGGTGCAGTGATATATCAAGAGATAGATAACTGTAGACTACCAATTAGTTATGCATCACGAACACTTAGCGATCAGGAAAGAAAGTATTCTGCATATGAATTGGAATGTTTAGCAATAGTTTTGCGTTCGAGAAGTTTAAACCCTTTCTGGAACATAAAGAATTCCTTTTGGAAACCGACAATCAGGCGTTATCTTGGTTATTGAATCACCCTAAACAGTTAGGACGAATTGGAAGATGGATATTGAAATTAAACTGCTACAAATTCAGAGTGCAGCATATAAAAGGTACTCAAAACGTAGTCGCTGATACCCTGTCCCGTATGTTCCAGTCGCCCACTAAAACTCCCGAAAACAAAGAGAATCCGGAAATAGCATTTGCTAACGCCGTAATTACTGAATTCCCCCTTGCCTTTACGAACATTGCCCTGTATCAACAACAAGACCCCTTACTGAAGCCTATTATAGAACAACTTACCCAAAATAGTAAATCCGAGAAGTACGTATTGAGTAAAAATGTACTGTGTCACGAGATAAGAAACGGAAAGGAATTAAGAATAATAGCCCCTGATGTAATTAAGCCCATGCTGATGGAATACTTCCATTCATCTACCATAGGAGCCCATATGGGAATAAATAAGACGATACATCGTATTCGAAAGGAATATCATTGGAACAATATGAACAGCGAAATAGCAAACTTCGTAAAGAAATGTACATTATGTGCCCTCAGTAAAACCCGCCAGAAATACTCAAGTAAGCCAACTGATTTCAGAAATCCCTAAGACCCCTTTTTCTAAACTTTATCTAGATTTCTCAGGTCCATATCCCCGATCCAAATCAGGTAATACAATGTTACTGATCTGTGTAGATTCGTTCACCAAATTTGTTTGGATGTATCCCATGCGACGAGCATTAGCATCGACGACTGTTAAAATATTGCAGGAAAGACTATTTAAAGACTACGGTACTCCAGTACGGATAGTATCTGATAACGGTCCACAGTTTAAAGCGAAAGAATTTAAGAATATGTGTTTCAAGTTAGGGATAGACCATATAACCACTACAGAGTATCGACCGCAAGGCAATATTGCTGAAAGGTATCTACGAAACCTCAAATCTGCGCTAATCGCCTATCATGCGAACGATCACACGTCGTGGGACCAAAACCTATCCTGGATTCAATACGCTTTTAATTCAGCTAATCACGAAGGTCACAAGTCGACCCCGTTCGAGTTACTATACAAGTACCGACCAAACCACCCTTTGTCCACAAGATGGAATATACACGATCTGCTGCCTCCGCAAATAACGGATAAGCAGATAAAGCGAATATGGAATAAAGCCCGCTCTAATTTAAGAGCAAACTTAGAAAAATCCAGAAGATACCACGAGAAAGGTAATTATAGCAATTCAATTAGGTACCAATTAGGTGACTTAGTAATGTACAAGACTCACCCCACTAGTAGTGCGATTGATAAGACCACCTCTAAACTATCATTCAGATGGTGTGGCCCTTACCAAATCCAGAAGTACCTAACTCCCGTTACAGTAGCCCTGTGCGAACCTGTAACTCAGAAATATGTGCGGAGAACGCATATTTCGCAGCTAAAGTTATATAAGAAGAAGAGACGGAATAGAATAACCCAAAATAGAAAAGGGAATACTAGGCAGTGAAGAAAATTATATTTCTGAAACCGTGGAAAATGTAAAACGTAGAGTTTGGAAATGAGGCCTGATCAACCTAAATTCCAGTCCTGCGAAGCATACATTAATGAATACTAGTTAACTAGAGGAGAACTAATACTCATTGACTAGATGAGTTATCTAGGACTCAGTGAAGACAAGATAGAATTCTAAATAGCAAGGATTTAGAAAATTACTCGACAGAGAGAGAGTAAGACAAACAAAAAAACCGGTAGTAGATTTAAGTGATAGAGATAAGAAATAGTTTTGTGTTTTAATTATGTAAATATTAAGTGTGAATAGTATGTAAAAAAAGGGTAGTTAATGAGAATATATAAAGTATATTGTGTTGTACCTATGTGAAATAACTATGTGGACAACTTTGTAAAGTGTCCAACTATGTGAAAGAAATTACACACACTGACATCAATCATACAATTTAAATTGTAACATGAATCTTAAAATAAAAAAAAAATTTAAAAATTAAGTTCGCGAGCGATTAAGCCATTTAAATCTCACTATAATACCTAAAACCCCTGTTTGTACTCAGTATGAGAGGAAGAAGTAATTAATATGTTCAAAGAAACATTAATAAAAAGGCAAATTGTAAAAGTTATTATTGTCGTATTTAACCCTTTGCTGTTATCAGGCGGTGACCTGTTGATTCCGGACTCGACATGTCTTCCGAGTCGTCTGTAATTTAGAATAAGATAAAAAAAACCTAATGTTAATAATTAAAAATCTGAAGACACAGATAGTCGCTAAAGTAACTTACTTAAATTATGTATGTTTATTAAGGTATAGTTTTTGTAATTAAAATAGTTAACTTAAATATAGTTAGGAACTATATTCTCGCGGAGTAGTTGCCCCTCTCCCTTTGTTAGGTACCTGTCGAAGCGAGCAAAAGGACGCTCTCTCACAATGTTGACTTCATGCAGTGCAGACGTGCGAGCAAACGCTCTGACACAATGTCGCTAATTCTTTTGTTTTAACTTAAATATTGTATATGAGATATTGCTACTAAAAGCGTGTGTTATGTATCAATTAATATAAATGTGTGATACCAAAAGGACATAATATGTAACACAATACACAAAAATGGTGTTAAACAAGAGGACTACTCGCTTCAAGAAGTAACTACACTTTCAACATCATTCCTGAAGATGTGATCTACCAGAACTTTATAAACACTCATATACCGACAGAAGATGCAGATCAGGACAGCCGAGAATCTACATATAATTACACCGTAGAAACTTCAATATACTCTGTGAACACTCGACACCTTATCGACAAAGACCCGACCGAGATGATGACGCCGCATTCAAGGATTCCCAAGACGGACACCCCAGGACGAGGTTTCTACATTCCATTCTAAAGGTGACTCGATAGCCTGTCTATCGAGGGTTACTAATATTTGTTACACTACACAACTTTAAAAGAGACTTTTCAAAGACTATTAATTTTATGTAAACATTAAAAGAGTAAATCTAAAGGTTTTATTGTAACTACTCAAATATCATACGTTGTAACGGTTTATACGTTAATGTATCGTAGTATCATTTCAAGTAATAGTACCATTCTTCAAATGGTTAAAGAAGTCTTGCAAGCTAATATCATGAATTGAGTATAATTAAAAAGTCTTAACTACAAAGTACAGAAAGTTAACCCGGATCCGAGGTATAGCTATATAGAATCAATTTGATCCCAAATTTTGATGAAAGCATTGAAATAACTTTAATTATTTAATTAGTGATGTCATGGGATCTGTCAGTAAATGTTGTCAAATAAAGAGAAGTCTTCTTGTCACACACCTATAATGAGTGTGTAAATCAATAAAATACCCTCCCTTGTTTCCTTACACAGTTAGTAAGTAATTTGTTCAATTAATAAGTGTGAATACATTTCGTTACAACGTAGGCAGCCCATATAATTGACAAGAGGTCAGTTAAGATGGGTTCCCTGGATTTGTAACGCGGAGATACGTTACACTATAGCTTTCTTCGGGTTCAGTCTGTGTACATGTCTAATGCACGAACTATGTATAGCTTCACATTGACGTGTAGCAGCAAGTCTCAGAACCGGTGGTATCTAGAAATTATAGTAAAATTATAATTGCCATTAAGTTAGATGTTATTTGAAATGAAAGATAACATTATTTAATTTACCTCTAATGCAACAGCCCTCCAGTAGGTTTATGATTTTCAGTCAGCATTATAACAGTACGTGACCCGTGTACTACTAATTCAAAATCCCGCACCAAAAGGCAATGGAAAATGTGTATTAAGAAGGCAGTGGTGTGGGTGTGTGTGAGTGAGAAAAGAAAACAGAAATTAAAAAAATGTTATTAAATAAAATTATAAATAACAAATAAAATTTATTTTGTTAAGAAAAGTTATTTTGACATTATTTTTTTTTTTTTTTTCTGTCTCGGTCTCTTCACTTGTCATAGACAAATTGCGTTGAATCGCTTTCTTCTCACAAAGCCTTCGAGCACACAGCATCGCTGTTGATGTGCTTGTATCGTTAACTTCCGCTTGCCAATCGCTGCAAACGTTTCTTCTTTCTATCGGCTTTGGTATTTCTGGTATTGGTATTGGTGGTAGCTTGTATTGTATCCGACACTTTTCTTCACATTTCTTCTCGCCTATAGCTTTCGTCGGGTTCCGACTGTGTATACATCTAATGCACAAATTATGTATCGCTCCAAATCTTAAAACTGGTGGTATCTAGAAATTACAGTAAAATTATAATTGCCATTAAGTTAGATGTTATTTGAAATGAAGATAACATTTAATTTACCTCTAATGCAACAGCCCTCCAGTAGGTTTATGATTTTCAGTCAGCTATATTTATATAATTAAAGTAGTACAAAACAAATTGACAAATACAACAGTGGGGTTTTAAAGGAGAGATAACCCGTTTATCTACAAATTGGCGCTCAACTTGTGTAGGGCTTAAGATAAGTAACTATAATTATAATAACATTACTTAACCAGAGCAGGCAACTGTGGGAGAGTAAACATGCATACCAGAGGTAGATCAAGGATTAGGGCAGGAGAAACGGAGAAGGAAATAGATGAACAAGAACAGGAAATAGAACTAATAACAGACAGTGAAATGGAACAACAGACAGACGAAATAACGGAAACTGAAATAATTGCGGACAAGGAAAACGAATTAATGGAAGAAGTTGCCCAAGGGGACCAACCAGATAAATCCAACAAAAAGGAAGACATGAGCATGCAGGAGCTGTTGAGGATTATAATGGAAAGCAATAGACAAATGAAGGAGGAAATTAAGGAAGACTCAAAGAAACAATTTAGGAAACAGGAAGAAAACTCAAAGAGACTGGAGGAAAAATTAGATAAAACAAATGAGGAGAATAAGGAAGACTCGAGAGAACAATTTAGGAAAATGAATGAGGAAATTAAAGAAACCTCAAAACAAATGAATGAAAGATTAAACCAAATTCACGAAAGGTTAGATAGGAATGATGAGGGTGTAAAACAAATGAAGGAAGACACCCTACAAATACATGAAGAGAATTTAAGGCAGATTAATGAAAAAATTGAAAATCTTCATGTGACAATTAACCAGAAGGTGGACCAAAATAATGAGGAAGGAAAATTAGAAATAGCCAAAACAAATGAAGTGTTAGAAAAAACTAACGAAACAATAATACAGGTTCGTGAAGAACTACAAAATAAAATTAATGACACAAAAATTGAGAATAAAACATTGGTTGAAGAAATCCAGAAGGAAACTGTCGAAAAATATGAGCAAATTAAAAACGAAGTACATCAAGTACGGGAGGAGAATAAGGAAGGTATTACACAAATACGGACAGACATGGGCGAACGACTCGAAAGAGTCTATGGTAATTTAAATAGTATGGAAGGTCAAATCAATACCAATAAAAATAAAATAGAAGAAATTAGTAGACGTGAATTACAATTACAGGAAGAAGTAGATTCATGGCGGGATAGGACATGCCAACATAGTCATACAAATAACCATGAGAACCGAGAATCGATTAATTTTCGTAATTACAAGCGCAATCCTATGGAATTTTTAAAGAGATTGAAAGAGGTGATCATAAGAAATAGAGAGAATCGCTGGAGTATTATACGAAGCATGATTGATGAAACGTTTAAAGATACTTATGATAATTGGTGGACAGCGGTGCGCCCGGATATACTGGACATGACTGAGTTCAAAAAACAGTTTAAGGAGAAGTATTGGTCTGAATCGACCCAGAACATGATTAGGAATAATTTGAGTAATGGTCGATACGAAACAAATGTAGGCCAGTCCCCTACTTCATACTTTTTAGGAAAGGTATGTATGGCGCGGAACTTAGAGCCCAGAATTCCCGAAGAATGTTTGGTGATACAACTATCCTATCATTACGAGGAAGGGATAAAAAATGCGCGTATGTGTAGTCAAATCAAAACGATTCCAGCCATGGCCAAATTCTTGGAGAATTATGAACACGAGAACCAGTACCAAAGAAATAGAATGCTAAATCATAAATATCAGAAGTATGATAATAACGCGCCACCAACCAATTCTCATAATAACGATCGCAATCGACCTGCACAGAACGTTAATACTAATAGAACACAAAATGAAAACGCGAATAATAATTCCAGAAACTATAATTATCGCGGCAATAACAATTACTATTATCGTGATAGTCGCAATAATAGAGGAGATGGGGACAGACGACCCAATAATTATAGACATAACGTCAATTATATCTACTCCAGACCTCAAGGTAATCAGCGACGATACTACCCAAGGAGTCACCGATATGACAACCATTATGACCAATCCCGGCATGAAGTCAACTACCCACATGATGGAAATTATAGGATAGCAGAACATAATACGGAGGATCGCACTGAAACAGTACAAAATCAACACAGTAATCAAAATGAAAATAGAGAAGAGGGAGTAAGCCCTCATTTAAACTAATAGAGGCAGTGAAAATTAATGAATACCCGTCACTGAACCGTAATCTTGGGGAACAACGACTAATAAATAAAATTAAGTGTAATCGTAAAATAACCATAATTAATAACCACTATTTAAAGAATATCAGGGAAGATTTGTTGGAAGAGGATAAGAAACATGTAAACAGTAATAGTAATAACGAAATCATATATATATCAGCAAAATTCTAAAAGACAGTAAGACCAACTTACAAAAATTATTTGAAATAACTATTATATATAAAATGAATTTAGTAAGAAACAAAAAAATTACTAAATCCATAAAAAAATATAATAATAAATTCTAAAAATAATAAGAACAACTTATTAAAGATTGCAGAAGAAAACGAGAATTATTATTAAATGTTTATAAAGAAATAGTGTGAATAATGAATAATGAAACCCAAAGATTACAGAAGAAAGCGATAATTATTATTAAATGTTTATAAAGAAATAGTGTGAATAATGAATAATGAAACCCAAAGATTACAGAAGAAAGCGATAATTATTATTAAATGTTTATAAAGAAAGATTGTGAATAATGAATAACGAATCCCAAGATAAAAGTTATTACCTCAAATCTACATATGCAAAATAAAGAAAAAAAAAAAAATCATATGACCTAAAATATATGCTACATTGCCACATGATGGAACAATTTCAGTAAACGATTGAATGTAACCAATATAATGTTAAAGAAGACAAGAAAGAAAGAGTATTTATGAACATAATTTATTGAAAAAAAAAATAAACAGCCAAAATAGTGGAATACGATAAGAAGAAGAATAGTTGGGGCTAAGGAATGTATTTAGTCAAAAATACAATTATAATGATCATCACACAACAACTATTTAGAAAATATTGTGATCAAAAAAAAAAAAAAAAAAAAACAATGAAGAAGATACTTAACATTACAATCTCAACAAAAATGAAAACAAAAATGACTACAAATAATAACTGTCAAAGTCAATATCAACGAATGTTTAAGGAATTAAAATGGAATTACGAAATATGAAGAATAGTAATGAAGAAATATAAATGCAACAAAGAAAAAATCTTTTCCCAAATATTTATTAAAGAGATTATTAGGAGATTATTATTATATTTTATAGCTGACTGTAGATGAATTCCAGCAGTACTATATTAAAATGTGGTGTGGGCAGCAGAGTATGAAGCCAAACAGTGCCTCTCTGAACTGTACCAACGCATGTGTTAGGGATTGTTAGGGAAATTAAATATTTAAGGAATATTAGAATAGTTGCAAGAATAAATTCCGTTTCCAAAGGAATGTGACGAAGAAAACAGAAAGAAGTGAATTGACAGAAGAATAATTGAAAAATACAGTAATTATAGTAATTATAAATAGGAGAGATGTAAAACTAATGTATCAGTGAATAGTGTAGCCAACTACCAACAAATAATATTTACAGAAATAAAAATGATCAAGAATGTTAATTAAAATGATGAAATGTTATTAAATAAAAAAAAGTATTAATACTAGTCTAATGAAGTTACATTGAGAATCTCATCGTCAACCATTAACAATGAAATGAAGAAAGGCACGTGAAAAAGACAAGTTTATTTGACCTAAACTTCATTCAGGTAAACTAAACTTTTTTAGGAGGGGAAGCATATGTAACGCAACAGAAATGCTAGCATTCATGTTACATAAAAGACGGTTCACAGAATAATAAACAAATTGATATTTAAACCCATTATAGAACAGAGATCCAATAATTACAATTATAATCATAGACAAGATTAAATAAGGATGCAAGGTAGTGTTGACTAGAATAAACGAACCTGTAAGATAAATAATAGCTAATGATATATGTTTAATGAAAAGCAAAACAAAAAATGAAACAATGACTTAATTTATGGTATTAACAAATAAGAATTTTGTGTTAAGAAGTATTATCTTATGACAAAAATGTTATGATAAAGTTTATGTGATGTTATATCAAATATGTGTTGAGTTAATGAAAAATAATGAAACAAGTTGTATTATTCAATGACTGTCGTAGAATGAAGTGTGAGGCAGTTAATCAATGTTCATAAATTCGAATTTTGTTGTATGTGATCAAGAGATCAAGATAAAATTGTTATTAGATATAGAAAAATAATTGTTTATATAAGTGCTAATAATTAAGATTTGATTGTATGTATGAATTTATATAAAAGGGACTATAGATGCATAACAGACATAACCACAGGTAGATCAGTTTACAATAAAAGGCCTAACAGGCAAAACTACTATATAAACATTCATAACATAAAGATTAGGTGTATCAAATAATAATAATTAATAAATACGCTATGAAGAGCTAGAAAAAAAAAAGAAAAACATTAAATTAATAATAATATTTAATAAAATTTATACAAATTATAATAATACCATAATGCCATAATATCGATTGGTAAAATATAATATCGAAAGTGGATTAAATATAATAAAAAAGAAAAAACGGACTTATATCAAAAAACCAGTAGAATATGTGTATAAAATAATAAACCAACTATCGGTAAAGTTACATTCCGATAGGACAGCAAATTGATAAAGAATAGACAAAAAATATATGAAAGAAACACTATATATTCAAAACATGTGGAAGGAAGAATTTATTATACGTTGCTAGGGACGAAAATAAGAAGAAGGTTGTTGTTGATTTGAGACAAGACAAGAATTGCTTAAAAATAAATTGAATGTGATGAGATTAAAAACCCAAGAATAATCTATTTAATCGTAATAGTATAATTATCAGATACGATTATAAAGTACAAGATTCTCATGACAATAGTTACGTCTAACACCAATACAGATCAACCCAAATAACACTACAATCTGAAATAATAATAGAGGGTAAATAACTGAAGTCTACAAGAAAGAACTTGGACTGTCCCATATCCGAAGGGAATTGATGAGATATTAATCAAATAGAAAGAATTAACAGTAACACAACTCATAATATTCACAACACCAGAAATTATAACCTTGCAAATACACGGAACAACACTAATTGCTTCAACCGAAGGAAGAACTTATTTGGATCCTGGCGGTGCAGAAGAAACATCAATCGGGCTGTAAATCAATCTAGAAGCTGTATTCCGAAGTGGACAGGACAAGAATTAATCTTATTAAACCGAAGGAAGAAAAACCGTACTGCACAATCATCCAAACATTAAATTTAGCGATCAACCGCCTACACGATTTGCTTCGTTCGAGTCTGGTAAATTATATTATATTAATCATACTAAATACACAACACATAAATTTTGTAAATCTTGCATTCTTATCTATGTATTTTTAGTCTTCCCCACAGTTACAAGAACCTTCACACCCTGAAATAAATTAAATACAAATCAAAACATAATATATAACTAAATATAAATAAAGGATTAAAATAATCAACAATCGATACCTGAAGTCTATAGTCCAAGCATATGTTAATTAGAACATATCTTATTTAATGTGAATTAAGTAAACAAATAAAGAACCTTTATATATTTGTCAAATCTTGTTATTTGGAGTATGGTTTAGTGAACTGGGAACAAAAAGTAACTGAATAAGTATAGAATAAATGGTTAATATAAACATCGAAATAACCTATAAGTTTCGTTGAGCCGATACTGCAGCGCTTATAGCGGAATTATCTGACACCAAAGAGGGAGCGTAAAATTACGAAATTAGACAGATCTCTCTTCAAGGTATAATAGGGTTGGATGAAATTGTAGAATAACGATTAAGTTGTTTAAGTTCTAGGCACACTAACACTGATAATTATTAAAGAGTTAAGTTAATATTAGTTAATTACATCCATATATTCCACAACTCCAAATATCTCCGAGATTTATATAATTAAAGTAGTACAAAACAAATTGACAAAACAACAGTGGGGTTTTAAAGGAGAGATAACCCGTTTATCTACAGTAGTGAAGTTCAGCAATGATGTTTTTATACTGAATATTAAACAGTTTGACAGATTAATTATCTTCAGTACATAAAATGTACTGAAAGTTATGTTTATCAGTTGGTGGCTGATTTACAAGATATATTTATTAGAGAGACTAAATAAATTAATAAATATTTAAAAATATACTATACCATGTTGTAAGTAGATGAATTCTTTTCTAGTACGTTTTAAAAATGTGTTGTTTAAAGCTGTAATTTTCACACATAAATTTTAAATATCATATAAATTTTAAATGTAATGTTAATATAACCAAAATGGTTTTTGTTACTATGGATATAAGGAATAGTATTTGTTTTTGATTTAAAAAATTTGTATTTATAATTGTTGAGGTATGGTTAAAAATAATTAATAATTTTGAAACTTCTCAATTAATTACATTATAATTATCTCTTACCTTCGGGTTTTTATTCCAAGGGTCGTTCAGACGAAACTGCTGCAAAAAGGATTATTTGGATTTGATATGTGTGAAAATGACCCTAACACATTTTCTACTGTCTAAAATGCATACTTATTTTATTCATCGAAAATCGCCCCCTTTTTCTACTTCTACAAATGACAGTATCTTTGTTATCTTTTGTTTTTAAAATACTATGATAATTAACCTTACTAAATACGTATAAGAAAATTGAAAATGAACCAGTATATAACCCCACACACACACACACACACACACTCTTTCTCTTTTTAATGTTTGAATAAACTCCCCTCTCTTAGAGATCTCTATTTCTTATTAATGTGTCTATAAAAACGAATATTGAAATATAATAATTGAATTTTAAAAGGTTGTACTCATCCTGATAATAGCTTGCCTCCAATGCACACCCGTATTGTTCACGTATAATAACCGTGACACCAGTTCACTAACTGACCGATTTCTGAGTTCTCTCGCACTCACGCCACTGTTGGTACCGGTACTGATTTTACGGTTTATTGTCTCATGGTTCTTATTGATTACTAATTAACGTCTCACGTTCTGGAAGATGATTAAGTCGGCCGACATAATTTTTTTTTCTCTTAGATGTTGTTGTAGGCTGGCCGCGCGGCCCTGAGTCACAACTGGAACTGACGTTAGTTTGCTAAATTGCATACAGTGTTTTTTGGTCACGTGATCGTGCATATGTGCTCCCATTGGTGCTATTGAAAGAGCGCCTTAGCGTAGGCGGGAAGGTGAGCAATGTTTTTGCCGCCTGGCGCAATGTGCAGTTACATTACTTTCTTTCGTGATTCACAGCTGAGGCGAAGTTTGATGTTATTTCACAATCGGTCTGCGTTGCATGAGTACGGAGACAAAACATAGACGTTTTATTCTGTAATAAACACTGCCTATCTGGTTGACTAACTCGGGGTTCTACAAGGGTGAACAATGACTGCATAGAGAATGTAATATTAAAAATGTTATCTTGGCCCTACAATCTCGTACCGTTACAATACCCCCCCCCCCAATAAGAGATTGAAGGCTGGAACGTTCAAACTCTTATTGCCTGAACCTAAGAGGATCAGTGAGGATATGGCGCCGCAACCCCCCTGAACACTCTACTAAATCATGGGTTCTTACCCCCCTAGTCTGGCGACTGCGACAGCACCCATCCGATCTTACTGGAATAATCAAAAAAACAGTCTATTATGATATGGACCTTTTTTTCTCTTTTTTTTTCATTTATTTATTGAATTGTATTATAGTACAAACTAAAATTTTGTTAAAATTTAAAAATAATTTATTTTTAATATATTACTATGATCGGTGAGGTAAAACTCACAATTAGTATTAAGTATATAAATATTAATTCTAAGGACCAACCTATGTACGGGCATTTATGCCCCCTATAGGTCCTTTATTGTATAATTTTTATTATATGTAAAGGAAAATTGGTAATAAATATTATTATTATATAAACAATAGTATTAATAAAACAATATTGGTTTACAATGGTATACTTACAGTATATAAACTCACAGTTCAATTTGAATAAAAAGGAAATTACCTACATCACTAACCTTCATATTATTAAGTTACTCCAAGGACCCCTACAATTCTGTTTAATCTCTTCGTTTGTTCAAAACAATTTCCATTACTTTGATTGCAATTTCCAAAATGATTCTACGTGATTAAATGTTTCAGTTTTTCTTAATATTTCAATAAATTTTACAAACATTACATCATTTGTTTCAAATCTCTCTTTAAATTCCTCCACAATCACATTCTTAATACCATTATCTCATAACCTAACATAGCAGGTACCACAAAATAATAATTAAACCTTTTGGTTACATAAGTTTACTTTAGAATATTTTCCAAAATTATTTTTTCTTAATTACCTGTAAATAGGTTATATGTTACGTGTACAGGATTATTGTGAATTGAGATGCGATGGAAGACGAACAGAACCCCTGCATCAGTGAATGTAAACAAAGCCTGTTGGCAGCCCTGAATTCCTTACCTACCTCCTTTCCCGTAAATAAAAACAAACCACACCACTAATCTACAACCCCATCTCGATTCACAATAATCCTATTAGATTATACAGAAAATTGATTATTTCGTTTGTCTACTCAGCCACAAAACTTCTCCACTACCTACCTAATTAAGGGATGAGTTTACAATTCATAAATAACGCCAGTTTATTTAATTTTGAGGATTACCCTAATGTATTATTGAGAATTAAGGCAATCAAATGGTTCCAGAAAGTGTGCCAATTTATGTAGCTATTGTTTATGTGTTTACTCTACGGGGAGGGTTAGGGAAATCGGGAAGATAAAAAGGATAAGGATTATTAAAAGGTAAAAGGACTAGGACTAAAGGTAAGGACGAAGCTTCCTCCGAAAATAAGGGTAAATGGAGAAAACCAAGGCTCACGTGGGCAGGGGCGCGTCCCTGAAATAGACGAACCCCACTGGGACAAGTGGGGAACACCTATCCGCTACCACTGACTGTTTTATATTGAATTCATAATTTTAATTTAATAATTATTTATTTTATATTTAATTACAAGATTTAGTATATTATTTTGTTTATTATTATTTTATTTTGACCAATACTTTTTTAAATTGGTGGCATTATGGGTACCCCCTATCTCCCCAGTCATTTGATTTCGTAGAACGTAGGCGTTATCCATTTTGATTTCAACTACTTCATATGGTCCTTCATACAACAAAAAGAATTTTTTAATCTCTTTATCTTGTGCACTTGATAAATCGTGTCTCCTTACTAATACCAGCTGACCTATCTCATACTTAATCCACTTACCTTTGGCATCATGAAGCCGTTTTCTTCTTTCTCCCTTCGTTAATAAGTTTTCATTTGCGAGTTGAAGTTTTACTTCCAGGTCTCGTAGGTTGCTCTCCGGTGGAAAATTGAACAGCTGTTCCAGAATCCTAGGTGGACGTTTTCCTTTAACTAGCTCGTATGGGGTGAACCCCGTTGATTCATGGGTGGTACAGTTTAACCATTCTTCAATTCTTCCCACATAGGCTGGCCACTCACTATGTTTAGCATGGCAGTATGCCCGGAAAATTCTCCCCAATTCTCGCATGACTCTTTCGGCTTGGTTCGACTGAGGATGATATACCGCCGTGTGTTTAGGTATAATACCTTCCCAGCCCAAAGTTTGTCGCCATATTCCACTAATAAATTGGGGCCCATGGTCAGATAATATTATTTTGGGTTTTCCGGTTTTAATCATATAATCCTTCGTTATTTTCTCACTTAGTACTTTACTAGTGGCCCGCTTTCCACTGTATAATCTTACAAATTTCGTGAATGTATCTAATACTACAAAAATGTACATGACGCCTCCCCTTCCCTTTGGTAGAGGGCCAAACAAATCTACCACAACTAAATCAAAAGGCTTTTCTACTTTAATACACCTCATCTCTCCCTCTAAACGGTAATTAACTACTTTTGACTTTTGGCATAAATCGCACCCTCGGAGTAAAGTTCTAACCCTCCGTTCCATATTCTTAAATAAACATGATTCTTTTAATACATTTACACATTTCCTAGCACCGAAATGCCCATACCGAAAATGGCAGTCCCATATTATCTTATCTACCAACCCTTCCGGTATAACTAACCTCCAATCACGCTCTCCCCCTCTACTTTCTTAAACAAACTCCCTTGAAAGATTTGAAAATAATGGCTATACCCTAACTCATCTAAGTCGGACTCTAAGCTAGTTATTATTTTGTTCAATTTAAGATCTGTTCTTTGCATACTATTAATATCTCTCAATTCTTCCCCAAATAATCTATCTTCCCTGCTAAGTCTGAAAATTTCTATTTCTTTTAAGTCCCTCCCTGTTCTCATTCCCTCTGTATCTACCCTAGATAAAGTGTTGGGTATTTTGTTTTCTACCCCTTTTATATACTCCCAACTAAAATTGTACTCTTGTAAAGCTAGCACCCACCTGGTTATCCTGCTGTGTCAACTTACAGGTGTTTAAAAAGGATAATGCCTTGTGGTCCGTCCGGATGATGGTGGAGTTACCCAGCAGATATGTACGAAACTTCTTTACTGCAAAGACAATGCTTAATAGTTCCTTCTCCGTCGTTGTGTAATTTCTTTCAGCAGCTAAAAGGGTGCGACTGGCGAAAGCGATGGTGTGATGCTCCTTTTCGTCGTCCTCCTGGTACAGTTCTGCACCCAGTGCGATGTTACTAGCATCAGTCTGTAAATAAAATGTGCGTTCAAAATTAGGGTGATTCATCATGATCATGTTACTAAAGTGGTCCTTTATTTCGATAAACACCTCTCGTTCTCTTTCCCCCCATTTCCATTGTTTGTTCTTTTGTAACACTGCGCTCAACTTAGAAGTTATATGAGCATAGTTTTTCTGAAATTTTCTATAAAAATTACATAGCCCTAAAAAACTTTGTAACTGCTTAATATTTCGGGGTTCTGGGAATTTTAAAATTGATTCTACTTTCTCTGGGTTAGCTTTTATCCCCTCTGGTGTAATTATAAACCCTAGAAAATGTATTTCTTTCTGTAGGAATTTAGACTTCTCCCAATTGACAGGCAACCCCCCTGTACGCAGTCTATCTAATACATATTCTAAATGTTCCACATGTTCGGAAAATGTTCGTGATGCTATCAATATATCGTCTACGTAAATGGTTAAAAAATCTAAATTCTGTGGCTGGAGTATTTCATCTAAACATTTTATAAAGCTGGCTACACTGGTATTCAGCCCAAAAGGTAATCGTTTAAATTGGTAATTCTTTCCATTGAACAGGAATGCTGTGTATTTCCTACTTTCACATGCTAACGGGACTTGCCAGTACCCCGCGGTTAAATCTAATGAGGTCATGTATTTGACTCCACTGAATTTTTGGAAGATTTCGTTTATTGCTTCGGGTGACTCCCGGTCCGGGATAATTATCTGATTAATTTTACGGGCGTCTAAACATAATCTAACGCGGCCATCTTTCTTAATGACTACTACTAACGGGTTAGAGTACGGTGATACTGATCTTTCTATTATGTCCCCTTCCAACATTTTATCTAATTCCGCCTGAACCGCCCTTCTTTTTGAATAAGGTACAGGATAGCTTCTTTGTACATAGGGTGTGTGTTCCCTTACTTTTAATTCACACTCATAATCCCTTGCCCTCCCTGGTACATCAGCAAACACTTCTCAAAAACACTCTATTACCTGCCACAACGCTTTGCGTTGAGAACTCCCTACATCACGCCCCTCACTACAAAATTTTACTGCTCTATCCTCCCAAATTCGTTTATTTACATTGTCCCCTAATAATTAAAAGTGGTATGTGTGGTGTTTAATGCAAATACACAGACTGATATTGGACAGAACGTGTAGACATTAAACACGCTCAGAATTTCTACAATAATATAAACCAGTGAAGGACAATGTCATAAATGTGCAATATGATATGTATTACCACTATTATAGTACACAATGATTATTATGAGAAAGTAATTTCACCAGAATTAAGGAAAACTGAGGTCACTGCCTGACCACACTAGCTGCAATAAGTATTGGTGAATTATTATCAATATCACATGTAATTATAAAAGAACAACCACTGCAACACAAGCTTTACACTGTAAAGACAATTTAGAATTAAAAGAACCACATAAAGATGGGTATATCATTAATTCAGAATTACATGAAAAAGACATGGCATACTAAACTATGAACAATACATTTTACGTTAAAAACATGCAAATAATTGTATTCTAATAAAAACTAAGCTGTTTAGAACTTGTAATTGACATCTTAGAATACCTATGTCAATAAATAAAGAGAATTTTATTAAATAAAAGTGGTATGTGTGGTGTTTAATGCAAATACACAGACTGACATTGGACAGAACGTGTAGACATTAAACACGCTCAGAATTTCTACAATAATATAAACCAGTGAAGGACAATGTCATAAATGTGCAATATGATATGTATTACCACTATTATAGTACACAATGATTATTATGAGAAAGTAATTTCACCAGAATTAAGGAAAACTGAGGTCACTGCCTGACCACACTAGCTGCAATAAGTATTGGTGAATTATTATCAATATCACATGTAATTATGAAAGAACAACCACTGCAACACAAGCTTTACACTGTAAAGACAATTTAGAATTAAAAGAACCACATAAAGATGGGTATATCATTAATTCAGAATTACATGAAAAAGACATGGCATACTAAACTATGAACAATACATTTTACGTTAAAAACATGCAAATAATTGTATTCTAATAAAAACTAAGCTGTTTAGAACTTGTAATTGACATCTTAGAATACCTATGTCAATAAATAAAGAGACTTTTTTATTAAATAAAAGTGGTATGTGTGGTGTTTAATGCAAATACACAGACTGACATTGGACAGAAAGTGTAGACATTAAACACGCTCAGAATTTCTACAACAATATAAACCAGTGAAGGACAATGTCATAAATGTGCAATATGATATGTATTACCACTATTATAGTACACAATGATTATTATGAGAAAGTAATTTCACCAGAATTAAGGAAAACTGAGGTCACTGCCTGACCACACTAGCTGCAATAAGTATTGGTGAATTATTATCAATATCACATGTAATTATAAAAGAACAACCACTGCAACACAAGCTTTACACTGTAAAGACAATTTAGAATTAAAAGAACCACATAAAGATGGGTATATCATTAATTCAGAATTACATGAAAAAGACATGGCATACTAAACTATGAACAATACATTTTACGTTAAAAACATGCAAATAATTGTATTCTAATAAAAACTAAGCTGTTTAGAACTTGTAATTGACATCTTAGAATACCTATGTCAATAAATAAAGAGAATTTTTTATTAAATAAAAGTGGTATGTGTGGTGTTTAATGCAAATACACAGACTGACATTGGACAGAAAGTGTAGATATTAAACACGCTCAGAATTTCTACAATAATATAAACCAGTGAAGGACAATGTCATAAATGTGCAATATGATATGTATTACCACTATTATAGTACACAATGATTATTATGAGAAAGTAATTTCACCAGAATTAAGGAAAACTGAGGTCACTGCCTGACCACACTAGCTGCAATAAGTATTGGTGAATTATTATCAATATCACATGTAATTATAAAATAACAACCACTGCAAAACAAGCTTTACACTGTAAAGACAATTTAGAATTAAAAGAACCACATAAAGATGGGTATATCATTAATTCAGAATTACATGAAAAAGACATGGCATACTAAACTTGAGAACAATAAATTTTACGTTAAAAACAAGCAAATAATTGTATTCTAATAAAAACTAAGCTGTTTAGAACTTGTAATTGTCATCTTAGAATACCTATATCACTGCAAAAGTGTGAACAGGACAACTTATGTCAATAAATAAAGAGAATCTAACTGACTATGCTCCAAGCCTTAGAACGCATGGTTCAAATTTATTAATCTTAGACAATCATTGTACTTGGAAATTAAGAATAAAAATAGGTTAATTACAATTATATATTCTCAGATTAGGAGAGTAGTTATATCTATTAACCATATGTTCTTAATCTAAAACAATAAATCTCGTCTGAAAATGTTCGACATTTTGAGGTTACCATTGTATGAAAAGTAATCATCTTTAAGCTATGCTTATATTTAATTTACAATTTAACAATAATAGTGATAATTTGAATAATGTCTTGATGATAGTGTAATTATTGACAAATGTGTAATTAGTTCAAAGTGCCTTCCCAGATATTACGCTACCATAGTAAGTAATTAATATTGCACTAGGGCCTATACTTGCCTTAAATTCACTGAATTGCAAATTATTATACACCTTCCAATTGTATGAGCACTGGAATAAACTTTATAAGCTTTTAAAAAAGCTAGTATTTCGAACGGCAGATAAAATCAACCTTATCGCTTCAGAACTTTAGAAAAGTCGGTTAACGGTTAACGGAAAAAGATTTTCGGCAAACATGGCGCATAGCACTCTGGGTAACATTATTCAAAAAATATAGACGTCTGCTTTCCTTAAATATGATCCTTAAATATGATAGATTTCACAAAGCATTTTCTATGGAATAAAATTTACAATAAATACTATTACAAACATGATTCCCTTATGCATCTTGAAATTGCAAATCATGGCATAAATTCGTCCATTAATATCAAAATTCACTTTTTTAAACTAATAGTCGATCGATTAGTCGATACAATATTTTGATAAACGTATGCCTTAAAACTAATTACTGATTGAAAGATTGTTATTTAAAATAACTAGGATACGTATAAAGTTCTTTTATAACAATTCTTAACATAGTAAACATCTTAAATAGACAAAAATACAATGTTTAGTTCTAGGCTTAAGTTGGCCTAAAACATCCTAAGTTAGTTTTATCGGAACTTATCATAAAACGTTGCAGGTAAACTACCCCTTTCACTTACCCGATCTTCACCAAAATCAACAGGTCTTGAGAACTCTATAATTCAGGGCTGTATGCAAAACATTATTTGATTCTGTTTACATTTGCGGCTTTTATCGTTTGCCATAGAAAATACCCTTGTTAAAATATAAAATGTTGCAGGTAAACTACCCCTTTATCTTAACCGATCTTCACCAAAACCAACAGGTCTTGAGAACTCTATAATTCAGGGCTGTATGCAAAAGAGTAGTTGATTCTGTTTGAATTTGCGGCTGTTATCGTTTGCCATAAAAAATTAAAAAAATTACCCTTGATTTAAAACAACAGTTGCAGGTAAACTACCCCTTTCCCTTAACCGATCTTCATCAAAATCAATAGGTCTTGAGTACTCTACAAATCAGGACTGTATGCAAAGTATTATTTGATTTTGTTTGAATTTGCGACTCTTATCTTTTGCCATAAAAAATACCCTTTTAAAACATAAAATGTTGCAGGTAAACTACCCCTTTCCCTTAACCGATCTTCACCAAAAACAATAGGTCTTGGGTACTCTACAAATCAGGGCTGTATGCAAAACATTGTTTGATTCTGTTTACATTTGCGGCTTTTATCGTTTGCCATAGAAAATACCCTTGTTAAAACATAAAACGTTGCAGGTAAACTACCCCTTTCCCTTAACCGATCTTTACCAAAATCAACAGATCTTGAGAGCTCTACAATTCAGGGCTGTATGCGAAATATTATTTGATTCTGTTTGAATTTGCGGCTGTCATCGTTTGCCAAACAAACAAAATTACCCTTGATAAAAACAAACCGTTGCAGGTAAACTACCCCTTTCCCTCATCCGATCTTCACCAAAAACAATAGGTCGCGAGTACTCTACAAAGCAGGGCTGTATGCAAAACATTATTTGATTCTGTTTGAATTTGGGGCTGTTATCGTTTGCCATAGAAAAAAAATCTACAGACACACACACAGACAGACACACAGACAGACAGACACACACACAGACACTTTTCGAAAAACGACTTTTTTTCATGTTTTGAGTGTAGTACAATCAGAATCTGCAATAATCTCGAAGACGATTTTTTGAGCTCTCTGCAACTCAGGAAAGAGTGCAAAAAATTATTTGATTCTCATTGAATTTTCGGCAGTTATCGTTCGTCATAAAAAATTACCCTTTTTGAAAACATAAAACGTTGCTGATAAACTACCCCTTCCCTTAACCGATCTTCAACAAAATCAACAGACCTTGAGTTCTCTTTAGTTCAAAAAGGTATGCAAAAACCTAGTTGATTCTGTTTGAATTTACGGCAGTTATCGTTCGTCATATAAAATATCGGTATGGAGAACCATACATGACTTCCATATTCTAAGATTTATATTTAAAATCATTTTCGAAATGAAATATTACCATATAAACTACTTCTTTCTACTTACTGCTTCAGCCTTAACCACAGTACTGTGGTCACTAACGTATACCACCTCACGTTATCGCACTCGATTTTCACTGATGATGGAAGTCGATGGCATTGCCGAAATGTCTGGTTTTGTAGAAAACATTGGACTACGGCCAAATATCCCGGGAAGGAATTTTAACAAAAACTACTTCTTTGTTGCCGATAACGTTGTACACATATATATCAGTGGCGAAGTTACATGGAGGCAATTGAGGCAATGCCTACCCTAACAAATTCTGTAGAATAAAAATTATAAATACGTATGAACTACATAACGTAAAGATTATACATTGTTACTGGGACTGTCAAATTTATTAAACCGAAACGTGCTTTATTGAGCGACCGCTAGATGGTGACAGGTGAGATTCGGCATAGTTCGTTTAAAGCGAATGAGGCAACCTGAACT
Source organism: Magicicada septendecula (assembly GCA_034769895.1). Lineage (NCBI taxonomy): Eukaryota > Metazoa > Arthropoda > Insecta > Hemiptera > Cicadidae > Magicicada > Magicicada septendecula. Next base: position 324,393,309 of record CM068369.1, read on the forward strand.
TGCCTCAGCGTTTTTTGTATACATCGTATGTAAGCAATGTAGTGGTGTGATAGGGAAGTGTAGGGAGGGGGGATTGTCCCGCGCTGTACACATAGAGCGTTGAGGCATGCCTCACTTCTGTGGTCCAAACAGTTAAGTTAAAGCGCCTGTGTTGTTTCTAAGTGTTTATTTTATGCGGTTATTAAAAGTGTCACTGTTATTCCGCTGAACTAACAGATGATCAAGATTGTTATTTGAATTATTTGTAACATTAAACATATATATATAGAAACTAACCAAGTTTAAAAATTTGAAGTTCAATCAGTTGTATTATTGTGTATGACTAATACAAGGATTGTTCAATAGACACACGTATAGAGCTGTAAAGCATTTTTTATTCAACGATTTTAAAAGAAGTCTCCAATAACATTGAGACATGAGTTCCACTGTTGCGCTAACCTGTAGATTCCCTGCTAGTAAAATTCTTACGGCTGTTTGTGGAACCATTCGGTTACAGCAACTCTACCTCAGCGTCCGATTTGACCCACCGTCCTTTTAGTGATTCCTTAAAAAAAATTTAAGATAAGATTTTTGCCTACCCATTCATTAACTATTAGCTTCGCCAGTAAGCAAATTGATGTCCATTTTTTCGGCTTGCACGCGTTATGTTGGTGTGGGTTTCGGCACTTTCCATTTAAAAAGCGTGCAAACGTAAGAAAATAAACATGAGTGAGGCCAGAAATAACGTGAATTGTGTGTTTGTGTCTTACCTGCCTTTTTATTGCCGTATTAAATGAAAAATATTATATTACATTAAAATTAAAAAATTTTAATTTTATTGCCTGGCAACAAAATTATTTTATTTTTAACAATTACCATTGTTTCAAAAAGTTTAAATAAATTTGCAAGTACTTTACTCTTGTTAAAACGTAAAAAGTTGCAGGTAAACTACCCCTTCCCCTTAACCGATCTTCACCAAAATCGAAAGTCCTTGAGACCTCTACAATTCCGGGATGTATGCAAAAAATTATTTGATTCTGTTTGAATTTGCGGCTGTTATCGTTTACCATAGAAAATACGCTTGATAAAAAAACGGTGCAGGTAAACTACCCCTTCCCCTTAACAGATCTTCACCAAAAACAATAGGTCTTGAGTACTCTACAAATCAGGGCTGTATGCAAAACATTATTTGATTCTGTTTGAATTTGCGGCTGTTATCGTTTGCCATAGAAAATACCCTTGTTAAAAAAATGTTGCAAGTAAACTACCCCTTCCCTCAACCGATCTTCACCAAAAACAATAGGTCTTGAGAACTCTACAATTTAGGGCTGTATGCAAATAATCGTTTGATTCTGTTTGAATTTGCGGCTGTTATCGTTTGCCATAGGAAATACCCTTGTTAAAACATAAAACGTTACAGGTAAACTACCCCTTTCCCTTAACCGATCTTCACCAAAAACAATAGGTCGTGAAAACTCTACAACTCAGGGCTGTATACGAAACATTATTTAAGTCTGTTTGAATTTGCGCTGTTATCGTTTGCCAAAAAAAAAATTTCTCTTGATAAAAAAAACCGTTGCAGGTAAACTACCCCTTTCCCTCAACCCCCTCAACCGATCTTCACCAAAAACAATAGGTCGCGAGTACTCTACAAATCAGAGCTGTATGCAAAAAATTATTTGATTATGTTTGAATTTGCGGCAGTTATCGTTTGCCATAGAAAATACGCTTGATAAAAAACGTTGCAGGTAAACTACCCCTTCCCCTCAACCGATCTTCACCACAAACAACAGGTCTTGAGTACTCTACAAATCAGGGCTGTATGCAGAAAATTATTTGATTCTGTTTGAATTTGCGGCTGTTATCGTTTGCCATAGAAAATACCCTTGTTAAAAAAACGTTGTAGGTAAACTACCCCTTTCCCTTAACCGATCTTCACCAAAAACAATAGGTCTTGAGAACTCTACAATTTAGGGCTGTATGCAAATAATCTTTTGATTCTGTTTGAATTTGCGGCTGTTATCGTTTGCCATAAGAAATACCCTTGTTAAAACATAAAACGTTACAAGTAAACTACCCCTTTCCCTTAACCGATCTTCACCAAAAACAAAAGGTCTTGAGAACTCTACAATTCAGGGCTGTATACGAAACATTATTTGATTCTGTTTGAATTTGCGGCTGTTATCGTTTGCCAAAAAAAAAAAAAATTTCCCTTGATAAAAAAAAACCGTTGCAGGTAAACTACCCCTTTCCATCAACCGATCTTCACCAAAAACAATAGGTCGCGAGTCCTCTACAAATCAGGGCTGTATGCAAAAAATTATTTGATTCTGTTTGAATTTGCGGCAGTTATCGTTTGCCAAAAAAAAAAATCTACAGACACACACACAGACACACAGACACACACACACACACACACACACACAGACACTTTTCGGAAAACGACTTTTTTTCATGTTTTGAGTGTAGTAGAATCAGAATCTGCAATAATCTCGAACACGATTTTTTTTGCCATCACCATACTTCCATTCCTTAAGGAAATATGGAAGTAAAAAATTACCCTTGTTAAAACATAAAATGTTGCTGGTAAACTACCCCTTTCCCTTAACCGATCTTCACCAACACCAATAGGTATTGAGCACTCTACAATACAAAGCTGTATGCAAAACATCATTTGATTCTGTTTGAATTTGCGGCTGTTATCGTTTACTATGGAAAAATGATAAAAAACCGTTGCTGGTAAACTACCCCTTTCCCTTAACCGATCTTCACCAAAAACGATAGGTCTTGAGAACTCTACAATTCAGGGCTGTATGTAAAATATTATATGATTTTGTTTGAATTTGCGGCTGTTATCGTTTGCCATACAAAATATCCTTGATAAAACAAAAAACGTGGCAGGTAAACTACCCCTTTCCCTTAAACGATCTTCACCGAAAACAATAGGTCTTTAGTACTCAAGAAATCAGGGCTGTATGCAAAAACGTATTTGATTCTGTTTGAATTTGCGGCTCTTATCGTTTGCCATAGAAAATACCCTTTTAAAACATAAAACGTTGAAGGTAAACTACCCCTTTCCCTTAACCGATCTTCACCAAAACCAAAAGGTCTTGAGAGCTCTACAATTCAGGGTAGTATGCAAAACATTATTTGATTATGTTTGAATTTGCGGCTGTTATCGTTTGCCATAGAAAATACCCTTGTTAAAACATAAAATGTTGCAGGTAAACTACCCCTTTCCCTTAACCGATCTTTACCAAAATCAACAGATCTTGAGAGCTCTACAATTCAGGGCTGTATGCGAAATATTATTTCATTCTGTTTGAATTTGCGGCTGTTATCGTTTGCCAAACAAACAAAATTACCCTTGATAAAAAAAACCGTTGCTGGTAAACTACCCCTTTCCCTCATCCGATCTTCACCAAAAACAATAGGTCGCGAGTACTCTACAAATCAGGGCTGTATGCAAAAAATTATTTGATTCTGTTTGAATTTGCGGCAGTTATCGTTTGCCAAAAAAAAAATCTACAGACACACACACAGACACACAGACAGACACACACACACACACACACACACACACACACACACAGACACTTTTCGGAAAACGACTTTTTTTCATGTTTTGAGTGTAGTACAATCAGAATCTGCAATAATCTCGAACACGATTTTTTTTGCCATCACCATACTTCCATTTCCTTAAGGAACATGGAAGTAATATTACCATTTACATCAAGAACATATAATGAAAATGTGTAGAAGATTTATAATTTTATTATGTATTGTGTGTAAGTACCAACTTTCATATTTTTACCACTTTTGTAATTGTATGTAATTACTAATACAGTTAAATTTATGTTGAAGTAGCTAGTCTGTCTTTTAATGTTTTCCTAATCTCTTAACTTCCACTAAATTTAAATCACAAAATGTTTCTAGAAAGAATCTGTACCACACATACAAGGCAGAAACATTGAATGTAAGGGATCCCAAAGGGAACACACTGTGTTCAAGGCTTAAAAATCACATTTGATTGTGAACTTTGAACGTGAACAAGTTAAAGATGTGATGATTGAAAGAAATGTCAGTAGAATTAATGACTTCTGTTATCCAAATCAGCAACTGATGCTATGACAGGGTAGAAAAAATGTTACATATTTAGGATCCTTAGTATTTACGTAGCGATGTATCAGAGCAAATTAAAGCAAGTTTCACTACAGTGAATAGGGATGGCTTATTACAGGCTTTTAAAGGACTTACGGACATACAAAACTAGTTACCTACAAATCTACTTATTACAGGCTTTTAAAGCACTTACGGACATACAAGACTAGTTACCTACAAATCTAAGGTTTATAAGTGAGATGGAAGATGATGTTGGCTTGGAACCACTCAGAAGAAAACCAGGAATCCTGGACAGTTTGAAATTGATGAACCACTAAACCTGGAAATTGTGAATCAGTTTAAATATTTGGGATGCTGGATGGCAGAAAACAATGAAGAAATAAATGAAATAAGGGAAAGGATACAGGCCGCAAATAGAACATATGCTTCGTTGACATCTATATTCAAGACAAGGAAATCTATAGACATCTATATTCAATCAAAATTACCCGGCTGTAAAAAATTTACTGTCGTTAATTTCGAATCATTAAAGCTGAAGAAACCAATGTAACAAAAACCTTATCTAATCACATACCAACAATATTTGTTGGGCATTGTCTGGGCAGTCCAGGCAGGAGAGTGTGCAACAAACAATGGTGGCTCGTGAGATAACCTTAAGGGATGGTGCTCTCAAAAATTAAAATAATGTATACTACAACTTACCCTTTTACCATCTTCATACCACCCTGTATTTAACTTGCAAACTATACTTAAATAAGTATAAAATTACCAATCATGAACAATTCACTTTGTTCGAAGTCGCAGACTGTACATTGTGAAATACAAACCATAAACAAAAAATATACAAACACATTCTTAACATATTGACTACTGTATACACACCATAAATTATAAGAAATAGATTATCCATAAACCCATCATTTGAAAATCTAATCTTCTGTTTTTGTCCAAAATAAAATTTTCTATTACTAGTTCGTTAAAGTCTGGTACCTCACAAATCTTTGACTGTTCTATAGACAACATAGGCAAAGCAGTTAGTCTGTCTTCACTCATAGTGTTTCTTAAATAGAACTTGATTAACTTCAGAGGTAAAAAACACTGTTCAGTTTCTGAAGTAGTCATAGGAATGGTTACAAATGTTTGTAATTCTTTCATGATTTCATTAAATGCACTGTCTAATCCAAAAGAAGTTACAAAATTTAATGTCTTAAAGCAGGTAGCCATATTTTTTCTGTTATTTCTGGTCTCGAGTAAAAAACTTCAAGCTCTGTCAATCATTGGAAATGCACTCGTTAATGTCGTCTACCAATCATTTTTCTTATGTTCATGAGGCTCTTGGGTTGAAATATCTTTGCTCTACAAAGATGGTTTTTGAGTGCAAAGCATTCTTTTATTTGAAATACAATTGCATCACAAACTTCTTTTGCTGATAAATTTAAATTCGAGCATTGTCTCTTTCTAAATATAGGCCCTTCTCTGATCATACCAATTCTTTCCCCTGGTATATTGAATGGAGAAGGGGAATTTGAACACAGACACAAATTCAGTTTCAGTATATACAGAAAATCCACTACAACTGACACACTAATACACAACTCCTCCAATCACCCAATACAACACAAACTAGCTGCTTTCAGAACTATGATACACAAACTTAACAGCATCACACTAAATGACAAATACTACAAAGATGTACTAAACATGATAAAATATCTAGCAGAATCCAACAGATACAACAGAACAATAGTCAATAAACTCCTACACAAAACAACCAACAGACAAAGACAGAAAACAACACATTCATAACACAAACATGCATCAATAACCACACTGAAAAAATAGCCCACAAATTCAAAAAAGCAGGATACAAAATCGCATTCAATACTACAAACAAAACAGAATACACACTATCAAAACACACACACAAAGCACAAAAAAATTTGATCTACCCGGTGTTTACAAACTAAATTGCTCAGATTCCAACAAATTCTACATAGGCCAGACAGAACGTAGCTTCAAACAAAGATACATTGAACACACAAAGGCACTACACTCTACTACCAAATCCACCTTTGCAAACCACCTCATTGAAGCAAACCACACATACAAAAACATTGACAATAACATGGATATTCTACACGTACACACAAAAGGCCGAAAACTAGAGACTCTTGAACAATTGGAAATATACGAGCAGACAAACACACATAAAAACAACATCCTAAACGAGTAGATACAATTCAAATCAAACACATTATTCGAACATATCACAACAACGATCCTTCAAAAGTCAACACTGTTGCCAAGAACAAGATGGACAGCGCTTCCAGTGACAGATAAGCGAAAACTGGTTCAGGCTATAAGGTGAAACTTTTACATTTTTATCAATAAAAAACTTTGTGTTCCAAGTCATTAGTGGTATAATTATATTTAGAATGCAGAAGGTAATGTATTTCTTACTTTGATTATTGCTTTTTTTGAAGTTGTCAATAGCTGTTTGAATTCTGACTGGTCAGTTTACACAACTTGTAACTAGTTAAATAATATATCAACATGAGGCACTATTTTTGAATAAAAGTTTAGCCACAACAAGAACCTGCTATTTTCAAACCCGTTAATAAACGTAGCAGCTGGTGTTACCATTTCAAAATTGTATATTTTTGGAACCCGTGACTGTATATTTTCAAAACATTCAAGAATTTTGCCTTTGCAATTGATTGCCTTTGTTTGTATTTCCCTTGATTGAAAATTCCACCTAGTTTGTGCAGGTAGAAGGCATACTATTCTAAAGCTACTCTCTTGTCTGGAGAATGGGAGAAAAAGGCAGCAATCACATTTAAATTGGCAAAAAAAAATTTACACTTATTATATTTTAAGCAGTTTGTTCAAGCAATTTATTTAATTGGTGGGCATAATAATAAGCATTTCTATACTTTTCTTTGATTGTAACATTCACACCTCCCTCTATAACAGCAGTTCCATCGTACATCTGTGCAATCAGTTTATCAGAATTACTTCCTAAAATCAAATCAGTCTGATGCAAAATATACTGTAACAATCCATCTGTGTCCTGTTTTTCTGGATTCAAGAAGCACCAAAATCATTTGTAAATATGACTGTTTAATTTGTATTGAAAAACCAAGTCTGTCTGTGTTTTTGCAGATATGTCAGTTGTATTGTCTGCCATTAAAGCCAAACTGAGGCTTTCTTCATTTCTCGTGCAATACGTGTATGTTCATCTCAAACATGAAGCATGCATTGCTAAAGATCGTTTTGTTCTGTCTTAGAGGTCCCTTTAAAAACATGGGCTTCTTTCATATGGGTGTTAAAAGCAGCATTGATTTTTCTTGTACAAGTTACCAGTCTAAAAATACACCTTTACTATTAGAGTCATCCTTTTCATTATGACCACAAATAGAAAGATTACAATTACCACAGAGATTTGAAATGTCTACCACTTTTGAAAGAACCTGTTGATTTTTCTCCACTCTCATGTCTGTGAACATTTTCTGTATATGCTGTACTCTGTATTCTGTACCAGAAATGCAGTGGCGTGCGGTGAAGGGAAGCAAGTGAAGCACTGCTTCAGTAATGATTGGCGACACACTAACTACAGTTATTTAAAGTAAATGTTGTAATTTAATTAAATCTAATTTTAAGTAACCAAAATAAAAATTAACTGGAATTTTTTACATGACTGTTTCGAAAATTGTTTAAGTAGACTGATTTCACATGCTGGCTCTGCAGTGGTAGGTGAAGCAGGTTCGTCACAGCTTGAGGTAGCCTGGTGTAGAAAGATGCGCGCGCACGTAGAGCGAGATAGAAAACCGCCTCTGCAGTGGTCGGTAACTGATGTTAGCTTGGGTTGAGTTGGACTGCATACAGTGGCGGCCCTAGCCTATCCGGCGCCCGGGTGCGAGAACTGTCGTGACACCCCCCCCAACCTTTATTCAGTCGTTACATTTGAAACCTATCAGTTTATTACAAACACCATCCCACATCACATCAAATTACTTACAAAACTGGATGGGAAAATAGGAGTAAGCCGTTATTGAGGATATCTGTGGTTATATAGAAACCAACTTTTGCTATTATGTTAAATAGTTTATTGCCGTCATTTATACAAAGTATAATGAAACAGAAATAAAAACTGCATTGTTAAGTAATGTTTATTTATTATAAATAACTAATATACGAGTAACTTACAAAGTTACAAAAAATTAACTTTTCGTGCCTTTACATTCGCAAAATCCCTAACAATATCACTTATTTCAATATGAGTTTCATGTTCAATACTAATTATAGATAAATTAGTTAATCTAGTTTGTGATATTGCTGACCTAAGATAATTTTTAACTAATTTTAACTTTGAAAAAGATCTTTCACTGTGAGCCACTGTGACTGGTAAAGTCAAATAAATTCTTAGTGCGGTTGACAAATTCGGAAATTTTGAAACTAAACTGTTTGAAAACAAATAATTCAAAATATTTAATGGGGTTGTGTAATCATCAACGAACATTGGTAAAATTTCTAGTTCATTGAATTAGTCGTCTCCATCAATGTCAGATTCTGAACCATTACTCCATTTCTGCTGTAAATTTAAACAGAGCGTTCTTTTTTTCTCAGAATTTAAATTTTTTCAATTGTTAATATTTTGTAAAAAGGAAAAACATATGTTGTTTTCATTTAAACGTTCGAATCGTTCGTCTAATTTTGATATCGCGGTATCTAGCAAATAATAGTAGAAATTTATTTTGAAATTGCTTTCTGGATCAGAGATGGGTTCATCCACAACCACACAAGCCTAATTAAAACATCTTTTTCTGGGATGGGGACGGGTAGCTAAGGGAAATTCAATTTCCGCATCAACTTCTTCGGCAACAGTTTTTGCGTTACTTATCATTTCCTTGAATGTGGACTCATACGAGTTTTGACTAAATCATCTTTTACTTGAGATATCATTTTGATTGCCTCTGAAAGAGCAACGTCAGATTTTTGTGAAGCTTTACTAATAATATTAATTTTGGGCAATATATCGTACCAAATAACAAGAGAGCAAATGAATTTAAATGACTTTAGTTTTGATATTAACGAACTAGCCAAGTTTTTTGAGTCAGTATCTCCTTTGTCATCAGAATAAATTGAATATAAAGCATCATACATTTTTCCTAGGTTAAAACGAAGTGCCTTTAATGCTTCGACTCTGCTCTCCCATCTAGTAGTAGATAATTGTTTTAAAGTTAAAGTAGAAACCACGCTCAAAATTGTTTGCCAACGCGAAGTTGATGCTGAAAAAAATACATAAATTTCTTGAACAATAGAAAAGAAATTTCTTATTTATAGTGAACATTTAGCTGCATCATTAATGACTAAATTAAGAGTGTGTCCCGCAAAAGGAACATAAAAAGCTCATGGGTTTAATTCTCGAATTTTTTCTGAAGGCCGATATTTTTGCCTTTCATATTTGCGCCATTATCATACCATTGACCACGCATATCCTTTAGGTCAATATTCAATGATGTCAAAAAATCTAAAAGAAATGTCGACAGCCCTTGGCCAGTAGTATCAGTGAGAGGGAAAAAACCCAAAAATGTTCCTTTACTTCTGCATTTTTTGTAGATGGCTTGAAAAATACAAATCTAACAGCGACTGAAATTTGCTCCTCATGTGAGATATCGGGAGTGCAATCTAAAATAACTGAATAGTAATTTGAAAGTTTTAGGTTATTAACAATAGTTGTTTTAATTTTTTCGCCCATTATATAGGTTATTCCATTCTGAATTCTATGACCAAGATAATGAGGCATACGATATTGAGTTTTTTGGATGCGAGCAATCTGTTCCTCTAATACATTATCAAAATTAGAAATACATTCAACCAATTTCAAAAAATTTCCATTATCGGATTTAAATATACTTTCAGTCTTTCCTCTTAACGCTAAACATTGCCTCGCTAAAAATGGGATAAGATAAATTATTCTTTCTATTACAGCCATCCAACTTTTTTTTCTCGCGCTCAGTCGCAGCTTGGTTTATGGAGTCTACAGTACTTCCTTTTAAAATATCACTTTTTAAATCAAGACACTTTTTAACACTCATTAAATGTTCAGAACTTTTTTTATGACGTTCTGTACTTCTAGACAAATGTTGCCAATATCCAATTTTATCATTAAAAGTAGTGACATTAACATTAAAAAGTTTACAGTAAAAACAATAAACAGAATCATTTGATTTTGAATAGACGAGCCAGTCTCTTTCAACAATTTCATTATTTCCTACCTTCTTAATAAAACATACATTTGAAAATGACCTGTTTTTATTATCCATCGGAAAAATAAAATTTTTTAACTGTAGGCTACTGGCCTGTGATTTACTAACTAAATATATCCTTAGGTTATCTGATATTACTTCAGGCCATAAGGCAAGATCATTCATTGCATCTTTAGCAATTAATCCTATTTCCATTTCTGAAGAGGAATCAGCGCATTCTACAGGGCTACATTCAATAATTGGTAGAGGGGGAAGACTCTGCAGACGGAACTGCAAAAATAGGAGTAGAATCTTCTTGATTTTCTTCTGTTACTAGATTTTCGAAGGCTGAAGACGGGCCTGTTAAAGAAAAGGTAACAAAAATGTAGGTAAATTAACCCTTCGAGGTGTACATTTTATTCCAAAAACCAAGATTTTTATAGAATATATTGTTTATTAACAAAAAAGTTATTGTTATTACTAGCCTAATTCTATATATTATAATAAATACAGTTCTAAATAGTATTAAAAAATAAATTAATAATTTGTTTTAAAAACATTTTTAGAAATAAAAAATATACGCCATTAATAGCGTTAGTAATAGTCAATCAAGCTTCAAATTAGATGAGAAAATCGGTAAATCAAAACACACAATTAGTAATTTATTATTTTTGTAAATAAATTTATCAAAAAACGTTTGCTTTAATTTGAGATAAACCAAAGCATTTTTGGTAAACATCATTTGAAAAAATAAAATCGTAATTTTCTGTTTATAAAAAAATCTTTTAAATTTTCTGAATGACGTCTCGGCAAAATATTGTCAAATCTAATCAGATCTGATTATAAATGTACAGATTAAATTATATCTAATCAGCTATAAATATATATGAAAATTGGCCTCTTTTGTTTTGATTAAAAGCTTCTTTAGTTCTTAACCCTTTGAGGAGCACATATAAATGCGAAAAATGCACGAAATTGTAAAATCTCACACTGAACAAAAATCAATTGAGTAAATGTAATAAGAGATTGACTTAAGAGACTCTTAACATTGAAATAGGGTAGTCACTTTCCCTTGATTTAAGAAATCGACAAGATTCTTTCAATGCCATATGTGAGCTTGAATTCAAATCTGTGAGAGATTAAATAGAGTAAGTAATCCTTTGACTCAAGTAAAATTAATAAAATAAAGATACACATTTTTTATCAATTGATTTTAATTTATAGCTGAAGAAGGTGGTCTTTTTGGTCCGACCAAAAAGCTGAAGAAGGCGGATACTTAAGCCGAAACGCGTCCGACGAAAAAAGTAAGTTTTTCACAAGATAAAGTTCATTTTTAGTAAAGAGTCTGACCAAAAAGCTGAAGAAGGCGGATACTTAAGCCGAAACGCGTCCGACGAAAAAAGTAAGTTTTTCACAAGATAAAGTTCATTTTTAGTAAAGGAGTCTGACCAAAAAGCTGAAGAAGGCGGATACTTAAGCCGAAACGCGTCCGACGAAAAAAGTAAGTTTTTCACAAGATAAAGTTCATTTTTAGTAAAGTGATTTTAATTTATTTACAAACATACTTAAACGCAAAAATTTATTTTATAATAATTTTTTCAAATAAAATAACGATGTTAAGGGGGTACTCTACTGTTCGACTTCAAAAAACTATTATGTTACAAAATTTTAGATTGAAATACCATCTCAAACTGAAGGTAGTGAACGTCCTTAAAATTTTAAACGCGTTTTTCTCGAAACACGTTTTTTGGTACGGGCTACACAATTCAGAGAAAACTATTAAACATAGGCTATTGTCTTAAAGTTTTACAGGCACCTTCGTTAATAGTTTCTTTAGGGAAATTACCTTTATCAAGTCATTTCATGAAAAATTGTCCATTTTACGACCTATTTATGAGCAAAAAATTGAGCGAAATCGGAACGCGCGATTTCAAACTTCCGCCATTTTGTTTCGATTCACATTTTTTGCTAATTTTAGATCTTGACCCTGGAGGAAATTGTTATAAAGAAGAATCGACTTCAATTTCTGATTTCAAATGACCCGAACGAGCTGTGGGATGTACCACCCTTTTTTCGAAATTTACGGAAACGGGAACTTAGCGCCGTCACAAATGGGCAGTTTTGCATAAAATATCAAATCAAAATTTTTCCATGTACTGAAAGAGTCAATAAATATGTCATTAAATTTTCAAATAAAAGCCTTTCATACATTCTGAAAAAAATCCCAAGAAACACCCTCGTTTTGGGGCCCGAGCAGTAGACTATTCCCTTAAAGATGACGGACGTGCATGCATTGAATGTTTAAATATTTCTCGATTTCGAAGTTTGAGCAACAATAGCAATGCCACTCAGTAATCTCATGCCGAATTTCGCTTGGTATAAAAAGAATTTTTCTCAGAAATCGCTGAAAACCAAAAAGACTCGGTGTGATCTCAACAAATGAAGATCGGTGTAGCGCGACAGACACCTCCCGCGCTAGTAAGGAATGATCTCAGATCGATTTTTGTTTTGTGCGAAATGCGAGAGTATTTTATTAAATTAATAAAACATGTGGCCTAATAAATTCCACTACGTGTTGAAATGTATCTCTTAAACAAACATTACATTAATAAGATAGGTTTCATTGTTTTCTTGTTTCATTGATTCGATGAAATAAAATATCAAATTGAATTTTGGCGCCAGCAATAAAGGGATATTAGAAAAAAATTGAAATTATAACTTCATTATCTTGATTCAAACAAATATACGATTACTTTAATACCTTTGCTTTCATATTAATTCTCAATTCATTAATTCAATGGAAATTTCATCGAATCAACCGAATATGATATTATCGTATTTAACGCTCCCACCATCAATGTTCTATTCTATTGTACCAAATAATTTTTTATTCGGTGAAGTATGTTAGGAGTCAGAGAAATGTAGATATGCATATTGTTATAGTGAAATAATTAAATAATTATTTAAAAACTAAAAAAAAAAGGTGGAACATTTACCTCCCACCGCTCCTTAGGCCTATAGGGTTAACAAATTAGAACAATTACCGCAACTTACCGGATTGAAGAAATTTTTTGATGGAACCGGTAAATTTCTTCGCATTTACTTTTTTTCAACTTTTCTTTTCCGATTCTGTGCACCGGAAAGTTTTTTTTTCACATCAGCCATCTGCAAATATTAAAAATAATGCAAATAATCTGTATTTCTCGCCGCTAGCCCGTGTTTCCACTGCCATACATTTTTAGTTCAAGTTAACTATATAAATAAGATTGATAAAATAAGTAGAATCGATAAAATTTACTTACTTTTCAGGTTTCAAATAAATAATAGTCAATCCGGTTGAATAATGGCGATAAAGAATAAGATTATATCCTGAAGATGTTGAGGTTTAATGGCGGGAGAAGTCAATAATAACAATTGAAAGAAACAAAATTAATTATCCTTTTAACGTTTCGGTCAGCATCGTGACCTCATCAGCAATTTATTGGACTGTAGGCCTATCATAAAAAATTTCACAACATTAATTACAATGTTTCCTTAAAATTAATTTGTTTAAAACATACAAACATACGTGAGTAATAATTTTCGCTTCATTTCATAACAAACTGTAGAAACAACTGAACACTAGTCGAAACACTATAAAAAGTAAAAAACCACAACATTAAATTAACGCACAAAATACACTTTAAAAATAATTAAAAATACAAAATTCACATCTTTTGAATAAGCAAAATATAATAATAATGAAACATTAGGCCTAAATATAAAATATTTCGTACAAAGATTCTGTAGGAACTAAAACTACGGATTGGCCATAGACAATTGAAGAGTTTTCCATGGAAATAAGGTAAAATTTGGAAAAAAGTTGTGAAAAAAGGAAGGCAAGGAAACATACTTACTGCGACCATGTGTTTACCCGATGAGAAAAGATCTATATTTTTTCGTTATATCAGAAAATAATCATATCCTGTTTATATAACCTTCAAATAATGCCCCTCTTAGAAATGGGTTAGAATTACGGTCATACACTTGGTTCAAAAGTAGTTACCCACAAAAAATTTTATGATTTTACACCCGTAACAGTGGGTGTCGGGAAACTCTTCGAATCATTTGCCCTTTTTGAACACGTGTTTTCAGCGCATAATATACAAAAAATCTAAAGTCTGCGAACTCGCCAATTAATTAATCAACGTATGTTGTAGTGACAATAAAAATATTGCTAATCTCAGTGAAATTTTAGTTTTAAAAATCGGACAATATGAACCGAAGATAGTGAAATAAATTAATTTGCGCAAATGCAAAATAACTTTCGCAAATATGCACCGATTTTCACTTAACAAAATTTAATTAAATCGTTGAAATTTGAATAATTATGAATGAAATTTACATACATAATTTATTTATTTACAAAATTTATATTTTTACACTTAATATTAAGAAAGTCTATATATAGGTATAGAAAATGCCGTGAAAAAGGTTTCTCAATGGAATTTTATTTCCCCAACTGAGATTTAGTATCTTTCTTAATATTAAGTGTAAAAATATAAATTTTATAAAAAAAATTATGTATGTAATTTTCATTCATGATAATTACTCAAATTTCAACGATTTCATTAAATTTTGATTCCTGAAAATCGGTGCACATTTGCGAAAGTTATTGTGCAAATTATCGGACAGACTATTGCACATTTGCGGTTGCATTTGTGCAAATTAAATTATTTCACTATCTTCGGTTCATATTGTCCGATTTTTAAAAATCAAATTTCATTGAGGTTAGGAATAATTTTATTGTCACTACAACATATGTTGATTAACTAATTGGCGAAATCGCACATTTTAGTTTTTTGTATAAGTTAATATGCGCGGAAAACACGTGTTCAAAAAGGGCAAATGCTTCGAAGCGTTTCCCGACACCTACTGTTACGGGTGTAAAATCATAAAATTTTTTGTTGGAAACTACTTTTGGAACCAAGTGTACATACATACAGGTCTGGGCACTCCGTTAGGTATATTAACAAATGAGTGTAACAGAGGCAGTGTATTACTGTCTTTGAGCGCACATGCACCTTATAATAAGCCTTCTGCATCGTAACGCTCAAGTGTTCATTATGGGAACAATTTTTTGCCCCGATAAAAGGCACCAAATCTTCTACCCCTAATAATAAATATCTGATTTTACGAAAATCGGGCTTTGGTACGACCATTGAAACATTACGCATGTCAAATTTTAAACTGATCGGTTGAATAGTTTTCAAGATTTTTTTCACGAAAATTGTTTTTATCAGTCATTTAGTGACAAAAAATCTCAAAAACTACTCCCAACTGATCAGTTTGAAATTTGCCATGGGTAATCTTTGAATGATTGCCAAGGTCGTAACAAAACCCGATTTTTGTAAAGGTAGATACTTATTGACAAAAATTAGAAATTGTGAATTGTCGATATGCAGGGTTTGGCATGCCCTTAACTCGCTATTTATTATTTTTCTAGTCTGCGCCTACATTGCTATGGTAATTTTGATGGTAATTGGTATGGTAATTTTTAGGCCTAAATATAATTTTTCTCCATGTATAAGGTTGATTTAGGGCGTCGATTGAGACCCGCAGACCACGTAATTGTAAGTGGTGGGGGGCATGGTTTTCAGAATCGCAATCTTAATTATAGGGTGATTGTAAGTGGGGGCGCTATCACCAAAATTGCGGGTATGATGTTGGCATAATCACTGACGCTTTATTTTGCAGTAATTCCAAAAGTAGAAATTGATTTTCCAGTAAAACGTCATGCCTGATTTGTTATACGTATCTAAGTCGTACCTAAACAAAAATTAACCTAAATTAATTATAGTACATTCCCTACTTAAGGCTTCGGCGCCCCCCTGGACCCAGCGCCCGGGTGCCGTGCACCCCTTGCACCCCGGGTAGGGCCGCCTCTGCACATGACCTAGACAGTGTATAATTGTTCAGTAACTTGAAAGACGTCACACTTTTATTAAAAATGGCAAAAGTTAACGGAGAACAAATGGACTCTACACCTCAGGACCTGCTACAATACATTTCTTCAATATGATTAGAAGCCTACAAAACACTAGAAACAGCTTTAAAAAACCTTCTTACTTTACCGGTGTCTGTGGTTTCTTGTGAACGATAGTTTAGTAAACTTAAATTGATTAAATCGTACCTACGATCAACAATATCACAAGACAGGTTATCAAATCTAGCGATACTTTTAATTGAAAACGACATTGCTTTGTCTTTAGAATATAGTGGTTTAATAATCGACTTTGCATCAATTAAGACCGAAAAGTTACATTTCAAAATGTCTCGTTTTAAATATTTAAAATAAATATTAAATGTTTATTAACAAAACCATTAACCTGTAATGGTAAGTTATTAAATTTTACATTTTGAATGTAGTTATTTGCTTAAGTTTCTGTTGCTTTAGGATATTGTTTTGAGGATGCGCTTTAGGCCCTAGACCTATAAGGAATTTGCATGTTTGTTAGAACATTTATATTTAAAAATTTTTTTATGTTACTACATTTTTATAGTCTACAGTTGATACTAATAAATGTGTACAAACTTAATACGGTAATATTATAAATATGTAATTTCTTAATTTTTACTTAACAAATATTGTTAAGACGTTTGCTGGACGTGATTTCTTACAAAAATCTACACATTTGCATTTATTAAGTACTTTGTTCACCGGATGGGCCTTCACTTTTGCTCTTTTGTCCCCTTTTAATTTTATAAAGGCAAGGCGGCCGACGATCGCCTTGCCCCGGGCGCCCAAAAGAGCCAAACCCCTACGCCACTGTCTGTAACGAAAAATTTACTTAGGTAAAGCACATAGTAGGCCTACTATATGGTGATTTGGGGAATTCAAGAATTCAATATGAATTTAAGCTACACTTTGACAACGTTTTTGCTTAGAACGTTAGGTTTCTCTCCCGTTCTACACTTTTTAATAAATCTTGATGTTCACGCTTCCTTTTCTTTCTTGTAATAACTACCGCTTTTCTTCCCACTTTTTTCCCTAACTACCGCATTTTTCTAACGTTCTGTCTTTTGTCACCGTCCCAACTAAAAATGAATAGCATATTAATTAACGTCTCCAAGAAAATATTAAGTCTATGTTCGACACATACTAACCAACTGACTAACCCGGCAATTGACCTTACCGTGTTATCGACACATTAAAAATAATACCTTCTACACTCAGTAGTCAGATTCGAAACTGCATACAAAAAGCAAATGATAACTCAGTTAAACGATGCCAACACTATGGGCACACACGAAATCAGTGCACACAACAATGTCGTTGTTTTCAATGTGCAGGTGCGCACGACTATCGTTTATGCGCAAAATAGAAAGAAGACGGAAAGCCAGCTAAATGCACTATTTGTGATGGGGCACATCCAGCAAATTTTAAAGGCTGTCAGGTATATCTGGACATTGTAAGTAAAAGATACCCAACTCAAAATGAAATAGTTCTACGAGGTCAAAAATCATTAATACAAGTCAGAACAAAGCACACAGTAAAAATACCACAAGTGTTAAATCAAATGCAGGGACAACCGGAGACTTTGACATACGCCCAAGTAGCGGCACAACAATTGCCACATAGAAACGGTAATACACAATCTTATCATCCTTTAAATGATAACCGTTTTATATCTCACATGCAGCAACAAAATACTTATCTACAACAACAGAACATGAAATTACAGCAAACTATCGAAAGGCAACAAGCATCAATAAATGAGTTAATACAAGAAATCAGACAAGTTAAAGAAGAAATGAGACAAGTCAGTAGAACCAAAAAATATATAGCACAGATATTCAAAATACCTCTCTGGAATGTAAATGGCATCATAAACCATAACCGTCTTTCCTGATCTTGAACAAAATTAACATTATGCTAATCTCTGAGTAACACCTGACTTCTACGTCCAGCTTCAAAATTCCGCATTACTCATTTTACAATGCTGCTCATCCAGATACAGAAAAAAAACGAACAGGAGCTGCTATTTTAGTACGTCATGGCATAAGACATCATATATTGAGCAAAATGGAGCAACCCAACCTTCAAGCAGTACGTATAGAAATAGTGGATTAGTTTGGCCCAATAAGTGTATCAGCACCCTACTGTCCACCAAATTATCTGCCCACTAAAAAGTTATTTGTCGATTACTTTAACGACCTTGGAAACAGATTCCTAGCAGGTGGAGATTTTAATGCGAAACATACGAGATGGGGATCAAGACTTTCGCCACCTGGGGCAGAATATTGTATCAAGTAATGAAAGAACTCAGACTTAGGCCTAGTCATTATCAACATACAAACCAACCTACTGGCCTACCGATCCTCGTAAAATTCCAGACTGCCTATACTTTTTTGTTATGAAAGGATTATCTTCAGGGTACATAAGCGTCTAACCGAATGAGGACATCGCATCTGACCACTCACCAGTGATAGCTACAATACATACAAAAATTATTCACAAAGAAAAACATGCAAAACTGGCCAACAGAAGGACTGACTGGGATGTGTTCAGAGATATACTTTCTAACAAAATTAATCTAAAAATCAGCCTTAAGTCACCAACAGAGCTTGAAAATGCAGTGGAATCCTTCGTATCACTAGTACAGGACGCTGCGTGGGAAGCTACTCCATTATGTACACAAAAACGAAAAACATTCACTTGTCCTCTCATCATTAGGGAAAAGATTGCCGAAAAAAGACGTCTCAGAAAAATTTGGATGGCATCAAGACATCCACAGGACAAAATATTGTACAACAGAGCAGCAAGGCACCTTAAAGAACTATTACGGAAACTGAAGAATGACTCATTTGAAGAATATCTGTTAAACTTAACTCTATCAGTAGATCAGACTATGCTCTGTGAAAGCTACAAAAGGGCTAAAACATCCGCGTACGCAAATTCTACCCATAAGAAATCCTGACGGAACTTGAGCAAAAGCAGATGGGGAAAAGGCTAAAACATTTGCCAAACACTTGTATGACGTATTGAACCATTCCCATCTACTGATACAAACACTGACGAAGAAATTTACGAATTTCTAGCTACACAGCAACAACAAAATAATAACTATGTGCAGCCCGTTACTCCTAGAGAAGTCCAACGTATTATCAAAACAGAGATCAGTCATAAAAAGGCGTCGGATTACGACCTCCTAACAGGTCAAATCGTGAAAGAACTTCCTTGGAAAGGAATAGTCATGGCTACGCAACTTTTCAACTTCGTTTTGCGACTGAAATACTTTCCTGCTTAGTGGAAGGTGGCCGAAGTCATACTCATACCCAAACCTGGGAAACCACCAAATGAGGTGACTCATATCGACCTATAAGTCTCTTACTTATAATGTCTAAAATCATGGAAAAATCATTGGCGAACAGATTAACAAATACCATCATAGACAAGGATCTTATAACTGATCATCAGTTTGGGTTTAGAAGACAGCATTCCATGATCGACCAAGTACATCGAATAGTAGTCGCAATAATGAAAACGTCTACGAGTAATGAAAATAATAGGAAAGAAGCTATTGTTCATCGGTGTTCCTTGATTGTCAGCCAAGCATTCGATAAAGTTTGCCATCAAGGATTACTGTATAAACTCAAAAAAAGCTTGTCGGAACCTACGTTCACCATATTAAAGCCATATTTAGAAGAAAGACACTTTCGAGTACACCACGAAAGTGTAACTATTAGTTTGTTCCCAATAAGAACAGGGGTTCCCCAGGGAAGTTTTTTAGGTCCCATTCTGTATCTAATTTATACGGCAGATCTGCCAACTAGCAATGATGTGATTACTGCTACGTACGCCGATGTTACTGCAATCCTTGCTGTAAACAAAAGTCCGGTGGAAGCAACTATTTTACTACAGAATTCGCTACATGAGACTGAAAAATGGGCAAAGAAGTGGAGAATAGACTACAATTAAATGAAACTAAACAGCACACATCACCTTCACAAAATGCCACGGAACAACATCAATTGTGAAATTAAATAACAAGGCTATCCCAGTAGCTGACTCTGTAAAATACTTGGGCATCCACTTAGACAAAAAACTGACTTGGCGCAACCACATTTGGATGAAGAGAAAACAACTGGACACAAAGTTTCGCAAGCATTATTGTCGCCTGGGCAGAAAATCATTACTGTCAATGCGAAACAAGCTGTTGGTGTACAACACTGTTTTAAAGTTGTCTTGATTGTTCATCATCTTCTTTCACAGCACTACACTTTATCTAAAAATGAAACTTTTACTTGTGAACTTACTGTTTTTTCTTCTCGTCGAACGCGTTTCGGCGCCGTATTCGCCTTCTTCAGCTTAGAGACAGACTGCCAGTATTTAGTAACGGTTGTTGTACGGAAGGTGTAGTGGGGGTGGTGCGTGGAGGAAGGGGATTGGCGCGGGGATTCAAATTAGTGTTTGTTTTTTGTATAATACTAGCGAGTACCTGGCATGCGTTGCAATGCCACTCAAAGAAAGAAAGTGTTTGTATATATATAATATATAAAGACTTCGTTCGCGTGGTCTTCAATTTAATGCGATAATATATTTAGAACAGAATCTATTCCATTGGGTTGCCATAGTAACCAGATCTAATAAGTTAGTTTTTTAAGACTCCAAAGGACCCCCCAGAGGATCGTATCGAAAAAAAAACACCTGTGCTATGTTGGTTCTCCCGTTGCGTAAACTATTTGTGCCAAGTTTGGTTGAAATCGGTCCAGTGGTTTAGGAGGAGATGTGGAAGACCCCAAAGGACCCCCCGAAGTATCATATCGAAAAAACACATATCCTATGTTGGTTCTCCCGTTGCGTAAAATATTTGTGCCAAGTTTGGTTGAAATCGGTCCAGTGGTTTAGGAGGAGATGTGGAAGACCCCAAAGGACCCCCCGAAGTATCATATCGAAAAAACACATATCCTATGTTGGTTCTCCCGTTGCGTAAAATATTTGTGCCAAGTTTGGTTGAAATCGGTCCAGTGGTTTAGGAGGAGATGCGGAAGACCCCAAAGAACCCCCAAAAGAACCCCATTGGAAAAACACCCATCCTATGTTGGTTCTCCCTTTGCGTAAAATATTTGTGCCAAGTTTGGTTGAAATCGGTCCAGTGGTTTAGGAGGAGATGTGGAAGACCCCAAAGGACCCCCCGAAGTATCATATCGAAAAAACACATATCCTATGTTGGTTCTCCCGTTGCGTAAAATATTTGTGCCAAGTTTGGTTGAAATCGGTCCAGTGGTTTAGGAGGAGATGTGGAAGACCCCTAAGGACACCCCAAAGGACCCCGTCGAAAAAAACACCTATCCTATGTTGGTTCTCCCGTTGCGTAAAATATTTGTGCCAAGTTTGGTTGAAATCGGTCCAGTGGTTTAGGAGAAGATGTGGAAGACCCCAAAGAACCCCCAAAGGACCCCATCGAAAAAACACCTACCCTATGTTGCTTCTCCCGTTGCATAAAATATTTGTGCCAAGTTTGGTTGAAATCGGTCCAGTGGTTTAGGAGGAGATTTGGAAGACCCCAAGAACCCCCCAAAGGGCCCCATTGAAAAAAATTCATAAACCTTCGCGGGCGTGCGCACAACAACTCACCGAAGTTTCATCGCAATCGGATGAATGGTATAGGAACGCATACGGGACAAAGAAAGAAACAAACATTCATTTTTATAGATATAGATTGTGTCAAAAAGTGTATGTGATTTATATTGTAATTGGTCGTAAAGTATGTTGTTTGGTTGTGTTGTGTGGTGTTTGTATATTTCGTATTGTTCAGCTGTGTTGAGTTTTCGACCTTTGTGTAAGTAATGTAAAATTTCAAGATTAGTGTCTATGTTGGTGTAACTGTGGTTTTGTGTGTGTATGTGTGTGGCAAACGCGGAGTGTATATTGTTGTTGGTTAAAGCTTTTAAGTGTTCAGAGTAACGGGATGAAAAAGATCTTCCCGTCTGGCCTATGTAGAAACTATTGCAGTTATTACAATTTAATTTGTAAACACCTGTTTTGTTATATTTGTCTATGTCTGTGTTTGTATTATTGATGGTATTGGTTGTTCTGTATGCTATTTTGTATTTGTGTTTTCTGAATGTGTTGGCGATTTTGTGTGTGTAGGAGTTGTGGTATGTGAGTGTGATGTATTTATTGTGCTGTGTGTTGATGGTATTTTGTGTTTTGTTGTTTTTGTTTTTGATGCGTTTGTGTAGTGTGTTTATTAAATTAGGGTTGTAACCGTTTTTGATTGCTATGTATTTTATTGTGTTGAGTTCGTCGGTGTAATCTTGTTTATTTAAGGGTATTTTAGTTAGTCTATGGAGCATATGGTTGAAGGCCGCATGTTTATGTTGTGTTGGGTGGTTTGATGTGTTAAACCATGTATAACCATGTCAGTTGTGGTAAAATACATAGCAATCAAAAACGGTTACAACCCTAATTTAATAAACACACTACACAAACGCATCAAAAACAAAAACAACAAAACACAAAATACCATCAACACACAGCACAATAAATACATCACACTCACATACCACAACTCCTACACACACAAAATCGCCAACACATTCAGAAAACACAAATACAAAATAGCATACAGAACAACCAATACCATCAAAAAACACATCAATAATACAAACACAGACATAGACAAATATAACAAAACAGGTGTTTACAAATTAAATTGTAATAACTGCAATAGTTTCTACATAGGCCAGACGGGAAGGTCTTTTTCATCCCGTTACTCTGAACACTTAAAAGCTTTAACCAACAACAATATACACTCCGCGTTTGCCACACACATACACACACAAAACCACAGTTACACCAACATAGACACTAATCTTGAAATTTTACATTACTTACCCAAAGGTCGAAAACTCAACACAGCTGAACAATACGAAATATACAAACACCACACAACACAACCAAACAACATACTTAACGACCAATTACAATATAAATCACATACACTTTTTGACACAATTATACAAAAAACAAACACTAATTTGAATCCCCGCGCCAATCCCCTTCCTCCACGCACCGCCCCCACTACACCTTCCATACAACAACCGTTACTAAATACTGGCAGTCTGTCTCTAAGCTGAAGAAGGCGAATACGACGCCGAAACGCGTTCGACGAGAAGAAAAAACAGTAAGTTCACAAGTAAAAGTTTCATTTTTAGATAAACTGTTTTAAAGTCTGTGTGGAAATCGAATATCACCATAATGCACAGGTTTCAGACCAAGGTTCTGAGTGCCATAACCAACGCACCGGGGTTCATCAGCAACAGAGACATCTATAGCCACCTGGACATGCCTCAGTCAGTGAAACCATTGCGATATGCAGCGTAAGCCGTGTGAAACGGGTTGAAGAGCACACACATCCTTTAAGCCGGTCACGCACTAACCATCGCTGCTGTCCAGCATGCCCGACGTCGGTAATGGATGTGCGCACCATACTTTCGTGCAACTCGTCCAGCATGCCAGACTTTCTCGTTGATAGGATACGTCTCACAGACATCTATTTAATTTATATTTTTCGATAAATTTTGATGTTATTTCACGGCCCATTATGAATTGTAATTAAAACAAATTAATAATAACAATATTAAAAATAATAATTGTTAATGATATTTGAATGTATTATGTAAACGAAGAATAAACTAAACTAAATATTAAACTGAAATTTTATCTGAATCATTAGGCCTACTTATTAAATATAGCCTAAAATAAAGAATGAATGTAAGTAAAATTAAACAATAAACATTTATTAAACGAATGTGGTCTAAAAACATGTAGGGCCTACTGTACTTGCTTGAAAATGATTTGATAGCAAGCGTACGCATGATCAAACATGCACGATGCACGATTCCTTTACATCCGTCAACATTACACACGATCCATCCGTACGTCATGCGGCTTGAGCTGATGGTCTTGCTGGACTCGTTTTTCGTCGTGCACATCCTTCAAAAAATACACGACGTGCGGATGGATGTCAAAGCTACGCACTGTCGTTTTTGACTTGCTGTCCGTCATGACGTCCAGCGGGGATGGTTAGTGCATAGCCGGCTTTAGCCATAACTCTACTAGACAACGTGCATACAAAACGATTAAAGTTAACATTTCCGCTGAGCTTACTTAGACCTAACACTCTAAATATATTGTAGGCCTACATATTATGTTACTTTTATATACTCATAGAGAGAACTAGTCCACTGACCAGTTGTCAATGACTAATTCTGTGAACAATTATGCTTATTGTTACCGTATGTATTAACACATTGCATAAATCAACGTATAAAAAAAAATTAAAAATAATATCGAACGTATTTCCACTCACATTATTCAACAGACAACGCGAAAAGATTAAAATAATAATAATGTATTCACGTTACAATGAAAATATAAATATTTCGCGGAATCGAACCGGTGCCGCCGTTTTCTTCGTGCAGAAAAAGTGTGATGTCGGTGTTACTTAAATCTAGTTTTTGGGTTCTACTTAACGCTTGAGTTTTAAGTACAGTTTATTGTATTCATACAATAAATACAAATGGATGAGAAGATTGCAGTTTATAAGAATAACGTACAATGAAAATAATTTACATATATTTCTCTTTAAGACTGGGTAGATCTTTATTAGAATTTATCAAGTAAGTTATAGGCCTAATTAAAATTATACGGTTGCTTGTTATAATTAAAATATTTATATACAAATAAAACTAAAATGTATAACGCAGTGTTTTTTGAGTTGATTTACATTTTAAAGATCGAAATGTTGAGTACCGGACAATTTAATTAACAATAACAAATGTTATGCACATTAGGTTAGGTTACAGTTCACATAATATTACTAACAAACAACAACAGTTGTTAAATGTACTCGTTAATTAACAATCCCTTGATTGCAATTTTGTGAAATTTTGTTCTAAAGTATTTTAATTTTGTTAACATTTTGCTCTTTATAGGTATTTGTAGTTCAAAGATCTTTGTTTACATAGGATCTTTGTTTACCATTACTCGTATTGGTAAGTTTAACATATATTACACGTATTTTCTAACGTATTTTTTAAGTTATTTTATGAACAACGAATATTACGATTTTTATGCTTCAGCTACAACTAAACAAGTTTTAGTCGTATGTACACTACATGACTCCGGCAGCCTCGAAATTTACAAAAACCGCGCTTTTGAACTAACGACACTTTAAGTTTTTCGTCTTTCTGTGCACATTCTTATTTTTGTTGGCAGTCCTAAAAGACGTTAACCACGAAATATTGGTTAACGTCTGTGTCAGTGACATTGGTAACGAAATAACAATTATTGGTTAATGTAGACTTTGGACAATTTAATACTACTGTATGGAAGTCTTCATATAATTTAAAGTTTTATTACATCTAATATGGAACGCATATTTTGCAAAATTTGAATAAAAAAGTCGAATTTTTAGCGATCGCATCTTGCTCAAGATTGTACTATCTACAGGTTGACATAAAGAACGCTGGTTTTGTAAATTTCATGGCTTCCAAGCACATGAAATTTTATTATAATTCGTGTCAGATATTTTGTTTTCATAACAATAACTAAACTCACCCTATCTCTACTTCATTAGTTCTCTAATAGAGTGCACTCCCACTAACTGTTTCAAAGTACAATTCACATAGTAATCAACAGTCATAATTAGAGCGTTTTATTTTCCTGTAGTGTAAGGCATATCGTGCAGTTCAGTTTTTTTTTTGGTTTATACACGCATACCGCAAGAATAGAAAGTCTATTCACCGCTATTGTTATTTTACTTCACTTATAATTTAAAACTCCGCTTATTTCATGTGTTTATTTTATGTGTTTAACGTTTATTAGAATATTATTGTTAAGTTTAGGACTGCCTAAAAAATCAGCGAAGTGTTGCTTACAACGGGACATTTACAACGCACAAGGACAAGGTCAGTGAACGTTTAATATTTATGCATTGTTGATTACATGAGAATAAATCCTTTTAACTATTTTAGTTTTACAATATACAGTCCACTGCTAATAAAAAAGAACCCCACATTTTTGGTCCGTCCAGCCCGGATAGCATCTTTCATTCTGAATCCAGCACGTTGGAAAGCAAGATTTTTTAAATTATTACGCTCTTTATTATTACGTTTATTGAAATATTGTAACGCTTAAATATTAAAAAAAAAAAAAAAAAAAAATTTACTACTGGCAAGTATTGCCAATACTCAGTGCTCTTTTCATTTTGTTATGATTATTTCATGCTTTTTCACGCAAGCATAGTTTTATTGATTCATTGTGCAGCATGTGTTATTTCATGTTTTATACAGCAAGCATAGTTCTAAAGTGTAGTGTGTTTCTTCAAAACTGACTTCTGTATTAGTTTCTAAAATACACCAGCCATATCCCTTTATTACCATATTACCATTATTACTGTCATCTACGCTATTGGTATTTTAGAGTGATAAAAAAAAAAAATAAATTAAAATTATTTGGACTGGAAATTACTGAATACTGGAAGAACATTGTGAATTACAACTTTTACTTAGAACTCTTTTGTTATTTACATCTGAATCTGTTTTTTAAAGCGAGTGTATTAATAAATTACCAAAATGAGATTTTCTTCTTTTGTGAAGCTAAGTGAACTGATTGAGAGTAGGCTTCATAATATTGACAAGCAAATTGTTGCTCTTGAGGTTATTGGTATAGGTAATTTAACTGAACAGCAAACACGAAAAGTTAGTTTGCTTAGTTCCACCGCAGGAAATAAATATGCTGAATTTGAAGGCTTATAAATAAACTATTCAGTACAACACCTTTACCAGACGATCTGGATAATGAACAGATTTCAAGATTACAAGATTCTATATCAGACTTAAATATAGCTATACAAAGTGCGTGTGCTCCTTTTCTACCATCGCTACCGCAGGAAACCTTGGATCAGTCTCACACTGGTGCATCACAACTAGTTGTGCCTACTCCCACCGTAAATTTACTTCGCTTAAACGTGGTAACACTTTCTGGACAACCTGAGAAATGGGTAGCCTTTCACAGTCTGTTTGAAAATGCAGTGCACAAAAATGAAACCATTTCTAATGTGGAGAAATTTACATACTTGCTTTCTTGTTTGACTGATGAGCCGCTAAATTTAATTAAATCGTTGCCTGTCACTAATACAAACTATGCCATAGCCTGGCAAACTTTGCTAAAAAGATATCAAAATTCTAGATTGTTGATAACACTTCACGTAAACAATATATTTGATTTACCACAATTGCACAATCCTTCAGTTAAACAAATGAGGAATTTTCTGTCGACCTACAATGAAAATTATCAAGCGCTCAAAGCACTAGGACATGATATTGCTAGCGAAAGTTTGTTGTTGACCTCATATATTTTGCGTAGATTTGACACGGAATTCAGGACCAAACTTGAACATTCTCGAGATAATTTACAAAATGTTCCTACCATTACAGAAGTAATTACATTCTTAGAAAATGAATGCTCTTGCAAAGAGGCAGCGGGTTTAACTAATATCATCTCGAAAAATGAACCTTCTCTTCAAACCTCTCAAAAAATCAGTGGCTTTAAAATGAATACAAACCAGTTTAAACCGCACAAAATAGCGATTGTCACTACTCACACTCAGCATTGTATCTTCTGTTCATCAAATTCACACAACATATACAGATGTGCAGATTTTTCCGCACTTACTGTACAAGACAGACAAGCTTTTGTTAAAAATAAGAACTTGTGTCAAAATTGTTTTGGAACACATAAGTTAGTCACCTGTAAGTCCGTCCACACATGCAATGTATGTCATAGGCGTCACCATAGCCTACTACATTTTTTTGATCAGAACCGCTCCGCACAACCGCAACAAAAATTGACTCGGTCAAATAGACCTACCTTGTGCCCTTCTGTTGAACGACGATGCATAAGCAAAACCACTCTGCAGAGTGTCACCAGGATACTACCTTGATAGGTGTTGCTTGCAATCAGAATAACACTGTGTTACTCGCAACCGCTTTGGTGCATATCACATCTGCCAATGGAAATGCAGCAGTTGTACGAGCTGTGCTTGATAGTGCATCCCAAACAACAATTATTTCAGAAAGTTATGTAACGACTTTGTGTTTGTACCGCTCTCAAACTGATGTTCCAGAACTTAGTGGCATCTCTACCACCCCAGTGAAAACAAAGGGACTTACCTTTGTGACATTGTCTTCGCTCAGTGGGAATATTTTAGCAAAATCTCACCCAGTCATGATTCTTAATAAAATATCATGCAATCTGCCTCGTGTTCAGTTCCCAACAGAAATTAAAGAGCGACTCAAAGGTTATATGCTAGCGGATCCCACTTTTGATGTTCCGGGTCCAGTTGACCTTCTGATAGGAGCAGATTTATTTGCATTGACTCTTAATGGTACCTTTATCAATCTCGGCAAGAATATGCTATACGCTGTCAATAGGTACAATCTTTGGCTATGTTGTGCTTGGTCCGACACCTGTTTCACTTAAGTCGAAGCCTTACTCAGGCTTAGTGACTCTTTTATCGACGAATGATTGTGATCTGCACGCAACATTGCAACGTTTTGGTCCATAGAGGAACCACCTCACGCTACAAAACTCGCTCCACAAGATGAAAAATGTGAAGCTCACTTCGTCTCTACTCATAAGAGAGATGCCTCCGGCAGATATTTTGTCACTTGCCTTTCAGCGGAAACCCTGCTCAACTAGGTGACTCTACAACTTTGGCAAAACGCCTGTTTAATACACTTGAACGTAAATTTGAATCTCAACCTGAGTTTAAACAGAAGTATGTCAATTTTATGAATGACTACTTAGCATGTGGGCACATGAAACTGTGCACATCTGTGCCGTCTCTGAACAAGCCGCATTACTTTTTGCCACATCATGGCGTTTTTAAAGATAGGAAAATCCGTGTTGTTTTCAATGCATCAGCACCATCTTCTTCAGGTGTCTCACTGAACCACATTCTACATCAGGGTCCAAAGTTGCACAATGATATTACTGATATAATTCTTCGCTTTCATCAACATAAATTTGTTTTCTCTTGTGATATCAAACAAATGTTTAGGCAGATATCCATCCATAAAGATGATCAGATCTTTCAGTTAATATACTGGAGAGAAGACACTTCAGTCCCGCTAAAGGTCTACCAATTGACTACTGTCACTTATGGTATGACGTCCTCGCCTTACCTTGCTAATAGAGTAGTACAACAGCTCATTATGGACGAAGGAAAAAATCATCCACTTGCTGCTGAAGCACTCCAACAGCAAATATATGTTGATGATGCTCTACTAGGGAGCAATTCTCTGGAGAAGCTTTCCACCTTCAAGAGGATGTTGTTTTACTTTTGAAAAAGGGTGGATTTGAACTGAGCAAGTGGTCTTCAAACCATCCTAAACTCTTAGAAAAAGTCAGGCAAGATAATCATGAGACACCCCTCATGTTACGCACATCAGAACAGCCATTTTCAAGTGTTTTAGGGCTAAAATGGGCCCAGATATTGATGTCTTTTCATATTTGATGCACACACCTTCAAGTAATTACACAAAAAGAACTTTACTTTCATCAATTGCTCAGATCTATGACCCTTGTGGTTGGATATCCCCAATAGTTTTTTGGTCTAAAGTCTTAATGCAGCATGTATGGACCTTAGGCTTAGATTGGGATTCTCCATTACCTGATCATATTTCCGAGAAGTGGTCACGATTCGTGAAAGAACTTCCAGAAATAGAAAAGCTAAGGATACCACGTTTCATATCCTTAGCAACTGCAATCAATATCCAGCTTCATGGATTTTCAGATGGAAGTGAATCCGGATATGAAGCTTGTGTCTTCCTGCGCACAGAAGACGCAGAAGGAGATGTCAACATACGACTGCTGATCGCAAAATCATGAGTAGCTCCACTGAAGCGTGTGACTATTCCCCGCTTGGAACTTTGTGGTGCGCACATGTTAGCTAAATTGCTACATTACTGTACAGAACAGCTCTCACAACATCACAAGATTGACAACATTTCAGCATGGTGGAACTCTACAGTAGTTCTATCTTGGATACGCACTCTATCTTTTCGTCTCAAGGTGTATGTTGCTAATCGTGTGGCACAAATACAAGACTTAGTTTCACCGCACGTCTGGAAATATATTTCAACTGTTGACAATCCTGCTGATTGTGCTTCTCGAGGCTTGACACCCACGGTTCTGATGAAACATAGCCAGTGGTGGCTAGGACCACCATGGCTCGCTAAATCAACGCAGACCTGGCCACAATCTATCCTTCATCCAATTTCGGAGGAGTCTATTCCCGAAATGAAACCAAATGTGCTTAATCTTATGATGACCACAAAAGAAGTCCCAACATTTGGATTTCCTACAAAGTTTTCTTCTTGGAAGACTCTTCTTCATGTAATGGCTTATGTCCTTCGCTTTATAACCCGTTTGAAATTTAAAACCACCATAAGTGGATCATTTACAGTAACTGAATTAAATAACGCCTGTAACCGCATTTGCTGGCTCATTCAGAGACTTCACTTTGCACAAGACATAGATCTACTCTCCAAGAAAAGGACATGCTCAGACCGCATCTAACGTCTAGCACCCTTTATTGATGATGCAGGAATAGTCCGTGTTGGAGGTCGACATGAAAAACTCTGCGCTTACTTACAATGCCAAACATCCTATTCTTCTGCCAAAAAATCATGTCACTATTCATTTACTCATCGATTACTATCATGGCATGTGCCTGCATGCTGGCCCCCAGTTCCTCCAAGCAACACTATCTCAACGCTTTTGGATCCTCTCCACCTGCAGTGTTATACGCTCAAGAATATTTAAATGCATACGATGTTTTCGTTCAAAATCAACAAACACGTCTCCGCTCATGGGTGATCTACCAGCCGGTCGTGTTACCCCTACTCGTTGTTTCAATGCTTCTGGAGTTGATTATGCTGGCCCTTACATGGTCAAGTTTTTACATTTCGCAGGATACAGCCTATAAAGGTGTACCTCTGCCTGTTCATCTGTTTTGCAACAAAAGCTGTACACTTTGAAGTGGTTACTGATTTAACTACAGACGCCTTCATTGCAGCCCTTACGAGATTCATCTCTAGGAGAGGTCTTGTATCAGACCTGTACTCTGATTGTGGGACTAATTTCATAGGAGCTGCTTCTTCGCTCAAAAGATGTTTTCAAGATCTCATGAAGCAACCAGAGATGCAAGATTTTGCTACGAACAACAGTATCACATTCCATTTCATTCCTCCGCGTGCACCTCACCAAGGTGGACTTTGGGAACATGCCATTAAAGGTGCAAAATATCATCTCACCAGAGTCATAGGTGAAAACATTTTAATGTACGAAGAATTTACCACCTTAGTTGTGCGTGTTGAAGCTATCCTTAATTCGAGGCCGATAGCTCCTCTCTCGAATGACCCTTCAGATCTTCAACCTCTTACACCAGGACATTTTCTAACTGGAGGACCTCTTAATGCCCTGATCGAACCTCAACTAACTAATGCACCACTTAATCACATAAAACGCTGGAAATTGGTTCAAGCCTTCACACGACATCTCTGGAAAAGATGGCAAATGGAGTACCTCCACACACTTCAAGAACGGTCCAAATGGATCAGACCTCAAGAAAATCTCAAAATAGGAGATTTAGTCGTTATTCATGAAACGAACCTGCCACCCCTCAAGTGGAAGCTCAGGAGAGTCATCTTAGTATCTCCAGGGAATGATGGAGTGGTACGTGTTGTCAACATGAAGACTGCCGGTGGAACCTTGACCTGTCCTTCTGTTAAGGTTTCCCATCTTCCCATTTACTAAAATCCTTGACCAGTCAACTGGCTACTGCCCCTTATAATTTAGTTTTATTATACTTTTCCAAAGGATCAAATTTGTTCTTATGTTCTTTTAATGTTTCTTGTTGAACCAGTTGGTTCAAAGGAGCCGGTATGTCAGATATTTTGTTTTCATAACAATAACTTAACTCACCCTATCTCTACTTCATTAGTTCTCTAATAGAGTGCACTCCCATTAACTGTTTCAAAGTACAATTCACATAGTAATCAACAGTCATAATTAGAGCGTTTTCTTCCCTGTAGTGTAAGGCATATCGTGCAGTTCAGTTTTTTTTTGGTTTATACACGCATACCGCAAGAATAGAAAGTCTATTCACCGCTATTGTTATTTTACTTCACTTATAATTTAAAACTCCGCTTATTTCATGTGTTTATTTTATGTGTTTAACGTTTATTAGAATATTATTGTTAAGTTTAGGACTGCCTAAAAAATCAGCGAAGTGTTGCTTACAACGGGACATTTACAACGCACAAGGACAAGGTCAGTGAACGCTTAATATTTATGCATTGTTGATTACATGAGAATAAATCTTTTTAACTATTTTAGTTTTACAATATACAGTCCACTGCTAATAAAAAAGAACCCCACAATTCGAGAACAGTATTTTTAGAAATATAACTGATACACATTCAAAATATTATGGCTAAATAGCCTAATTAGCTGTTTCTAGGTTCAAAGGCTAAAATGGCCCTCCAAAATAAATAAAGAAACGAAGATTTGAGGAAATAACGTGGGGTGGAAAGAGTTCATAATTTATTTCAAATTATAAAAGAAGATGACACCAGCATTTGCAATGAATGGCAAAGGATATATTACCTGAAACACTTACCCAGTGTAGACTTGGGGGAAGGAGTGAAGGAGGGGGGTGTCCAGCAATAAGATATGTATTGGAACAGGTGTAGCGACTTACTTCCTGCAGCAGCTGCAGAAGAAGAAGAAGGAGGAGAAAAAGGCTACAGCAATTTGGGCGTGTTTATAGGAAATGAGCAAAATGGGTGTGATAAATTATGGAGTAGAAATCAGTAGTAGAGAGAAGAAGGAATTGACCAAGCTAAGATGACAACCAAGTTATGATAGATGCAAGGAGGATGGAAGTAGATGAAGGGGTAGGAAAATGCCAAGACCTAAAGAAATGGAGCAAAATTCTTAAGAAATACTTAAAAAACAATGATGTGTACATAATGAGTGAAGGAAGAAAATTGATCCTAAATAGAAAAATGGTAAGTAAAAAAGCAGAAAAATCCTTCTGAAAAACTCAAAAGTGACTGCAATTCTTCAGTGGGTTGTAAATAAATAACATATGGTTCATGAGGAATACATACTGTAAACGTCAAGAATAGATTAATATTTTTCATTGAGTACTAAGCTTGAATGAACACAGGTATACAGTTTAGTACAGTACTGATCCAGATAGCTATATAGAGAGGTAGTAATAGCCAGGAATACTGCTTGCTGGTTTTTTAGTACCACATGAGGCAGAATGTCTGTACAAAAGCCAGATTATTATACTAATTTTTAAAATTCTACGGCACTTTACAAGAATTTACTATTTGTTTTACTCATAAGATGAGGTCTTGTTGTGCTGTCCTCTTCATCAGTGTGTCTTTTATATTTTGTCTATGACAGAAATTCCAATCTACGTCATACAATGAGCCAACATATTGCTGACTAGACTACAGCTACTCCAGAATAGATCCACAAATTGACAAATACATGTTTGTCTGCGCAGTTTCTCTCTTATTTATAAAATTGTTAATGATGTCATAATACTGTTTCTTCTACTTGTTTGTTGACATATGTTTCTTGCATTCCTTTTTCATCTGTTATCACTCCTAGGAACTGGAATTTTCTCAGACACTCAGTCTTTACTAATTCAGTTTTCATATATAAATATGCCCTTTTTTCTCCTGCAGTAATAATTTTGGTTTTATTTTTTGCTTCCAACAATGAGTTCCATAACTGAAGGTCTTAGGTACTTTCATAATAATTCCACCCATTAGAATGTCATCTGGAAACTTATCTTCTGAAATGTTTATTTTTTATAGGTTTAATTTATTTCTCTATTAGGAAAATTTAACATTTATTTAACAATAAAATTTAATTTACCATTTTATAAACATAATTTACTTATTTGTTTATTCATCAATCAATCATGTTCTGCCTTTCCCTGGCAGTCCTCACATGACAGCCTCATGGTTCTGCACCACCCTCTTAATGTCTACATGTCTTTTTCCTGTTTTAATTGAATCAACCTTACTGCACCTCCCCTGTGATCCTTCACCATTCTTCCTCACACATGATATGGAAAGAACACTATAGAAGGGACACTATTCTTTCAAGTGTCACTGCAGCAGGCATTTTTGCCTCATCTTGTGCTGTAGTCAGTTTATATCACATTCGTGAGCATCTGTATTTTCTCATCTGGTATTTACAGCATCTCCTCACACCATTCTTTACTGTCACACCTTACCCGTCATTTTTTTCATATCCACATCTCCAGTGCCTTCAATCTTCTCACATCCTCCTTCCTAAGTACCAGTGATTTACCTATATACAAGTTATATTCTATATAAAGCATTTTAACAG
Organism: Magicicada septendecula; assembly: GCA_034769895.1. Classification (NCBI taxonomy): domain Eukaryota; kingdom Metazoa; phylum Arthropoda; class Insecta; order Hemiptera; family Cicadidae; genus Magicicada; species Magicicada septendecula. The sequence continues at coordinate 324,428,154 of CM068369.1, forward strand.
GCTCTTCAAATAGCCCACAAAGGAACCTTACTTCAAATAGCCTCCTATTAAAAACCCTAGTTTACCAGTGTTACGCTAATGTTTGTCCTACAACACAGTATCTTCAGTTATTGTGCTTTGCATATAGTTGAACTGCATCACTACTTCTGTCTCCTTACCATCCATGCCCTATCTATCTATTATCTGATATCTTCTATCAGTCAGTATCCATGCAATGGTGTTATTACACTCTTGGTCTTCTATTTATTTCTTCTTATTCCATATTCTTTACATTTCATATCAATGTTTCCTTACTACCCACTAAAATAACCATATACTTAAAAATCTGAAAATATTGGAAGTTAGGCAATCACTTTGTTGAAGACAGGATCCAGTGGGCTTGTTGTGAGTGTAGGTTTGGTCCACCTAGTCTGTAGTGCCACAAGAAGAAGAAAAAGAAGAAGAAGAAGAAGAAGAAGAAGAAGAAGAAGAAGAAGAAGAAGAGAAGACAAAGAAGAAGAAGAAGAATTGGAAAATGTAATAAATTCGATTTCCTGCCCTACCATTAAAATATTCCCTAATAATTTTAAACAAATATAGGTTAAATAGAGCAGGTGACAAATAAAACCTGTGCAACACTTCCTGCTCCAGACCAGCTCTCTTTGTTCAATCAAAATTTAATGTTTATTAATATAGTTTAACTTGTTCAAATAACCATAAAATTTATTTGTTTATACAAGTAATTACATTAATTTATAGAACAGTATAATTTTTTTGTTTAACTGTACAATATAATTTATATTTGTTCAACAATATAAAAATTGTATCATGTAGTGTAACCAATGGAGGAAAATACACATCATAGTCATGGGCAATTGCGACACAGTGCTATTCATGCTGTAGCAGGAGCATTCAGTAGCTGTATTGCGAATTTAGTGTGTCAACCTCTTGATGTAATTAAAATCAGATTTCAGGTAAACAAATTTATACTAACTCCTAAGAATCCAAGAACTTGAAACTTGTTATCAAGTATTTTACATAATTTTGTAAAAAATTGTAGTTTTGTTTCAAGTTAATAACTTAATATATAAATGGAATCATTTTACTTACCAAAGCATGAACGTTATTGAAAAAATTGTCACTTCAGAAAAATTTATATGAATTTATAACAAAATTTAAAGCCTATTTAAAATTAGTAAAATGTTTGAATGAAAAAAAAATATTCAATATAGCTTTAAAAGCATACATTACTACCATAAATTAACATTGGTAGACAATAATTAGAAATATTTTGAGTATAAAAATTAATCACTAGTTAATCATTATTGACTTGGAAATAATTAATATGATCAAGGCAAAACTTTAAATTGATATGGCTATCTAAATAGGATGCTGGATGAGAGAGATGGTGAACAAAGAGTGTGGGAATATATGCCACCAAGAGCAATACACAAAAAGAGCAAGACATTTTTAGAAATTATATGTTAAACATGCCATGGTAGAAGAGGATGGTAAGTGAAGACTCATTCAACAGTGAAAGATGGAAACTAGGATGTGAGAAGTGGGGCAGATATATAAGGCATCATCACCCTATGATGATGACTAAACACTAGTTTGCTTTCTTAATAGAGAAAACATGTTTTATTAAAAATGATATTTTAACAAACATGTCTGTTTTACAATAATTATAAAATGGAGAGTCTTCCATTTTTACTTCCATGTTCCTTAAGGAAATGGAAGTATGGTGATGGCAAAAAAAATCGTGTTCGAGATAATTGCAGATTCTGATTGTACTACATTCAAAACATGAAAAAAGTCATTTTTTGAAAAGTGTCTGTGTGTCTATGGGTCTGTCTGTAGATTTTTTCTATGGCAAACGATAACAGCCGCAAATTCAAACAGAGTCAAATAATTTTTTGCATACAGCCCTGAATTGTAGAGTTCTCAAGACCTACTGTTTTTGGTGAAGATTGGTTAAGGGAAAGGGGTAGTTTACCAGCAATGTTTTTTTTTTAAAATCAAGGGTAATTTTTTTCTATGGCAAACAATAACAACCGCAAATTGGAACAGAATTAAATAATGTTTTGCATACAGCCCTAAATTGTAGAGTTCTCAAGACCTATTGTGTTTGATGTTTTTTTTTAAATCAAGGGTAATTTTTTTCTATGGCAAACAATAACAACCGCAAATTGGAACAGAATTAAATAATGTTTTGCATACAGCCCTAAATTGTAGAGTTCTCAAGACCTATTGTTTTTGGTGACGATCGGTTAAGGGAAAGGGTAGTTTACCTGCAACGTTTTATGTTTTAACAAGGGTATTTTCTATGGCAAATGATAACAGCCGCAAATTCAAACAGAATCAAATATTTTTTTGCATACGTTCCTCAATTGTAAAATACTGAAGGCCTGTTGATTTTGGTGAAGATCGGTTAAGGGAAAGGAGTAGTTTACCTGCTACATTTTATGTTTTAACAAGAGTAATTGTTTCTATGACGAACGATAACTGCCACACATTTAAACAGAATCAAATAATTTTGTGCATACCTTCCTCAATTGTAAATAACTCAAGGTCTGTTGATTTTGTTGAAGATCGGTTAAGGGAAAGGGGTAGTTTACCTTCCACATTTTATGTTGTAACAAGAGAACGTTCTTCATGAAGAACGATAACTGTCATAAATTCAAACAGAATCAAATAATTTTTTACATATGTGCCTGTTTCATGTTTTGATGGTAGTGCAATCAGAATCTGCCGTTATCTCGAACACGATTTTTTTCCCATCACCATACTTCCATTTCCTTATGGAACATGGAAGTAAAAAGTCATTTTTGAAAAGTGTCTGTGTGTATGTCTGTCTGTGTGTAGAATTTTTTCTATGGCAAACGATAACAAGTGCAAATTCAAACAGAATCAAATAATTTTTTGCATACAACCCTGAATTGTACAGTACTCAAGGCCTATTGTTTTTGGTGAAGTGCGGTTTAGGGAAAGGAGTAGTTTACTAGCAACATTTTATGTTTTAACAAGGGTAATTTTTTTCTATGGCAAACGATAACTGCCATACATTCAAACAGAATCAAATAATGTTTTGCATATGTGCCTGAGTTGTAGAGGACTCAAGGCCTATTGATTTTGGTGAAAATCGGTTATGGGGAAATGGTAGTTTACCTGCAACGTTTTATGTTTTAACAAGAGTAACGTACTTAATTTTTATAAATAAAGTATCCTGATAAGAAAATCATAATAATCCACTGTAGAAACGTAGATGAAATATCTATAAATGAAGAGGCTAGTTGAACGGTGTGGGGGTAATTTTCTATAAATGAAAATTATAGTTGACGGGGGAGGGGATAATTTTTTATGTGTACTATGTTATCGGCAACAAAGAAGTATTTTGTTGTTAAAATTCCTTCCCAGGCTCTTTGGCCGTAGTCCAATGTTTTCTGCAAAAATTAGATGTTTCGGCAGTGCCATCGACTTCCATCATCAGTGAAAATCGAGTGCGATAACGTGAGGTGGTATACGTTAGTGACCACAGTACTGTTTTTAAGGCTGAAGCAGTAAGTAGAAAGAAGTATTTTCTATGGAAACATTTCATTTCTAAAATGATTTTAAATATAAATCTTAGAACATGGAAGTCATGTATGGTTCTCCATACTGATATTTAAAGGAATCTATGTTCTAACAAATTTTTAATTGGTATCACTGGATTTATTTCATTTTCCTATATCAACAAATACATACCTTGTTCAAAAGCAATTAAAAATTTAACTTAAAATGTTTGACCATCTCTAAACTTTTTTTGGCTGTTCCAAAATGGCTGGCTAAAAGATTAGTGATTTTACTGAATCAAACAATTCTTTATAGATTGTTATTTCAAAGTATGTAAGGTCTGTATTTAAAAGTTAGCCCATGTCCATCAGTGAAAAAGATATCTATGTATTCAACAACAATGTTTTTGCTTTTAGTTTTTTACTTTATAAATAATTAAGGTTCTTGGATAAGGATCCCTATGGCAATGAATGCCTCAATTGTTTGCTTAATTTTAATTAGCATTTATTATCCATAACATGACTTGGAATACTAACTTGGAACTACTAACTAACTTGGAATTCTTTTATATTTCTGATACAGTTACAAGTTGAGCCAATAAGTAAGTATTCTCCAGTATCAAAGTACACAGGTATGGTGCAAGCAGCCAGGATGATAGTTAAAGAGGAGAAGTTGCGAGCCTTGTGGAAAGGAGTTGTGCCTTCACAGACACTTACTGCAGCCTATGGTGTTTTGCATGTAAGTGTTAAATACAAATATTTTGAAAAAATTGCAGTTTTGAAATTTATCTAAAGTTTCTGTCATACAAAATCTTGCGTCCCTACTACACAAGCGTCATTATACGAGTACTGAAAATTAACAGAAAATTAGCAACCAATGGCTCGTTTCTATGGTAACCTAAACCCTTTGATTGGCTAAGGCATGGTTTATTACCATTGTTATCATATTTGAATTTTTATTCAAATTTACTGTATATTTTCTGATTGATTTTATTCTTCTGTCTTCCTTCCTGAGCATTAAATATTATCACTATTGTCTGTATTTCCTTTCAAAGATTAAATTAATACCTCATAAGGTCATGTTCTATTAGATATTAACTTTTGTACATTTATGTTAACATTTGTTAATTACATATTTCTTTTAATTTAATTTCTTATTGTAACATTTTTCTTTTAAAATGATTTACACATTATTCTTGGCTAGTTACACAGTATTTCCTTGTGGATTTTATACAATTTGTAATTATTGGTTTTGACAGTTAGGCATTTCAGATGCACTAGTAGCCATTGACTATATTTACTGAATTTATACAAATGATGTCTCATTTTATTCTAATGTATTTTGTTTTGTTAATGGTTCTGTTATTTTCTACATTTACTGATTTTCTAGTGTAATTAGATTTGTATTGTCTTAACTTCTTAATTATCTATTTTGCCTTTGTTAATAATACGGCTACCACTCCCTATTCTTCCTCAATTAAAACATAACATCTAGGCATATGCTTTGCACAATTTCTTCAGTCATATCCTATTCATAAATATAACTATACAATTCTTTAACAATTACTAAGTAACGTTTGTTTATAACTCATTTCCTTAATTACTATTTTTTGGGTGTTAACTAACATCACCTTTTGAATAATTGGTTTTCCCTTACAATCTGGGGTGTTTATTTATTACATTATTGATTTCTTATTCCCTAATTAAACTCTATTCTCAATCCATGTTAACACTAGCTGTTTATCTTTTCATGGGATACTCCCCTTTTAATTACAATCGTTTACAGTTAATCTTAATTCTCTTAATTAACAACGTTATTATCACTTTCCAGTGTTCATTTCATATTACTAATTGTTTACATTTAATATTATTATTCAAACCTTATATTTTTAATTGCTAATTTGTTTCACTTTTAATCACATAGTGTTTCCTCATCACTCTTCAGTGTTTATTCCACATTATGAAGTGCTTACATCTAATGCTATCATTAAAACCTTATTCTTAATTATTATTGGATTCACTATTAATCAATTATTGTTTATTATTGATTATTGAGCATTTTATTATCGTAAATATGGTTTCTAACCATTTTGGGGTTTCACACTTTCACTATTGCACTTTTTAACTGTTTACATCAAGTGTTTCTTAGTGGGTAATCCCTATAATTATTTCTCTTTGTCACTTTCTCACTATTTCTTTCTTTACAAATTATATTCAGTATTACTAATGTTATTTTTCTATAGATTTTTACTACATCTAACTCTAATTCTTGGGTTAGTGTACTTTTCTTTTTATAATATTACTTTACTGGGTTTTGGTTAAAACAATTACATTAATCATTTAATTGATAATAATATTTATTTCTGGTATTAGATAATTATTGGTTTTATTGCCAATATTATACTTGAGTGTAACATTTCTCCCTTACATATTTGTGGTGTTTCTTATCCCTTGGTTTCACTTCAGTTTCATTTTCGTTTTTCTTCTTCTTCTCCTTCATTTTCATTGGCTTCATTTTAGTTTGGTTCTCCCCTTCTTGTTTGGTTTTATTTTATTTGGTTGTATGGATTCGTTCCCTTCCTTCCATTGTCTTTATTCTTATTTGGTTTCGGTTTTTCCCTTCTTCTTTGTTTTCCTGTTTGTTTGGTCAATCACTTGGGTTAGGTCATTTCGTCGTTTGTCGTGTCACCGTCTTTATATTTTATTTATATTTAATATTTTATTTTATATGAAGTATATTTATTTTTAGTATCATCTTTTTCATCCCTGGTATTGGGGTGGCTTATTTGTGTTGTAACAATATTAATTTATTAAAATAAGAAATTTATTTCCTATAATTTAACAACCATTAGGTAAAGTATCACAATACACAGTTCTTGTATTGTGAATTGAAAATTTTTAACCACAATTCAGAAGGGCTGCCTAATTTTTATTTAGATCAAATATTTTCATGCATAGTAAAGACTAATATTGGTTTGCCTGAATTGTGTTTCTGAATGAACCATAAATAATCAGCTTTTTCTAGGAAAGTAATGTTAAATTCAAAACTTTGATTTTCTTGAACTATCACCATTGTAGAATTTTGCTTATAAAACTTCTTTAGAAGTTTTCACTTGTTGTAAGTGCTTTTCCAATGTTGTAAGATTTACATGATAATGATCAATTTAGTCTACTTCAAAGTCTGTTAAAGTTTTAGTTTCATGAGTGTTAATTAACACTATTGGTATGACTTATTCACAAGCCCCCATGGTACTGAACATTTTAGTCAGATATAAGATATGTAATGACTATAATCAAGTTGAAAAAGAAGCCTCTAATACTATCAGTACAATACTACCGATACAATACGTATCCTCTTACCATTACTGTTTCATTTACTGTCTATACGTTCAGGAATTGTTGCTGTTAAAAAAAATCAACAAGTAGTACGTTTTCCTTTTCAGTAATATATATTCACTATACATTAAATAGTTAACACAAGTTAATAATTAAATTGAACCAATTAATAGGGAAAGAGATCTGGTTTGTGTTGTGCATATGATAGCCAGCAACAATAATTACATCCTTATTGAAGATGAAGATTAACTTCTTCTTCAGCAAGTTAGAATATTAAGTTAGGATATTTGATATTGATTCAGATTTGATGTTTTATAAATTACACTGTACACTTTAATTTTTATAATTACCATTGTTATCAATATAGCTTAAAAGAGAGGTTTAGCGTGTAATACCATACATTATTTTATCCTGCAGGAGCTTACACCAATAACTTCATTGGGATTGCTTACTTACTTCATGTTTCTACAGGCCTTGAAGGGCTTTGCCTTCCTTTAGAACTTCTGCCCTTTCTGATTGGTCTTCCGGTTCCCTCTGCTAAACTCATATTATCAAGATTCCATCAGTGGTGTAACACTTTTCTGGGCCCCTCCACAGGAATCCTTTATCCCCCTACTACCTGCCTTAATTCATTATTTTCTTCCCTCTTGAATACTAACTCCTCCTTATAGGTGTGGCAATTACCAAAATTATATAACATAAACAGAATAACTATTGTATCTTGTATGATATATATTGTAACAACGAGCTCTTTGCGTACTCTATAAAAGTGTAAGTTTTGTGTGTTCGCCTCACACAGTGTTGTCGTTACTTTATGTTCACTCTGACGATGTCCGTAGCAATCTCTCAAATTACCAGTACACGCGAGTGGGAACCTTACCTGTTCTTCGATATGTGTTTATAAATCCCGGGTGGCGCCAAATTGTTTAACTAAAAACAATTAAAATAATAAATAGGAAGATTGAGCGTTCTTAGCTATGACAGTATGGTCCATTCAAATTTACTCCCGCCTTCGTTTGACTTTCTTAATCGAGCTGTTAGTTCAACGAGTTTCCGACATTAGCGCTTACCGTCACCTGTGCTTGTCGCTAAAATACACAAATAATATAATGCACTTTCCTATGGAATAAAAACAGTGGTTACAACTCTTTACTAGTTTATTAAATTGTGATTGGTATTTATTCAGTATTATACAAAATTATATTTTGTTATTCAACAAATTTGCACCGGCAATTATTATAAGACAAAAATCTCAAGGTTCGGCGAAGCGATCTGAACGAATTATTTAGTCAGACATGTTGTCTGCTTGGTTGTTTACAATTTATTTCGTTCAGATTCTGGATTCTTGTGATTACGAAAAAATATCAATTTGATTACAATAAAGTACACTACCTTACATTAATTGTACTTATATAATATAATGTGTAATTATAATTTGTTCCTGAAGTGTTATACAGAGTGTTTCAAAAGTTCGTAATTTTTATACAGGTTATTTTTCTAGTTAACATAAATTTAGTGTTTTAATTTTTATTAATCTCTGAAAGAAAAATATCATCAGTTTATAGTGAGAGTTCAAAGTGTTATGAGAAAAAATTAAAGAGAATTTATTTCATAAATTCGGGTAACTCAGCAATACTTATCAAATCAGTTGACTTGAGGTGTAATGTCATTCAGTTGAAATGGGTTGGGGTCTTCAATAGTCATCAATCTTCAATCATCTTGGGATTTAAGTACGTCTGGCTTCTTTTTCGTATTAGTTGGTTGAAGTTTATTAATTTAGAATTTCTTAATCTGTATTCGGCATCAGTTGAATGTCCTAGTCCTTCATCATCTTCTTACTTCTTCATCTTTTCGAATTTGGATTACTTTTTAAACGTTTTATATTAAATTTTGGTCATTTACGGCTTGGCGTCTATTCCTTTTGGGCGTCAATAATGGACTCACAGTTTCTAATGGAATATTCATAAATAACGTTCAGTTGTCATGGTAACTGATTGATTCTGATTGGCTGTACTTGACTTAAGCCCATTGTTATAATATTTGATTTTTTATTCAAAATGACTGTATGTCTTCTGATTGCTATTATTCTTCTGTCTTCTTATTTATGTATGAGATATTATCACAACTGTTCGTATTTTCTTTCAAAGATCATTTTGACATCCCACAAAGCTGGGTTTGCTTATGTATTATTTTTTGACAATTTTGTTGATATTATCTAATTACATTTCTTTCTTATTTTAAGTCCTTAATTTAACATTTATCTCTTAATATGATTCATTAATTATCATTGACTAGTTATTTGCCTTGGATTTGCTAATATCCTAGTTAATTTCTTACAATTTGTAGTTATTGGTTTTATACAGTTAGGCATTTCATAGGCCTAGGTAGTAATTGGCTATATGTTCTTAATTTATACAAATTACATATTATTTTACCTTTGTACATGTATTGTTTTGGTATTACAAATGATTTGTTTACTTGTTGAATTGTTTAGGGTCTGTTTTATAATAATTGTATGTTTTCATTAGTTTCCACATTATGGTTTGTCTATTATTTTCTAACTGCTTTTCAAGTAATATTAGATTTATATTAATTTATCTTTTTACTTATTTATATTGCCATTGCTTATAATTTGGCTATTATCTACTATTCTCTATAAAATATAACATAACATTTAGGCTTATGGTCTGTATAATTCCTTCAGCCATATTCCTAGTCATAGATTTCATCAAACAATTCTTTAACAGCTATTATGCTATGTTTGTTTACACTTTGTTTTATTATTACTTATGTTTTGGGGATAAACATCATCACACCATTTAACTTTACTTAACTAACTATCCCTTAGAACATAGGATGTTGATTGATTTTGCCTTCCTATTCTTTACTACATTCTTTCTTAACTAAATTTACTCTCTAACCATGGTAACACTTTCCCTCAATACTATTGTATTCCTCATCTACAATTAATCTTAATACTAATAATAACAAAATTCTTATTTAATAACACTTTTCACCAATAAACCTTTAGTGTTTATCACTGATTATTAGGTGTTTATACCTATCAATAGGGTTTCTATTTATTTTGGGGTTTTACACTGTCACTTTGCACTTTTTATATTTTATTTAAGTGTTACTAGTGGGTAATCCCTAACATTAACTTTTCTTTCTCACTTATTCCTGTTCACTATCTATCTACCTCTCTATCTCTCACTTTACAACATATGGTTAGTTATACTATTAACAAGTTCATGTCATTATAGAGTTCTTTATTACACTGAATCTCTATTTATTTGGTTAGTGTACTTTGTTTGTCTTTACTTTATTGGATTTTAACAATTATCCTTTACATTGATTATTTAGTCGATACTAATAATTATCTTTTACATTTGTTATTTATTGGTTTCTTTTTCATTATTATATTTGAGTGTAACATTTCTCCCTTTTCTGTTCTATATTATTTGTTTGTGTATTTTCATTTCTTTTCATTTCATTTCCTTTATTCTTCAATTTCATTTGATTTCATTTTATTTCCTTTTATTTTGGTTTTCCCCTTCTCATTTAGTTTCATTTTATTTGGTCAATCACTTGGGTTGGGTCTTAGTCATTTGTCGCATCATAGTCATTTTATTTTCTTTAGTTTAAATATTTTTATATAGTTAATTCATCGTTTTTTCCCTGGTATTGGGGTGGCTTGTTTGTGTTGTAACATAATATACTCAATTAATAAAATATAAGTTTTTATCAATTAATAGTTTGATTTGTTATTTAGTATCTTTTATGTCCTTGATCAATGTAAAAAAAATACTGATAATCAGACATGATATAATTTTAGCATTTAGTGAACTTATATTGTAAATAAACGCAACTTGCTCGAGTTTATGTTATGCCCCACTGTTGTGAGCGCCAATCTGTAAATAAACGAAGTTATTTTACAAATAAGTATAATTGTTCGATATTTCTGATCGAACCGGTCATTCTTTTCATTTTCCGAGGTTGGCACTATGGCTTTGTAGAGCTCATACCTGCACGTGAATTTTTAGCTCTGTCGTACGCCAGCCATCTAAGTGTCAACGTCCACGAGTCGGGCCTTTCTCGGCAGGTAGAAATCCATGCATTTCACCCATCCTTTTCCCAACCAGTCTATCCTGCCTTGAGTGTCAGGATCACCCAGTCGTGAGATACGGTAAGTCATTTTTTTATATTATTTATGTCTGATTAGCAATTCTGCATGCTTTCGAGCTCACCAGAGGCTTATTAAATTATCATGTAAGAAAGCCGTCTTACTTTCCATCTTTTTAAACTATTATCTCACATATATTTACTACCAGAGGTTATTAAATTATCATGTAAGAAAGCCGTCTTACTTTCCATCTTTTTAAACTATTATCTCACATATATTTATTACCAGAGGTTTCATGAGGTTGCCAGCTTTTCAATTAAATATTTTGCCGTCACGACTGGGAGCACGTGCTGCGTAATTTTGTGCATGATGCTGCTGGTGGGTTGACTTTCAGTAATTGGGTTGTAAGTCAGTTTTGGCTGCGTGATTTTTATTTTAATTACCAACGTGCCGTGCCGTTTCGTTTTTTGCGCCTGCTCGTGGGTGTTTTGCATGCGGCAATTTTTTAAATTTCATGAATGTTTATCATTTGCATGCTTGCACGGAAGCACGTTGGTATAATACGTAGGCATGTGAACTACGAGTTTGCGTTTATGGCTATTGCATTGTGTCGTCGTGTGTGCATCGCCAGGTGGGCAAATTTTGTGTAAAAATTTTGCACCTTGTTTTTTGGGGTAGTCGTTTAATTACTGGGTCAAATCTGGTAAAGTTTGTTTCCGTCCTGTTACGGTTTGCGTCCCACGTGAAATTGTGCACTACGTGTTTGTGACTGTCTGGCGTAAAGGGAACGGTTTTAGGTTATCCGGATTTCGGAGTAGCCTGCCTTGTATTTAATTTAATTTTTTGGCATGACTATTACCTTTAGGTGCGATTTATATTTTGCATATGCGATATCCTGTCCATACACGACGCGTTGACCATCTATTTTGGCATTTAAGGTGTCCCAGTTATTTGTGTTTGGTTCGGTAACTGGTGAATTGTTGTACATTGTACTTTGCTGTGTTGTGTGTATTTATTCTATTTGGTATTATACATGTTTGGTTTTGGGTGCACTTTTGTGTACCATTATTTTGCACCGTATGTGCTGTAATCTTGTGTAACTTGTGTTTTTGTTGTCGTGCTTTTGCGCTGTGTAAATCAATTTGTTGCGTGTTTAGTTTATTGTGTTTGGCATTATTTGCCTGTTGGATTGTGTAAGTTGTATTTTGCCGTGCACTAGTTTACTTTTGTATTTATCTTGCTCGGTATTGTTTATGCAAAGTAGTTGTGTGAGACGCCTAGTTATCTCGAGCACTGTTAGGCTAAGTCGGTGCGTGATTATTGTTCAGTTTCTAATTCTCTTATTAAGGGTGGTTGTCGGTTGCGCGATATTTTTTAATTCAATATGCCTGCTAAATTGTCGTTGGCAGCTTTTGACCGGACCACTTCGGTGGGAATACTTGCGTTGGAGCATTTAATAAATAAGTTAGAAGGGTTGCCGCAATTGAGAGCCGTGGATCAACATGAAGCCGGTATTTTGGCCTCCAGGTTGTCCGAAGAATATCAGGACCTTCTAGGTAAGGTCGATCCTTACCTATCGACCGAGTCATTGCCCCAGGGATTGGACGAGGACCACATTTTTGCGGTGGTAGCTCAAATTAAGGATATTTATGTCCGGGGTAGCATTTTAGCGTCCAAACTAACAAAACCAGAGATACCGGTTGGTTCCGGTCGATTTTCATCGTTAAGTGGCGGGCACTCAGGTGTGCTTGTTCATGAGTTGCCGAAGCTTTCGTTACCTTGTTTTGATGGCCAGGCCAAATGTTGGTCCGAGTTTTGGTCAAAGTTCACCACATAGGTGGACGAAAGTCCTGCCCTCACTCCGAAGCAAAAATTGTTATATTTACTGACTCATCTTAAGGGTGAGGCTTATGAGAAGGTTGCCGCGCTTCCCATAGTTGATGATAGTTATTCACTTGCACTGTCAACTCTTAAAAGTCGTTATCACAATCCTCGTTTGGCCGCTCGGGTTTATTGTACTAATCTGCTTCAGTTACCAGCCGCTTCTATGCGATCAGCTGCGTCTATTAGAAAGTTGGTGGACAGCTTCAATGCTAACTTTTCAGCGTTGTCAGCTCTAAACATTGCTGATATATATCAAGCAATATATGGGTCTTTTGTATTGTCTAGGCTGGATCTATCATTGCGTGAACGTTTTGAGGCGTCTGTTACGGACAAAGAGAATCTCCCTGCCCTAACAGAAATTATGACATTTTTAACCGCTATGGCGGAACAGAAAGAACAGGCATCTTTGGAATCGGCTTTACCTGCTCTTCCCAGCACTAGCCACCAGAAAACCCAGAAGGTTTCTTTTTCTAAGGCTACTCCTCTTGCTGTGTCTACGTTATCTGCGGAGGTTACGCAACGGGATGCATCTGGTTCACGTTGCCTTCATTGCGATTCCCGGACCCATTTGCTTCTCAAGTGTCCGGCGTGGCTGAGTAAGGACCCTAGGGCTCGATTTCAGAGTCTTAAAAATAAAAATGTTGTCTTTCGTGCCTCCAACATAAACATTCGGGCTGGTGCAAAAAATAGGTGCAAAACGTGTGGCTCTAAGTACCACCACACTTTACTTCATTTCAAAAGTGCCCGTCCGTCTCCGTCTCGTTCACAGATTTCTGACACAGCTGAACTTAAGGCAGCGGAGTCATCGCTTGTTGATCTGTCGAGCACTACTCTGACCGTGTCTCTGCCCCATCCTGCAGGGGTTCTGTTAGCCACTTGTCTAGCAGTCTTGTCGTCTCCGAATGGTGGTTATATTGTAGTTAGGGCCATCCTGGATAGCGCGTCCCATGCTTCTTTCATCACTGAAGCATGTGCATATCGCTTAAAATGTGCTTGTTTTGACGCTTCGGTAAGTGTCAATGGGGTAGGTGATATTGCCACCAAAGCAAAAAAGGTGTGCCATCTGTCCTTGGAAACTTTAAAACGCGAGGTTGTGGCATCTAACCATGCCTTTATAATTCTTTCTAAGATCTCGTCGGACTCACCTAGGTTCCAGGTGTTGCCTGAAGTTAAGCAGGCTACAAAAGATCTTTTGTTAGCGGACCCTACCTTCGATGTAGCAGCCCCAATTGATGCGTTGTTTGGAGCCGATATTGTAGCGGCTATTCTTATGGGAGAGACTATTCCTCTGAGTGCAGGTTTGCCTGTTGCAGTTAGGACACGTTTTGGGTTTGTGATTATGGGTAGAGCCCCAATTTCACTTAATTGTGCATTGACTTGTGCTAGCGGTCTCACTGGCCTTCCTTTGGATCTGGTATCTGCACATCAGCTTCACTGTCATTTCCACCACTTTTATCCTTCCGTCACAACGTTATCTACCGATATACCAAACCTACTTGAGCAAGTTCATCGTTTTTGGGAGGTCGAAGAGCCTCCAGCTGTACCCCACCAATTATCGGAAGAGGATCACTTTGCTGAAAGGTTTTACATGGAGTCAACAAGTCGGTTGCCGTCGGGTCGTTTCCAGGTGCGCTTGCCGTTCTTCAAAAACTCTTCTCACATTTTGGGAAATTCCCTTAAGGGAGCCATGTCTCGGTTTTTTGCGTTGGAGAGGAAATTTGCGGCGAACAGTCAGTTTAAGAGCCAGTATGTCCAATTTATAACGGATTATGTCGCTCAGGGGCATATGTCATTGGTGTCTGACCCCAATTTTCCAAAATATTTCATCCCTCATCATGGTATCTTTAAAGTTAGAGGTGATACTTCTAAAATAAGGGTGGTGTTTGACGCCAGTATGAAGACGTCCTCTGGGATTTCCTTAAATGGTGTGTTATGTGTCGGCCCTAAGTTGCAGACCTTACTGTCCGACGTTTTGACTTTGTTTCGGCGGTTTAGCCATGTTTTTACGTGCGACATCGAACAGATGTATCGTCAAATTGCTATGCATCCTGATGACTCGGCGTACCTGTGTATTTTATGGCGTGAGGAGGTTACCGCCCCACTAAGGGTTTTCGCTTTGCGTACCGTTACTTACCGGCTGGCTTGCGCCCCTTTTCAGGCGTTGCGAACCTTGCAGCGGCTGGCTCAGGATGAGACAGTTAATTTTCCTGCGGGAGCGGCGGTACTTAGCCGTAATATTTTCGTAGATGATATTGCTGCTGGCGCTGATTCAAAATCAGAGCTTTGCAAATTACAACGGGAATTAATTCTGTTGTTGTCTTCAGGAGGGTTCAATTTGAAAAAATGGTGCACTAATCAACCCGACTGCCTACCTGAATCAGCCGCTCCAAGTGATTCCGTCGTTGCTAAGGATAAGGATATTCTGGGTTTAAGTTGGGACCATTCCACCGATTGCTTCTCATTTCCTCCTTTGGCCTGTTGCAGCAATGCTCAGGTTCAATTTACCAAACGTGTCGTGTTATCTCAGATGGCACACTTATTTGACCCATGTGGTTGGCTTTCGCCAGTGATTTTCAGGGCCAAGGCTTTTTTCCAAAAACTCTGGGCTGAGGGCTTGGACTGGGATGCTCCTCTAAGTGATGACTTAAAGGACTATTGGAGTCAATTCCTGTCCTCTTTGAATCATCTTCCGGTAATTACTATTTCCCGGCCATTCTTCCCTAAAGGTGGGCATATTGAAAGGGTAATATTGCATAGTTTCTGTGATGCTTCCCAGTTAGGTTACGCGGCCGTCCTCTATCTGTCCATTTATACTGACTCTGGTCCTCCGGTGGTTTCGTTGGTGTCGTCTAAAACTAAAGTGGCACCTCTTAAAACTTTATCAATCCCACGTTTGGAGTTGTTGGGAGCTTATCTTTTAGCCAAACTTGTTCGTCATTATGTTGGTTTATTCTCATCATGTATTCAATTGAGTCAAGTTTTCTTATGGACGGACTCGACGATTGTCTTGGATTGGCTGAATATGCCTACTTTTAAATTGAAGACATTTAGTGCAAATCGGGTGGCTGCCATTACCGAGTGGACCGATACTAAATCTTGGCGTCATGTTCATGGTGTTTCTAACCCCGCTGATTTAGCCTCTAGAGGTACGTCACTCTCCAGCCTCCGGTCGTCGACATTGTGGTGGTCAGGGCCAGATTGGTTAAAGCTTGATGCTCTATGCTGGCCCCCTATTAATTATCGCCCGAATCACGACGTGCAAGATGTTGCCTTGGAAACCAAGGTCTCTTCGTTTCTCACTCAGGAGCCCCGGGTGGAATTGTTTGAGCACTTGTCCTCGTGGCCCTTAGTAGTGGGGGTTACCTCAGTCATCTTAAGGTGAACGATGCCTTCGCGGATTGAAGCTTCCACAGCCATGGATTGGAAGAATTTGGCTGTTAAGTATATTTTACTCTACATTCAGCGCAGCGTGTTTGGACAGGAGCTCGCGGCTCTTCGTTTAGGTAAGCGGCTCCCGGTCCGCATTCAGCGCCTGGTCCCGTTTATAGATGATTTTGGCCTCATTCGAGTACGCGGTCGCTTGACCAACTCTGCGGTTACTAGAAATCGTTTTCCGATTTTACTGCCCAAGCATCACCACCTAGTAGGTTTGCTAATTCATCACACTCATGTGTGGTTAGGTCATGCTGGGCCCTTGCAAGTTCAATTTCAGCTTGCCCAAAATTATTGGATTTTGTCCGCACGTCAGGCAATAAGAACCATAATTTGGAAATGTCTTCCTTGTTTCAGGGCGCGTCCTCGCCCCACCAACCCGTTAATGGGGGATCTGCCAGTTCCTAGGGTTAATCCGGCACCTCTATTTTATTCTTCCGGCATGGATTATGCTGGCCCCTTTTTGGTACGGGCCTACGCTGTTCGGAAGGCACCTATAGTCAAAGCGTATCTCTGCATTTTCATCTGCTTAGCCACTAAAGCAGTTCACTTTGAAGTGGCTATGGATCTTTCAACGCCCCAGTTTATTGATGTGTTGAGGCGGTTTATTAGTCGCCGTGGGGCTCCGAAAACACTGTATTCGGATTGTGGTAGGAATTTTGTGGGGTCGCGCTCCGAACTGAAACGGGAGCTCCAAAATGTGCTTTCCAATCCTGACCAGTCAGCTCAGATAACAGCTTTTGCTGTTGACAATAACATTGAATTTAAATTTATCCTTCCGTCTGCCCCTCATCAGTGTGGCTTGTGGGAACGGGCTGTCCAGTCGGCCAAGTTTCACATGAAACGTATGATTGGGACCAGGTCGCTGACCATAGCAGAATTTTCGTCGTTATGCATTCGCATTGAGGGAATCTTAAATTCCCGTCCTTTGACTGCTCTATCCTCAGATCCGAGTGATTACCAGGCTCTAACGCCTGGTCATTTTTTGGTTGGCCGCCCCATTACCGCGCCCCCGGAAGCTGAAGTCTCATTAAATGAAGGGACCGTCCGTCATTACAAACAAATTGCCGCTTTGCTCCAAGTCTTTTGGAAAAGGTGGCGTTTGGAATACTTGACGGCACTTCATGCCCGATCGAAGTGGTCGTCTAAGTCAAGAAATTTAATGGTTGGGGACCTGGTGGTTATGGAGGAACAGAATTCTCCCCCCCTGATGTGGCCTCTTGGCCGAGTTTCAGCTGTGTTTCCGGGGAGCGACGGGGTTGTTCGTCGCGCTTCAGTTAAAACATCCACAGGTTCTTTTGAACGACCGGCTATTAAATTATACCGGTTGCCCATATCTTCTTAATTGGGTTTATCTTGTTTTTTCGGGTGAGCAGAATTAATTTCAATGATTGTTGTGGACTTACTGGACACTTTGCTGGGATTTCCCAGGTGATTCCTTCCAGCTGTTGTCCGCAGTGAATTTTACATTGTGGACTGTTTCTGGCATGGCGTTGTGCCAGTTCATTGGGAGTTATGGATGCTCAACAAATCAACAACAACAAAAATAAGTAAAAAAAAAAAGGAAAAAAGGGGGGAATAAAGGGAACAAAAAAAATAAAATAATAATAAAAAAGGAAAAAAAAGTAAAAACTAGGGAACTAACTAAGTTGATTTGCTGAGTTTTACATTGTGTTTGGCTGTGCCATTGTTTATTGTATGTTATTGGGTTTTGTCTGCTCTACCCGAACCTTTCGGATTGCTCCCCTGGTCAATGCGCCCGCGGCGGAGTTATTCGGCATGGTTTTCTGATTCATTGCATGTTTTGGATGTTTTCTGTATGTTTGTATTTTCTTGTGTTTGCGTGTGACCCCCTCCTAGGTTGGAGGGTAATTTTCAGAGAATGTTCCTGTTCACCAAAAGCCAAATTTTTGTACTGCATTTTTGGCCATGTCTTTTGGTGTAGTTGGTGGTTGACCCATTGCAGCCAACGGGGGCCGGTGTTCGATATTTCTGATCGAACCGGTCATTCTTTTCATTTTCCGAGGTTGGCACTATGGCTTTGTAGAGCTCATACCTGCACGTGAATTTTTAGCTCTGTCGTACGCCAGCCATCTAAGTGTCAACGTCCACGAGTCGGGCCTTTCTCGGCAGGTAGAAATCCATGCATTTCACCCATCCTTTTCCCAACCAGTCTATCCTGCCTTGAGTGTCAGGATCACCCAGTCGTGAGATACGGTAAGTCATTTTACTTCCATATTCCTTAAGGAATGGAAGTATGGTGATGGCAAAAAAAATCGTGTTCGAGATTATTGCAGATTCTGATTCTACTACACTCAAAACATGAAAAAAAGTCGTTTTCCGAAAAGTGTCTGTGTGTCTGTGTGTCTGTCTGTCTGTCTGTCTGTCTGTCTGTCTGTAGATTTTTTTACTATGGCAAACGATAACTGCCGCAAATTCAAACAGAATCAAATAATTTTTTGCATACAGCCCGGTTTTGCAGAGTTCTCGCGACCTATTGTTTTTGGTGAAGATCGGTTAAGGGAAAGGGGTAGTTTACCTGCAACGGTTTTTTTTTAGCAAGGGTAATTTTGTTTGTTTGGCAAGCGATAACAGCCGCAAATTCAAACAGAATCAAATAATGTTTCGCATACAGGCCTAAATTGTAGAGTTCTCAATATCTGTCGATTTTGGTACAGATCGGTTAAGGGAAAGGGGTAGTTTACCAGTAACGTTTTATGTTTTAACAAGGGTATTTCCTATGGCAAACGATAACAGCCGCAAATTCAAACAGAATCAAAAGATTATTTGCATACGGCCCTAAATTGTAGAGTTCTCAAGACCTATTGTTTTTGGTGAAGATCGGTTGAGGGAAAGGGGTAGTTTACCTGCAACGTTTTTTTAACAAGGGTATTTTCTATGGCAAACGATAACAGCCGCAAATTCAAACAGAATCAAATAATGTTTTGCATACAGCCCTGATTTGTAGAGTACTCAAGACCTATTGTTTTTGGTGAAGATCGGTTAAGGGGAAGGGGTAGTTTACCTGCAACCTTTTACGTTTTATTTTCTATGGCAAACGATAACAGCCGCAAATTCAAACAGAATCAAATGTAATGATCGAAATTTTAAAAAAATTTTAATTCCTCGATCAAGTGGCACGTTCCCACACTCAAGTCGACGGACACGAGCCCAGGTCGTAAATAATGACGAATCGAGGGCACGTCAAACCCGACGACAGAGCGAAGACAAAGAAAAAATGTCTGAGCACTGCACACAATGAGTATTTCAAGGCGTCACTGACAGCTAGCCGTTTGTCAAAATTTACAGCACCCAACAATCTGAAACAAAGACTTCGTCCAGCTGCCGAGTTACACGGAATCGAGATGGAACGCCTGCTGTGGAAGCAAAGTGTAACTGCTCAATTATGAAAGGCTTTACTATGTTACAAAGGAAGTACAGAGCAATTTTAACGGAGAGATAGACAATAGACGTAACTCAGTGAATACTGCCAGTGTACCCTGCACAGCGTGAAAACACATTCTTGACAGTTTACTGAAATTTACGACTGAAAAGTAGAATTTCACCGAAATGAAGACAACGAAGGGTTGATAATCGGCGGAACGAACGTCGTGGAACTTAGACAATTAACCAAGACCTGGAGTCTGTTAACAAAAGCTCAGTCAGAACCTTAGGGAAAGTCTAAACAAAGGATAACAGAAGGCCATGAAATTGTCCTAATTTCTTAGAATCTGTGCTACGCTCGTCACATGAAACACTCCGGGGATGACGACGACCAACCAGCATCAAGCATCTTCTAAGAGAGCTCGTGGAGAGAGTAGGAAGGGTTCGGCCGACGAATCGTGAAACAGAGGATGAGATCTACAGAAGGGTAGGAATTTGTACGACCAATCAAGAGTTCGAGAAGGCGTAGAGATCGAAACTTAGACTTATGGGTAAGATGTTCCAATAAAACTGTTTGGCGAAGACGCGGAGCAGGCAGTCAAGTAGTTAATCGAGAGTCAGTAATTTTCAATCGGATAGTCAAGTATTCAATCGAGTAGTCAAGTCGTTCAATCGAACAGTTAGTCGCAGTTAACAGTCAGTCGGTAGTCAAGAGTATGTAGTTAATAGTAGCAGTTGGTAGTCGCAATTAATAGTCAGAAGTTAGTGCGTACGATAGACAGACGATTGATTATGTCGACCGACCGGATTCACTAATTTGTAAATTCATAAGTGAACAAAGACATCGGTATAGTCACACTTATACACAATTCTGTGCGGAAATATAAACTATGAGTGCGTACGGGACTTGAAATCTCAACTGACGCGCACATAATAATATACTAATTAACATTTAAAGTAGAACAGTGAGTGTCACCTCAAACATTCTCACATCATAACGTATCACCATGTTGAACAATTAGTTGAATAAACTATACCAAACAATTAAGCACGCAGTACGCGATACACCCAAAATAGACGGCACAGTTAACCATGTACACAAATATGGCAAACTTTCAGAACAATTCAAGTTAATGACAACATTAACACCTCACTATTTGAACTCCGGACACTCGACATCAGCGGGTTACCACAATACCATACACATGACGGGAGTGGAGATTTAGTGGAGTGAAGTGAAATTATCAGTGCTCTGCGTAACAGTGATTATGATCTTCGACGAATCATCTAGAAAGTGTCTTCTCACGACGACGGAATTGGATAAACACTCTCAAAGATAAGCTTTATGTCTACTTAATCTTAGTAGTATATACTACACTACTGTTCTGTTGCCTCTTTTCAAAGAACTAACCCCAAGAGAATAATTACATATGAGTCATATGAATCATAAAATCTATAAAATAACACTAACGTAATTCGTTATCTGAGAAATAATGAACGCATTTTAGGTAGGAATAAGTATAATTGTTGATTGTTTATTATTCGTGTATGTTTTATATATGTGCATTATTTACTGCATTTGAATGTACCATGTGTTTATGTTTCAGGAAACATCGTATAAATTGAATAATTGTATTTATATCATGTGCTTTAATATGTATGTAATTTGCAGGATATAGTTACTTACTTCAGTAAGATGTGTAATAAATAAGTAGTTAATTTACAGTATTCATGCGTTCATTATTGAAATTTCACCTTTGTTATTGATGTATTTTCATTCTAAGTATTACACTAAAAATCTCATAACTTATGCTAAACATCAATGGATACAATAAACTCGACCATTGAAACGTCTGATTAATAGACTCATAAAATCGTATTTAATCAGACACTGTGTTGAGTCAAATCTGACGAATAGAAATAATTTTAGATATATCAATTTTAACGTATTACATAAATCTTTAATTAATATGATTCATAATTGTTGAGTAATTAATCCGCGCAGATAATTAGCACAGATTAATATTCACTAGATGTAAATGGTTTACACAATTAATTACCACAGATGTAAATTATATTTACACCACTAAATGTAAATGGCTGCACAACGCTTGGCATTAAATGTAAATGGCATCCAGCTTTAGGGCGAGATACATATGAGAAAGTGATAAACTCACATAAAATACCACTAGTCCCATTTACTAAATGTAAATCATTTATATCACGATTAGCATAATAAATAAACCCCATTTATGCTAACTATAAATGGCGCCCATCGCATGGCAAAAGAGAGCAGACAGTAGTATTTAGACTAATTACAATAATATAGTACGTAAGACATTATTAAATAAGTGTAAGGTTAGCTTGACTGGTAAATGATAACGCGAAGCAAGGCGAAAATGGCTAGCGGTAGTTCTGATAGCATGGACTTTGACGTTAACAACCAGTTAGGCGCACCCGACACCAACGAAGAAAACTCATCAGTCGTCGAACCAAATATGACGGAGGAGACGTCAGAGGTCAGAGCGCGGGGACAGGAGTCACAGCAACCACAAGAGTCCCAGCAATCACATGAAGAGGCATCGCTACGTTCATTGTTGATGGACTTCATGCGCACGAATAATGAAAGCTTCAAGATGATGAATCAGAAATTCGATCAGAAATTCGATCAACATAAAGAAGAAATTAAAGAAGAAATCAACCAGAAATTCAATCAAATTAATGAAAATTTTAATAGTCATAAGGAGGACGTCAAGCGACAAATGGACGAACAGCTCGCGCTTATACGATCAGAAATGCGTGACCATAAGACCAGTTGCGACGATAAGATAAGTGAAGTCCTAAAGAAACAAGAGGATGCTACAAAAGGAATAAAAGATGACACCAATAAGAAGTTTGAAGAAGTGTGGGAAGCCCGAGAGTCGGACCACCAAGAACTCAAAAGCCTGGCACAGACCACACAATCGAGTATCAAGAAAGTCCATAACAAGCTAGATCTACACATCAATGGTAATCAGAAGAAGCAGGAAGAACTGAAGACCGAATTATACCACACGCTTCGACAGCAGCAGCAAGAGATAGGTGAAGCCAACCACACGTTGCAACAGAAAATCGAGGAAGTAGACGGCCGACAAAGGACGACCGAACAGAAGCTCGACGAGAACGTCAAAGAGAAAACAACCCACATCCAGGAACTCAGGTGTCAAGTAGAGAGACTGCGGCGACAGATCACCGATGGGGAGTCTGGGCATCACAGAATAGTAAACGGACAAATACAGATTGAATTGAAATATGACGGAACCGACAGATTCCCGATGGAGTTCCTAAAGGAGTTGTCGGAGTTTCAAGAATCCTATTACCCGAGCAGCGACATCAGGTGGATCGGCAAACACCTAGAGAAGGACGCAAGCATATGGTGGCGTGTGATCCGGGACCAGATAAGTACCTTCGAAGAATTCAAGGAGGCGTTCACACTGAAGTACTGGGGGTTGGAACGACAGGACATTATCCGCGACAACCTTGAGTACGGCAGGTTTGAATGGCAGGGACCCGTCACAGCTATACAGTACGTCGAGAGGATTCTTTTGGAAAGTCGTCAGTTAACCCCAGCGTTGACCGACCGCCAACTGATAAGGAAAATTTCGAGGCACTTTGGAAGGGACTTGCAGATCGCCGTTATAACACGCGGGATCGTCACCATACCCAATTTCGAGGCCTTGATCACTGAATACACTAGCATTCAATCAAGCCACGCAGGAAGTAGACGTGCGCAATATAAGATAACGAACGAAAGGGAAGCCGGAACTGTCGATCGTCCCAGTGGTAACTTTGTCAACAAGAACGAGAGTGAAAGGAAACCAGTTTGGCAAGGACGGGCGCACGGCGGTAACCGTTACGAGGGTAAATCACACGGAGTAGTAAACACCGTTGAGTACCTGAACTCCAAACCGGGTACAAGCCAGGCAAGCGACGACAGTAATTCTAGGTCGAACAATGACCAAAGCAACAAAAAAAAAAAAAAAACACCCCTACACAGCGAACGACATAGTTTTTGACGACAACAAAAACAACCCCACCAATAATGTCAATATCCTGGTACCTGACTTAAGAGACGACCTACTGAATGAATATGACGAGGACGTCACGAAACAAATATTAAAATGTCCTGAAATAATCATACAATTTAATAATAACATTAAAGTTTTAGCACTTGTCGACACCGGCTCAGTTATTAATGGGTTGTCAGAAGAATGGTTCAACGCAAACAAAAGGGACATTGAACCATATGAAATTTTACCCATGACAAACTCTCTAATCATTAGTGCTGTTGGGAACAAGTCCAAGTTAATTAGAAAACAAATACTATGCGACATAGAAATTGACGGGATCAAAAATGAGTGTGTCTTTCTAATAATACCTGACCTTATTAAACACTGTATATTAGGGATAAGTTTTTTACAGGAGGTAGGATGTCGTATCGACATTGGCAGCAAGAAAATAGAAATAGTGAATGCGGCTGATGAAGAGGTGCACGCCGTACCCATCATGAACATGGAACTAATTGATAATGGAGAAGAAGAAGAAGAAGAAGAAATCTTGAGGTGCATCGACGAGAAGATATCAAACATGGACTGTCAAGACGAGGAGATATTGGGAAATTTGAAGGGAATACTTGTTAAGAATAGAAGAGTGTTTAGGGAATGCCCGGGAAGAATAGACGGATATGAGCATGAGTTTCAAGTTACGGACAGTACGCCCTACTTTCAACGGGGTTGGCCTGTACCACTTGCTTATCAGAAGAAAGTAAAGGACGAGATAGATAGGATGCTGCGATACGGTGTGATTGAACGTTGTACAAGCCCGTTCATAAATCCACTCGTAACAGTCATAAAAAGAGATGGAAGGGTCCGTCTATGCCTGGATGCAAGAAAGATAAACGGCGTTACTATTCCCGACTATGAAGGCGTTTCTCCAATAAATGAAATCTTGGCAAGATGCAGCGAGATGCGATATCTGTCTACTGTCGATTTGTCGAGCAGCTTTTGGCAAGTACCTTTGAAGAAAGAGTGCAGGAAGTATACCGCGTTCATGTATGAGGGAAGGTGCTACCAATTCACCGTTACACCATTCGGCCTTAGTACCAGTTCAGCGGCACTAACACGCGGATTGGATACGGTCTTAAATGAAGATGTTAAGAAAAACACATTAATATACGTGGACGATTGTCTATGCTATTCTGACGATGTTAAAACACACTTAGAACATTTAGAGGCATTATTAAATAATCTTAACGAAAATAACTTAACCGTCAACTTAAATAAGTCACAGTTTTTCAGGAAAGAAATATCGTATCTTGGATACCAACTAACAACACGCGGCATCCAAGCTACGGAAGAGAAAGTGAAAGCCATTATGGACTTCCCTAAACCCAAGAACCAGAAACAGTTAAAGGGTTTCCTAGGCCTCACTAACTTTTATAACCGTTTTACTAGCAAATATGCGGAGACAACACAACCCCTCCATAAATTATTGAAGAAGAATCACAAATTTGTATGGACGAATGAATTAAACGACTGCTTTGACAGAGTCAAAAATCTATTTATTGACGCTGTAGTTTTAAGATTTCCGCGCCCAGACCAGAGGTATTATATACAGTGTGATGCAAGTGATTACGCATACGGAGGACAACTTTACCAGCTCGATGAAGACGGGGAGATCGGCGTAATCGCCTTCACTAGTAAGACATTCAAGGGTGCTGAGCGGAACTATTATACTACGGAAAAAGAGCTTTTAAGTATTGTCCGATGCTTAGAAAAATTCCGAATATACGTTCTCGGACAACCATTAACGATCATCACCGACAACAAGGCGTTGACATTCTTAAACAAATGCCATCTAAATAATTCTCGGATTACACGATGGATTCTTGCAGTGCAGGAGTATAAATTCGATATAATTCATTCCAAGGGTAAGGAAAACATCGTAGCCGACATTTTAAGTAGATATCCACACAATACAAAATTAGAAGAGATTCATGACAACACCCATGAATATTTAGTTAACCACATAACCGTAAAAATGAGACTTGAGGTGCGTAAGTTAATCCAAAATATCGGAAAGCACCAGATGGAAGACGATAAGCTAAAAGCGATCATCACTAGATTTAAGGAGGGAAATATAGACCCTAAATTAACTAAATTTTATAAATATGTTAACGATAAGTTGTATAGACGACAGCGGAATGAATGGAAGCTGTATGTTCCTAGCAACATATCTGGGGACATAATTGCTGAAATCCATCATATGTTCGGTCATTTAGGAACAAAAAGGTGTATTAAAATGATCCAGGAACATTTCACATTCGACCGGATGTCAAAGAAAATAAAAACATATATAAAAACCTGTGACCTATGCCAGAAGTGCAAAGACACCAACAACAGAGAGCTATTTGGTGGCACACGCGCTGTGATACCTACGGCCAAAGGAGACCTGGTAAGCGCAGATTATTATGGACCCCTACCGACAGGAACGGGTGGAGTCAAATATTTATTGGTCATAGTGGATAATTTCACGAAATATGTCAAGTTATTCACCCTCCGGAGAGCAACAACCACTACGACGTTGCGGAGGATAAAAACGTATTGCGAACTATTTGGACGTCCGCGGACCATTTTGACGGACAACGGAACACAGTTCACATCCAAGAGATGGGTCAACGGTCTAAAGGAGTTGGACATACAACCAAAGTTTACTGCAATACGTAATCCATGTACCAACCTTGCCGAGCGGATTAACCGGCAACTGGGAAACTTATTTCGCATTTTCATAAGTGACCAACACACTAAATGGTCCCAATACGTGAAAACGATTGAAGCGTGTCTAAACGAGGTGTACCACGAGACGATCGAAATAACCCCTCACGAAGCACACCTCGGCACGAGACCTACACGAGCATGGGAGCAATGCTTGGACAAAGGAGTCATTAGCAGCGAAGGAAAACGCGAAAACAATATATTTGTAAAGATAAAGGAGAAGCGAGAGAAACACGCGAAACGCTGTAATGAGAAGAAGAAAATCACAAAATTTGCGATTGGCGACAAGGTTCTGGTAAGAGCATTCCACCAATCCGACGCTGCGTCAAAGAGAATTGACAAGTTCTTCGAACTTTTCGCAGGACCATATAAAATCAACCGCATCATCGGCGAGGCCACATATGAGCTCGTGGAGTGCGATAGCGGGAAGACGAGAGGAAAATTTAATATACGGCAAATTAAGGCGTATCATGAGCCAGCGAACGGAAGTATAGATAACACGAGTGGTAGCGACGACTCCCGGCGACCAGCAGAAGACATAGTTTAGGTAATTTGCTCGCGCGGCCAGTCCAGCTAACCAAATAATGATATGCATTTTACTTGTTGTGTTTAGTCTGTATTTCAATGCTAACTGTGTTTGTGATCAGCACATAATTGTCATTCGTTATGTTAATTAGACGTATAAATACCAACATATACAGAAAGTGATTTGTGAAATGTACCATGTGTCAGAAGGACAGTGTAATACTATGACACAGGACACCAAAGACGTTAATAATTATGAATAATAACTTGTTAAAATGTAGAGACTCGAATAATTTGTTTATGTAAATAATAATTCAAAATGGACGATTGTTTTATAACTTTAAGAGTATGCATCACGAAGTATGCTGATTCCTTAACTATTTAATTAATATGTATGTTTCTTTTACCAATGTAATCATTTATAACATGTTACGAATTGACCATATGTATATATTTGTTAGTATCAACTGTATTCTAGAGACAGTAATGACAAGTTTAAAAGTATTTTATTGCTATATAGGTCATCGACATAAGATCGATTAATATAATGGGTAGCTAATCTACAGCTTATCTAATACATTGTGTATAAAGAATAACGAGACAAACTGTCAAATGGACAAACGTCCATGTCTTAAATTCAATTATTTACTCGAAATCGTATTGTACAGTCCGCATATGGACAGACAAAGTGTAAAAATGCGTTCATTCACTCAGATGCGCGGCAATAAATTCATATGACCATATAAAACATTAAGATGGGGAATAACAATTAATTGCTTCCTATGAGAGATAGATGTCAGTCAACCATGTCCATTCCGAAGCAGACATCCACGACTGGGACAGAGCGCAGAAATTGGATCAGATGTCTCCCGAAGTCCAACATCCTATCCAATTTGGGGACAATGTAATGATCGAAATTTTAAAAAAATTTTAATTCCTCGATCAAGTGACACGTTCCCACACTCAAGTCGACGGACACGAGCCCAGGTCGTAAATAATGACGAATCGAGGGCACGTCAAACCCGACGACAGAGCGAAGACAAAGAAAAAATGTCTGAGCACTGCACACAATGAGTATTTCAAGGCGTCACTGACAGCTAGCCGTTTGTCAAAATTTACAGCACCCAACAATCTGAAACAAAGACTTCGTCCAGCTGCCGAGTTACACGGAATCGAGATGGAACGCCTGCTGTGGAAGCAAAGTGTAACTGCTCAATTATGAAAGGCTTTACTATGTTACAAAGGAAGTACAGAGCAATTTTAACGGAGAGATAGACAATAGACGTAACTCAGTGAATACTGCCAGTGTACCCTGCACAGCGTGAAAACACATTCTTGACAGTTTACTGAAATTTACGACTGAAAAGTAGAATTTCACCGAAATGAAGACAACGAAGGGTTGATAATCGGCGGAACGAACGTCGTGGAACTTAGACAATTAACCAAGACCTGGAGTCTGTTAACAAAAGCTCAGTCAGAACCTTAGGGAAAGTCTAAACAAAGGATAACAGAAGGCCATGAAATTGTCCTAATTTCTTAGAATCTGTGCTACGCTCGTCACATGAAACACTCCGGGGATGACGACGACCAACCAGCATCAAGCATCTTCTAAGAGAGCTCGTGGAGAGAGTAGGAAGGGTTCGGCCGACGAATCGTGAAACAGAGGATGAGATCTACAGAAGGGTAGGAATTTGTACGACCAATCAAGAGTTCGAGAAGGCGTAGAGATCGAAACTTAGACTTATGGGTAAGATGTTCCAATAAAACTGTTTGGCGAAGACGCGGAGCAGGCAGTCAAGTAGTTAATCGAGAGTCAGTAATTTTCAATCGGATAGTCAAGTATTCAATCGAGTAGTCAAGTCGTTCAATCGAACAGTTAGTCGCAGTTAACAGTCAGTCGGTAGTCAAGAGTATGTAGTTAATAGTAGCAGTTGGTAGTCGCAATTAATAGTCAGAAGTTAGTGCGTACGATAGACAGACGATTGATTATGTCGACCGACCGGATTCACTAATTTGTAAATTCATAAGTGAACAAAGACATCGGTATAGTCACACTTATACACAATTCTGTGCGGAAATATAAACTATGAGTGCGTACGGGACTTGAAATCTCAACTGACGCGCACATAATAATATACTAATTAACATTTAAAGTAGAACAGTGAGTGTCACCTCAAACATTCTCACATCATAACGTATCACCATGTTGAACAATTAGTTGAATAAACTATACCAAACAATTAAGCACGCAGTACGCGATACACCCAAAATAGACGGCACAGTTAACCATGTACACAAATATGGCAAACTTTCAGAACAATTCAAGTTAATGACAACATTAACACCTCACTATTTGAACTCCGGACACTCGACATCAGCGGGTTACCACAATACCATACACATGACGGGAGTGGAGATTTAGTGGAGTGAAGTGAAATTATCAGTGCTCTGCGTAACAGTGATTATGATCTTCGACGAATCATCTAGAAAGTGTCTTCTCACGACGACGGAATTGGATAAACACTCTCAAAGATAAGCTTTATGTCTACTTAATCTTAGTAGTATATACTACACTACTGTTCTGTTGCCTCTTTTCAAAGAACTAACCCCAAGAGAATAATTACATATGAGTCATATGAATCATAAAATCTATAAAATAACACTAACGTAATTCGTTATCTGAGAAATAATGAACGCATTTTAGGTAGGAATAAGTATAATTGTTGATTGTTTATTATTCGTGTATGTTTTATATATGTGCATTATTTACTGCATTTGAATGTACCATGTGTTTATGTTTCAGGAAACATCGTATAAATTGAATAATTGTATTTATATCATGTGCTTTAATATGTATGTAATTTGCAGGATATAGTTACTTACTTCAGTAAGATGTGTAATAAATAAGTAGTTAATTTACAGTATTCATGCGTTCATTATTGAAATTTCACCTTTGTTATTGATGTATTTTCATTCTAAGTATTACACTAAAAATCTCATAACTTATGCTAAACATCAATGGATACAATAAACTCGACCATTGAAACGTCTGATTAATAGACTCATAAAATCGTATTTAATCAGACACTGTGTTGAGTCAAATCTGACGAATAGAAATAATTTTAGATATATCAATTTTAACGTATTACATAAATCTTTAATTAATATGATTCATAATTGTTGAGTAATTAATCCGCGCAGATAATTAGCACAGATTAATATTCACTAGATGTAAATGGTTTACACAATTAATTACCACAGATGTAAATTATATTTACACCACTAAATGTAAATGGCTGCACAACGCTTGGCATTAAATGTAAATGGCATCCAGCTTTAGGGCGAGATACATATGAGAAAGTGATAAACTCACATAAAATACCACTAGTCCCATTTACTAAATGTAAATCATTTATATCACGATTAGCATAATAAATAAACCCCATTTATGCTAACTATACAAATAATGTTTTGCATACAGCCCTGATTTGTATAGTACTCAAGACCTATTGTTTTTGGTGAAGATCGGTTAAGGGGAAGGGGTAGTTTACCTGCAACGTTTTTTTATCAAGCGTATTTTCTATGGCAAACGATAACAGCCGCAAATTCAAACAGAATCAAATAATTTTTTGCATACGTCCCTGAATTGTAGAGGTCTCAATGACTTTCGATTTTGGTGAAGATCGGTTAAGGAGAAGGGGTAGTTTACCTGCAACCTTTTACGTTTTAACAAGAGTAAAGTACTTGAAAATTTATTTAAACTTTTTGAAACAATGGTAATTGTTAAAAATAAAATAATTTTGTTGCCAGGCAATAAAATTATAATTTTTTCATTTTAATGTAATATAATATTTTTCATTTAATACAGCAATAAAAAGGCAGGTAAGACACAGCCTGGCTGTTTGGCTGAAAATGATTTTAAATATAAATCTTAGAATATGGAAGTCATGTATGGTTCTCCATACCGATATTTTATATTATTTATGTCTGATTAGCAATTCTGCATGCTGCTGCTTTCGAGCTCACCAGAGGCTTATTAAATTATCATGTAAGAAAGCCGTCTTACTTTCCATCTTTTTAAACTATTATCTCACATAATAATAATTGTTTAATAAAATTTTTGTTATTTATTTATTTTTTTATATAATTACTTAATTTAATTTTTTAATTATTTAAGCTGTTTTTATTGTTAGCATTCAATTAATAAAAATACTGATTAATAACTGGGTATGATCTGATGACGAATTATTTGTTTCTCCGCGTTAAATAGATTGTCGTGGCCAAATCGATTGCATGTAGCTGCCGACTCAGTATCTTTATTTCTTCTTCTGCTCATTCCTCTAGGTTGAATATCGCTCGACTCAAAATGACAAGATGGGAGCCTTCATGAGCTGTTCTGCGATGTAAATCAAGCTCCGAGATTTTACTTCAAATAAACGTAAGAGTTGGTTAATTCCTCTTCTGTGATGCCGCTATTGAAATATCCACCAGTTGTAGTGTGTAGTTTTATTCCTCCACTGGATTTTGTTCGGTAATAGGTGTGTAGTGTCAAATGGTTACTGCCAATCAATTGCTGGTTATATTAGGTTAAATTTATTCTTCAATCTCGTCCATACGTAGTGACAGCTCGATTTAGTGGTGTTTAATTTAGTTTTGTGATTCCCACGACTGTTTTAATTGTATTCGTAACTTTACTGTCTATTCTGTATTCATTTATAATTCCACAATATATCTTGGTTGGTGTTAGTTAAAAATTTTCATTCAATTGCCTTTTTAAATATACTCAGACACGTCTGTTCTGCTTGGCTTTTAACAATCAACTAAACTATATTTGTTTCTTCATATAGAAATTTCTGTAAGATTTTGGTCTCATTTCTTATTGTTGCTTATCAGCTGTTTCCTAATTACTAATTCAATTTTATAGAAAAGGATGACATTTTTTATATTTAACTGGCTATAAATTATTTGTTTAGTACTTTTATGGAAGTCTAATTACGGTATATAACAATATTCCTGCTTTTATTTTATACAAGTTAATACTAAATTTGACCTATTTTGGTTTGAATTAAGCTTCTGGATTACATTCCTTGAAATTTACCTCTAGGCCTTATGCTGATTTACATAATTAATAATTAAATAGACATAATTACCCATTAAATGGTTTACAATATGTTTTATGTTACAATTTTCCTCAAATACGATTACTAATTAAACCATTGTAATTTACTTTTTCTACCTGGCTGTTATTCTAAACATTTAACAATTTATTTGCATTTTACTAGTCCTTGCTTTACTGATTATGGCATTATATTGTACAATCACCATTTAAGTCAATTTTACACTCTGATTCTTTTAATCACTACTATAGGTTGTTGTTATAATTATGATAATGTATTTGTATTCTGAATGGGATAATTTATATCAAATGGTCTAGTTTCTATTAATTTATATTCTCTGATTTGATTTACAGGGTCAAAGTTAAATTTGTCTTGGTCATCAATTTTCAATTTTCCTATCAATGTTATTATCAATTCACATTATTAATTTTATATTTTCTGATTCACTATTTATAGGTCGTTTGAATTATTATTTTGCCTTTCCTTACTTCACAAAATTACATTAATTAACATTATTCAAATACAATAAACACTTACATACTAACATCTAGTATCTCCTACTATCTACATGATCTGTATTGTATACACATAAAATAATAAAACATAATAATTATATAAATAAACACATTAACACCTTATCCTAAGGATTGTCTTTTGTTGTCCTTTTAAAAACTGGTTTGGGGTGTTCCCCTCAATCACACACTTATTTTATTTATAATTAAGTTTACATTGTCTCTGATTATTTGTATTGGATTCTCTTATTTGGTTAGTTATTTTTCTAAGTTGGTATAGCTAATATAGTTTAAGTTCTTTTCATATATGTGGTTTGCTGCTATAGAGTGTTCTGTCTTTAAAATAGGTTTTTGGGTATCTTGAGATTATTTCATTTTAATTTATTTATTCTAGGCTGGTACTCCTTACTATTCCGTATCTTGAGAATTTTAATTTTAATTTATTTGTTCTGGGCTGTAACTCCTTACTACTCCGTATCTTACTGGGTCTACTAATTATTTTACTGAGATGATACTCATACTATTTGTTTTTAACACATTTTGCTCTAAATTGAATGTTTTTAATTTCTTTGAATCGAGATTTCTTCAAGTTCTATTAAAGCATTTTATTTATTATGGTGATTACTTCTTTCTGTTACTTTTATTTAAGTTTACTTTACTTCTTCCAGATGGCTTCTCCACTTCTTTTCCTATGTGATCTTAAATTGTAGAATAAGGCAAAAACTTCGTTGTGCTACAATATACATCTTGAAAAATGTACAAATTTTATTAAATTTAAATTCATGAAGACAGGAAATGTTTATATTAAATTTTATATTGTAGGCCTACAGTTCAATAACTAATCTCATATTTTTAAACAAAGCAAAAATCTATTTTGGCTTTAAACTTTCTATCATATGCTTATAACCTTATAATTTGCAATAATATTATTATAGGACTAATATTGGTGCTGTGATTAAAGAACAGTATTCTGGTAAAGATATGTTATTTTACAAAAATAGGGTTTTTTTGTGTTAAAAAAAATACTTAGTAAAGAATAATATAAAAACGTAATATGGAGATTTCTATCATTTATGAGGCAAAATAAGAATATTTCAATGTTATTACTATATTAAAAACTAGTAATATGAAATTCAAGTAATTTTAATTTAGTTTTCTTCATTTGAAACTTTTGTGATCTTACTGCATTGTGAGATTCAAAAGTGTTCATTATTTCGTTAATATCAATTGAAGGGTTGATTCCAAAAACCAGGCATGTCCAAAAATGTAAATTCTCAGGAACTGAAAAAAATCGTGTAGCTTGTTTTCTGCTGTGTGGAAAGATGTGAAAGTATATTTGTAACCCTAGCTACTATATATCTTTGCATAAATGTTAATAAAAATTGTTTTAAATAAATTATATTTTACGAAAAAAATAAAAAACTTTTGGACTTGTCTGGTTTTTGCAGAATTAAAAGACGAAAAAATTATTGTGTCTGAGTTTTATTGTTCATTATGTAATAAATACAAAAATAAAAAATACATGTTTTTGATTTGGTGCTGTATATTGTTTTTAATTATCATCACAGCCATCAGAATTGTTGTCATTGTCAATCTCAACATTTTCCTCTGCGGCTGGAGGTTCAGTACTCAACGTCATGTTCTGCAGTAACAACTCGTAGTATTGGCGATGTGTCGGGTCTTCAATATATTGTATAAGTTTCAGCAAATCACATTGCTTAGCAGGCTTCAGTCCAGGTGGAGACTTGTACAGATTTGACAGATCAATGCTGCTAACGTCTCCATGGTAATGCTTGTTTATCACAATATGTCTTTCCCATGGCCCATAGTATGATTTCCAGAGGTAAATATGTTTGTCTTCTTTCTGAAACAACATCATCATAACTTCATGAAGTTTCAGAAGGGGCTCAGGTGTTTTCAAGAAGAAAGGCTCCACAGCATTCTTCATATCAGTGAAATCTTCATGGGTCATAATATTCAGGTGAAACGATGAAGGATGCTTCCTTGCTTCCTCTACTATTTTGTCTCACATTTCTGGAATTTCCACTTTCATGGTTGACTTTTTCTTCTTGCCAGTTAGGCTAAAATCCTGGTCATTTGGAAGGTAACTATGCCTTCTGATGGGAAAGAGGTACGTGACTTTTTGGAAAAGTTTCAGCACGTGAAGTAAGCAGTAAAGAAACTCGACCATTGTCTTGTTCTTATTTTGTCCAGGCCAACCGTCTGAAAACAAAACAAGCTCATCATACCTTTTGCTATCCGGAAGGTTATTTATTGCATCGAAGAGCATAGATGTGACTTCATTTGGTCCCTTATTAGCCTCATGCTCTAGGTACCGATAAATTTTCACAGAATCATCTGACAAGTCATGAACACCAAAAACATTATACCACAACTGTCTTGAATAGTAAACAGGACTACTCTGAATGTGCGGAAGAGGGATGTTTTGCATGAAGTCAAAGGTAATGCATGTTATAACTCCTTCCTTAGCTTTCATAATAAACTTTCTTTTTTCTTTCAAAAAGGCATCGGCTTTTTTTAAGTGGAGGGTTTTCTCTAAAGTATATTGGGATTTTATACCTTCATCTGTAGCTGAAATAATATTTTGTTGAAGTGAGTCACATGTTGCACATGTATTTGATCTTGGGTACTCAAAGTGTATGTTAAAGGTACTGAAAATAGACCAGTATGATTTGTTTGTAGGGTATGTTTATGTGGTGCAGGCCCAGAAAATGTTGATGCATGTCAGCAACAGTCAAATCCTCAGGGAGGATTATTTCTAATCGAGTAGTGTGATTTTCTAGCATGGTACGAATTAATGTAATGTTCTACAAGATATTGAACACTATCAGGAAGATTCCTAGGCCTAGACTTATGAATATCTTGTTTGCTTTTTGGTGACTTTCCAGTTTCCAATAAACTATGATGTAATCTATTGAACTGTTCTTAGAAATCCCGTGAAAACTTAAGAAGGCTTTTTGACATATAGGAATCTCTTTACCTTCGATACGGAGTTTGTATCTCTTGGTCTCTTTTTTCATCATTTTCTGTTGTTTTTTTTGGACACTCACAGTGATTATTATCTTCCATGGTTGATCAAAACTATTTAATTTTGAAGCCAATGTATGTAATAATACAAACTAACCTCACTCTCTGAATGCTACTCAAACAATAAGCTACTAGTTAGAGTAGCTCAGAAATACACTCTACCGCACATTTCTGGAAAGAACCAGACAGGTCCAGGAGTAAACTGGTTTTTGCTGGAAAGATGCTGGACTTGTCTTGTTTTTGTAGAATGCCCAATATTTTTCCACCTTATATCTCAGGACTAAACTGTTATTTGAACAATCAAATTATACCACTAGGTAGCACTAGTCATGGAGAAGCTGCAGGTGCCATTGTCACAAAAAAGTCAGTTTTGGACCTGTCTGGTTTTTGGAATCAACACTTCAATTGATCTAGCAGTTTCATTTACCTCATTTAGTACATTAAGTCCACTCCTTTTTTCAGACATTGTGCTATACAAATAATTCGTAATCAATTTCAGCTTGGAGAATGTTTGCTTGGCCGAATTTGATGCGTTCTTAACTGGAATCATGCACTTAATGTTCTTTATCATGCAGTTAACCAAATAATTTATACTCTCAATTTACATCATTAGCTACTGTAAAAATCACAGTGCTGATAAAATAACATTAAAAAATAAATGTATTAAATACAAATTTTGTTGTGGATGTTAAATACATATGGGGAAATTTGGTTTTACTTAAGTTCAATTGTATATACTCATTCAATAAAAAATAAGGGAAATGTTTGCATGGGCACGCTTAGTCCACAGCCCCCCCCACACTGTGGTCCTGGCTGTTATGTCATTGTCATCCATATCTCCATAACTACTCCTCCTTGGTGTC
Organism: Magicicada septendecula; assembly: GCA_034769895.1. Lineage (NCBI taxonomy): Eukaryota > Metazoa > Arthropoda > Insecta > Hemiptera > Cicadidae > Magicicada > Magicicada septendecula. The sequence continues at coordinate 324,464,720 of CM068369.1, forward strand.
CCTACATCCATCAGGTTTTCTTCTTCTTCTCGGTATAGGCTTCTTCAATGGTTCAGTCATTAAAATATTTTATATATCCAACCATTGTATTGTATCTCTTCGTTCTGTCAATAATTATATTCTGCCATGTAGTGAAAATGTGTGAAACAATATATCTTTAAGTACCAGTGTGTAAGTAGGTTGGTTCTTATTAATTATCTAGAGCTCTGTCTTCATTCTATATTCTAATTGTCTATTCAGCTTTGTTAGTCTGTAGCAAACAAATCTCTGTCTGTCTGACTCTCTCTCTCTCTCTCTCTCTCTCTCTCTCTCTCTCTCTCTCTCTCTCTCTCTCTCTCTCTCTCTCTCTCTCTCTCCCAGACTGAAATGTGAAGTTTGATGGTGTCTGTATATTACTGGAAAAAAAATCCAAACTTTTTGCTAGTAAATAATAAGACTTACTTTGTGGTACTTAGTAAATAATAAAATACATTATAGGAACACTGGCCCTTCCATAAATTTAATTGAATCTGGTCCTGTGTGAGGCTTTACTTTTTCCAATGGATAAACTGAACACTAAAAGTAACATGTTTTGATATTAATGGTGATACTAAGAACAATACAACAGGAGATCATGAAGGTGATTCAACAAGATCAGTCCCAAAGCTGTTTTGAAGAACAGACTAGGCACTAGCACTAGTTCATAGAATTCTAGGAATTACTTTGAAAGATTCCACATTGATACTTAGCAACAAGGTATGTAGACCTTTCATCATAGCAAGTTGGTGAACTTTATGTTAGACCTTGTGTATAACATTTTTACACAATTATGTTAATTCATTTTACTTTGTGCAGTTTGGAGTTCTTGAGGCGCTCAGAGGCCAAGCAGACAACGTACGTCCTGGTTTAGGAAGAACACCAGCTGTAGTCTTTGTCGCCAGCTCTGTGTCCAGTTGTACAGCCACCTTTCTTTCATTTCCACTATATGTAGTGAAAACAAGACTGATTGCACAAGGAAACGTTAAGGTTAGGTGATATGAGACACTATTATTATTCAAGTAGTATCACCTAATTCTTCTGAAAGTGTAAGATTACATATTACTAATATTGCTTTTATTATAAGTAATACAATATTATATGACATTTGGACTGAATGGTAGGAATTTGCATTGCACGGTTTTCACTTCTCATTTAAGCTGTGCTGTGGGTTTAGCTCAGGGTCGAATCAACCAACTCTGTCTATCTGGTGTTAAGGCAATGTGGCAGTCTGTCTACAGTAGTCAATAACAACACAAGAACACACACAACATGCAGCTGGTCACCACACCACACATGGTTAAATGCACACTGGTTTCTCTGTGTCAGTGATCTGGCATAAACTTAGGCCATGGGGCTGATGCTTGAGGCAAGATGATGATCATGTGTTTATTATATTATATGGATCCTGTATTTTAAAAACAAAAAACTGGGACACTTACTGAAAAAAATTATGATTGACTGGAGTGGGAGGGGGTACATACAAACAAAATACTATTATTCTGAATACAGTATGTGTTGTGAGTAGTACCATAAGATTTATAAGTTATAAGAGTGGGGATACGCCACCATGACAGATGTATAGCAAGGCATGTGAGTCAGCCACAGGGCGATCTCCAGAAGAGCAACACGCTCACGCTGTACTCATTATTATAGCTGTTTAATAAAGCTTTTATTATATTTAATAACCATCTAACTGTACATTTATTCACACATATAACATGGCGCTGCGGCTTTGAAGAACTAAAGTGGATAAAATATATAGTGGAGTTATTCAGTTTGAATACAGAGTGTGTAAGTTGCGTAGTGTAATTGTGAAAATTACTACTGCTGCAGGTACAGGATCGACAACGACGTTTACAACCACGTCTACATCATTAACGGGCTTGAAACCACCAAGTAATTTACAAAAGTTAACTACTGAAGGATGAACAAAGTGGAGACAGCTTTTCGAAATATATCGTATTGCATCAGGTACTAATAAAATGGCCGATGATGTACAAGTGGCCGTATTTTTGCATTGCATAGGTGAAGAATGTGTGGACATGTATAATACGTTGGGATTAACCGACAATGAAAAATATCGGTATGGAGAACCATACATGACTTCCATGTTCTAAGATTTATATTTAAAATCATATTCGAAATGAAATATTTCCATAGAAACTACGTCTTTCTACTTATTGCTTCAGCATTAACCACAGTACTGTGGTCAATAACGTATACCACCTCACGTTTCCGCACTCGATTTTCACCGATGATGGCAGTCGATGGCACTGCCGAAAAGTCTGGTTTTGCAGAAAACATTGGACTACGGCTAAAGAGCCCGGGAAGCAATTTTAACAAAAAACTACTTCTTTGCTGAATACTTCGTTGCTGATAACGTAGTACACATATAAAAAATTCTCCCCTCCACCTTCAACTATAATTTTTAATAATAGAAAATTACCCCACCCCGTTCACCTAACCTCTTCATTTATAGATATTTCATCTACGTTTCTACAGTGGATTACTATGAGCTTCTTATCAGGATACTTTATTTATAAAAATTAAGTACTTTACTCTTGTTAAATCATAAAATGTTTCAGGTAAACTACCCCTTTCTCTTAACCGATCTTCTCCAAAATCAACAGACCTTCCGTCCTCTACAATTCAGGGAAGCATGCAAAAAAATATTTGATTCTGTTTGAATGTGCGGCAGTTATCGTTCGGCAAGGAAACATTTCTCTTGTTACAACATAAAATATAGCAGGTAAACTACCCCTTTCCCTTAACTGATCTTCACCAAAATCAATAGACCCTGAGCTCTCTGCAACTCAGGAAAGGGTGCAAAAAATTATTTGATTCTCATTGAATTTTCGGCAGTTATCGTTCGTCATAAAAAAATTACCCTTTTTAAAACATAAAACGTTGCTGATAAACTACCCCTTCCCTTAACCGACCTTCAACAAAATCAACAGACCTTGAGTTCTCTTAAGTTCAAAAAGGTATGCAAAAACCTAGTTGATTCTGTTTGAATTTACGGCAGTTTATCGTTCGTCATATAAAAAATTACCCTGGTTAAAACATAAAATGTTGCTGGTAAAATACCCCTTTCCCTTAACCGATCTTCACCAACACCAATAGGTATTGACAACTCTACAATACAGGGCTGTATGCAAAACATCATTTGAATCTGTTGGAATTTGCGGCTGTTATCGTTTACTATAGAAAAAAATTACCCTTGACAAAAAACCGTTGCAGGTACCCCTTTCCCTTAACCGATCTTCACCAAAAACGATAGGTCTTGAGTAATCTACAATTCAGGCCTGTATGGAAACAATTATTTGATTCTGTTTGAAATTGCGGCTGTTATCGTTTGCCATAGAAAACACCCTTGATAAAACATAAAACGTTGCTGGTAAACTACCCTATTCCATTAACCAATCTTCACCAAAAACAATAGGTCTTGAGAACTCTACAATTCAGGGCTGTATACAAAACATTAGTTGATTCTCTTTGAATTTACGGCAGTTATCGTTCGTCATAGAAAAAATACCCTTGTTAAAACATAAAACGTTGCAGGTAAACTACCCCTTTCCCTTAACCGATCTTCAACAAAATCAACAGACCTTGAGTTCTGTATAATTCACAAAGGTATGCAGAAGAGTAATTGATTCTGTTTTAATGTATGGCAGTTATCGTTCGTCAAAACAAAATTACCCTTGATAAAACATAAAATGTTGCTGGTAAACAACCCTATTCCCTTAACCGATCTTCACCAAAACCAACAGGTCTTGAGAACTCTACATTTCAGGGCTGTATGCAAAATATTATATGATTCTGTTTGAATTTGCGGCTGTTATCGTTTGCCATACAAAATACCCTTAATAAGACAAAAAATGTGTCTGGTAAACTACCCCTTTCCCTTAACCGATCTTCACCAAAAACAATAGGTCTTTAGTACTCAACAAAACAGGGCAGTATGCAAAAACGTATTTGATCCTGTTTGAATTTGCGGCTCTTATCGTTTGCCATAGAAAATACCCTTTTAAAACATAAAACGTTGCAGGTAAACTACCCCTTTCCCTTAACTGATCTTCACCAACACCAATAGGTATTGAGAACTCTACAATACAGGGCTGTATGCAAAACATCATTTGATTCTGTTTGAATTTGCGGCTGTTATCATTTACCATAGACAAAATTACCCTTGATAAAAAACCGTTGCCGGTAAACTACCCCTTTCCCTTAACCGATCTTCACTAAAAACAATAGGTCTTTAGTACTCAACAAAACAGGGCAGTATGCAAAAACGTATTTGATCCTGTTTGAATTTGCGGCTCTTATCGTTTGCCATAGAAAATACCCTTTTAAAACATAAAACGTTGCAGGTAAACTACCCCTTTCCCTTAACCGATCTTCACCAACACCAATAGGTATTGAGAACTCTACAATACAGGGTATGCAAAACATCATTTGATTCTGTTTGCATTTGCGGCTGTTATCATTTACCATAGAAAAAATTACGCTTGATAAAAAACCGTTGCCGGTAAACTACCCCTTTACCTTAACCGATCTTCACCAAAAACGATAGGTCTTGAGAACTCTACAATTCAGAGCTGTATGCAAAATATTATATGATTTTGTTTGAATTTGCGGGAGTTATCGTTTGCCATACAAAATACCCTTGATAAAACAAAAAATATGGCTGGTGTAAACTACCCCTTTCCCTTAAACGATCTTCACCAAAAACAATAGGTCTTTAGTACTCAAGAAATCAGGGCTGTATGCTAAAACTTATTTGATTCCGTTTGAATTTGCGGCTCTTATCGTTTGCCATAGAAAATACCCTTTTAAAACATAAAACGTTGCAGGTAAACTACCCCTTTCCCTTAACCGATCTTCACCAAAAACAAAAGGTCTTGAGAACTCTACAATTCAGGGCAGTATGCAAAACATTATTTGATTATGTTTGAATTTGCGGCTGTTATCGTTTGCCATATAAAATACCCTTGTTAAAACATAAAACGTTGCTGGTAAACTACCCCTTCCCCATAACCGATCTTTACCAAAATCAACAGATTTTGAGAACTCTACAATTCAGGGCTGTATGCGAAATATTATTTGATTCTGTTTGAATTTGCGGCTGTTATCGTGTGCCATAAAAAAAATCTACACACACACACACACACACACACACACACACACACACACACACACACACACACACACACACACACACACACACACACACACACACACACACACACACACACACACACACACACACACACACACACACATTTCGAAAAACGACTTTTTTTAGTGTTTTGAGTGTAGTACAATCAGAATCTGCAATAATCTCGAACACGATTTTTTTTTGCCATCACCATACTTCCATTTCCTTAAGGAACATGGAAGTAAAAACAGTTACGATACAGTACTGCAAAAATTTGAAGAGCACTTTGTGCCTATCAAAAATGAGAGTGTTAGTTCGCACATGTTTTTCACGAGAAATCAGGAGCCTGGTGAATTTTTTGATGCATATTTGACTGAATTGAAGAAATTAAGTGCGGATTGTAATTTTAGTACTTTGAGAGATCGTAAAGTTAAAATTTGTGATGAAGGAAAGGAAACCTTACCTCATCAAAGTGGTATTATTATTGAAAAACATCAAAATCCTAGATCTTATAAAGTAAAAACGGAGCAAAATACTATTGTAGCACGTAATCAAATATCGGTATGGAGAACCGTACATGACTTCCATATTCTAAGACTTATAATCTGAAATATGCTTGCCTGCCAAGCACGATATATTTTGTAATATATACATAATTTACATTAAAATGAAAAAATTATAATTTTATTGCCTGGCAACAAAATTATTTTATTTTTAACAATTACCATTGTTTGAAAAAGTTTAAATGAATTTTCAAGTACTTTACTCTTGTTAAAACGTAAAATGTTGCAGGTAAACTACCCCTTCCCATTAACCGATCTTCACCAAAATCTAATGGACTTGAGTCCTCTACAATTCACTTACGTATGCAAAAAATTATTTGATTCTGTTTGAATTTGCGGCAGTTATCGTTTGCCATAGAAAATACGCTTTATAACAAACGTTGCAGGTAAACTACCCCTTCTCGTCAACCGATCTTCACCAAAAACAATAGGTCTTGAGTACTCTACAAACCAGGGCTGTATGCAGAAAATTATTTGATTATGTTTGAATTTGCGGCCGTTATCGTTTGCCATAGAAAATAACCTTGTTAAAAAAACGTTGTTGGTAAACTACCCCTTTCCCTTAACCGATCTTCACCAAAAACAATAGGTTGTGAGTACTCTACAAATCAGGGCTGTATGCAAAAAGTTATTTGATTCTGTTTGAATTTGCGGCAGTTATCGTTTGCCATAGAAAAAAAATACCCTTGTTAAAAAAACGTTGCAGGTAAACTACCCCTTTCCCTCAACCGATCTTCACCAAAAACAATAGATCTTGAGAACTCTACAATTTAGGGCTGTATGCAAATAATCTTTTGATTCTGTTTGAATTTGCGGCTGTTATCGTTTGCCATAAGAAATACCCTTGTTAAAACATAAAACGTTACAGGTAAACTACCCCTTTCCCTTAACCGATCTTCACCAAAATCAAAAGATCTTGAGAACTCTATAATTTAGGGCTGTATGCGAAACATTATTTGATTCTGTTTGAATTTGCGGCTGTTATCGTTTGCCAAACAAACAAAATTACCCTTGCTAAAAAAAACCGTTGCTGGTAAACTACCCCTTTCCCTCAACCGATCTTCACCAAAAACAATAGGTCGCGAGTACTCTGCAAATCAGGGCTGTATGCAAAAAATTATTTGATTCTGTTTGAATTTGCGGCAGTTATCGTTTGCCATAGAAAAAAAATCTACAGACACAGACACACAGACACACACACACACACACACACACAGACAGACAGACAGACACACACACAGACACTTTTCGGAAAACGACTTTTTTTCATGTTTTGAGTGTAGTAGAATCAGAATCTGCAATAATCTCGAACACGATTTTTTTTGCCATCACCATACTTCCATTCCTTAAGGAATATGGAAGTAAAAAGATCTATCCAAAGGTACACAATTTAATGAAATCCAATATGGTTTAGATATACCGTTTGAAGAGCCCACGCAAAGAAGAGTTTCGAACAATACAAATACTGTAAATAATAATGTGAATCATGCAAATAATATCTGTAATAATAATCCTATTGTTAATGTGACTGCGAATGATGCTCCGGTAATTACGACTAGATCAGGTCGTACGATAAAGAAACCAGAGTACCTAAAAGGTTATGTATGTTTAATAAATGTTATGTAATAATATTGTAATTTAATTTTGAAAAACTAGAAAAGGGGAGATGTTGTGAGTAGTACCATAAGATTTATAAGTTATAAGAGTGGGGATACGTCACCATGACAGATGTATAGCGAGGCATGTGAGTCAGTCACAGGGCGATCTCCATAAGAGCAACACGCTCACGATGTACTCATTATTATAGCTATTTAATAAATCTTTTATTATATTTAATAACCATCTAACTGTACATTTATTCACACATATACATTACACATATACATATTATATTTTTATTGTATGCATTATTTTATGTAGGGGAGGTGCTTGTATCTTGGGTCACAATTTTTTGAATCCTTATAGTTTACATAATTTTTAACATATTTTGAATATTTTAATGCTGTCATTTAATTTATAAAAACTCCTATTTGGTGGTATAAAAAAATAACTTTTGAATGCCCCACGTTGTTGGGCCAATATATAAAAAAAACCTTACTGCACCACATTTGTGTGCCAATTCTAAAGAAACTCTTTCTGCAATGGCTGCCAAATGCTAATAATAATAATACGTGACAAATATAATAAAATCTAATTGGTCGTTAATGAAATTTACTTACTTTTGGTTAATCTTAATTAAGTTGATTAATTGGCAATTAACATAGTCATCTAGGTTCTAACTACTACCTGGATTTCGGTTGGGCGCCAGAGATAATTATCTCAGGGGTTATCGTTAAATAATAACTTTGTTCAGATGCTAAATGACACAACGTTATATTTATCAACTTTATGTACATTAGATAATATCAACACATAACATCATGATTACTATCAATTGTGCAAATTGAATGATTTATCAATAGATACAAAATCTTATCACTCTTCAATCTTCAATAGAGATTATTTAACACATTTAAATAATTTGTCGGAGATTATTTAACACATTTAAATCATTTATAACATTATGCTAACTTCTTGATGTCGTGAATCTCCCTTTCTCTATTCATACTTTACTTTGATCAAAGACACGACTTAATACCTAACAAATTACATATATTTAATTGTCATTCAATTCTATATCATCATGACTTATTACGTAACAAATTACATATATTTAATCCTCATCCAATTCTATGTCATAGCATATAAATGCACAATTTAGTATCTGAACGTTATCATGGGTTCTTTGAGAATGAAACGGGTTGAACTTACGGTAGACACTTATTACTACATCAAGATTATGTGATTTAGACAATATACTGTGATAGAGTTACTTGTAAATGGTTATCCATTCCGCTGCTTGACTCCTTCCACTTTACACACAACATATCACTTTCACTTCCTATTGCTCTGCTTTTACTTTGCACACGACCACGATGACTCTTAGCGTCACGCACTTAGCGATTTAGACTTACTTATTCTTTCACGCACATTATAATTATAAATGGCCCGTGCACCAATTCAATCATACTCACTAGTTCTTCACCTTTACATCACCGAGTTCTTATATTGCTTGCTTTAGTTCATTGCTAATTATGTAAATATTATGATAGTCCGTAATTCTGACTAAGAAATACTATGATTGACCGACCGCTATCATTACCGGACTTCGTACTTCATCTCATCGACTTAAACGTTTTACTCACATTTTTACTGACTGACTGGCCACTTACTGACTTTGACTGCCCTCTTACTGATTTTGAACCCCTGTTCTTCTGCAAGAGTCACATTTATAGCCTCTTCAAAATTTCCCTTTCTGCTGTCACTCTTCCAATAACCCCCATTGGTCACATTTTGAAAGTGTCGCCAGTAAATTTGAAAATATCCAGTCATCACTTGCAAAATTCTCGCGCGCAATGATGACGCTATCCCTTATTGGCTACAGATTTGCGGCTCTGAGCTTTTCCCGCACGCCATTAACTCGTAAAAAGAGAAATCTGCTTTCTAAAACACACACCTCATTCTTGGATTTCGTTGTCCATGACGTGTCCGTTACTTAACTAAATATCACTATAGTATTGACGACTCGGAACACTAATTTTTTTATAAGTAAAAACGTAAAGTTTTACCTTACAGCCTAAACCGGCTTTCACCTATAGAAGGCTCATCAGAGGCTGTCGTAGGTAGCGCTGTTCATCTTGTTGTTGGCGACGAGATAGTTTTTCGAAAGATCAAAGCTGCGTGTGTGTGTGGTGAGATGTGTTCGAATAATGCGTGCGATTTGAATTGTGTCTGTTCGTTTAGGATGTCGTTTTTATTTGTTTTTGTGTGTTTGTATATTTTTAATTGTTCTAGAGTGTCTAGTTTTCGGCCTTTTGTGTGTACGTGTAGTATGTTCATGTTATTGTCGATGTTTTTATATGTGTGGTTTGCTTCAATGAGGTGGTTTGCAAAGGTAGATTCTGTAGTGGTGTGGAGTGCTTTTGTGTGTTCAATGTATCTCTGTTTGAAGCTACGTCCTGTCTGGCCTATGTAGAATTTATTGCAATTTGAACAATTTAGCTTATATACACCGGGTAGATCGAATTTGTTTTGTGCTTTGGGCATGCGTTCTACTAACAAAACAGAACACACACTATCAAAACGCATGCCCACATCTCCGTACACTCAACATATTCATCATGAACATGAACATAAACATTGATATGGCTAGTGGAGCCTACAAACGTAAGCTAAAAAAATTAGCCGGGGGGCGCTAGAAAACTTGGATTAGGGCCTCAAAAATCTTAAATCCGGCACTGCTGATGGCTCAATGATATTGTCATATGGAAAAGATTGTTTAATCTGTAGTAGAGTGTTTAGTAGTATGTAGATTTAAAAAATGGTTGTGAGTTATTGGTTGCAAGACTATCTGAAAGAGTCAACAAGCATGACAGGTAGACTATCAAGACTATAATTCAATTCTATGTTCATAAAGTTTTCTCACTAATAAATATCAACAAAACAACACATTACCCACCACACAAAGCTAAAAACCTTCTTTACATTCAAAACAAAATAAAAACAAACTCAAATCGCAAATTGTTCAGTCACAATGCAGATAAACAATGATAACAAACCAAGGTGGTACCACGGTCGTGTAAATTCAGGGGCAATATAGCGGACGTTCAAAATTCGCATGCGCAGATTATTTTCAAGGATGTCAACGTCTTAAAAGTAAGTGCGCAATATTTAAATAAGAACTGTCTTCTATTTGTATTATTAACAATAATTGATTACTTACTTTCAAAAAATCATACTTAAATAAAATCCTACTTTTATAAAAATACTTCTGTTAAAAAATAAAATCTGTAGCTTGCGGCCCCCTCTGAGCCCGGGGCCCTAGTGGTAAATCTGGCACTGCCATCAGGGCTGTAGCTAGGCTGGGGCAGCTGGGACACTGCTCCGGGGCCCCCAGGTTCAGGGAGGCCCCAAAAGGCAAATATTAATTAATAAGAAATAACATCTTTGGAACAGATCAATATTGCCTCTAAAGCTTTACTAACTGAGTCTTCAGATACAATGAAAGTCTACAATCTTCTGGGAAATACACTGATAGAAGTAATTTATCTTCGGAATGCCTTTGAAATGATTGTTAAAGAAGCCACAAAGATATGTGCAAAATGGGGGATTACGGATGAAGAATTCTCTGACAAAGGAGTTAGAAAGGTGAAAAATCACTTTGACGAACTCTGTGACTACCAAAGATTAACAGAACCTAAAAGCAGGTTTAGAGTGACAGTCTTTTATCCTATGATTGATACAATATTATCACAACTAGACAACAGATTCAAAGGCTTGAAAGGCATGAAAGCAGTTATAAATGCGTACAGAGTAGTACAACCTTATTGCTTTGTCAGCATTCTACTGAAGTTGAACTTCTGGATGGAGCTGATAAATTTGCACAAAGATTTTCAAATAATGTATCACCATTGTTTCAGTTGCAGTTGTTATCAGTCAGAAGTGCTTTCAGATCAAAGTTAGAGGATTTGACAGATGTGAAACAGCTTGCAAACCTACTTTTGGCTGAAAACAGTTCCTTAGCTTCAAGCTACCCAGATGTCCGTTTGTTTGATGTACCTTACAATCCCTTCGACAGTAACAAAACCTGAGAGATAATTCTCAAAACTGAAACTAATAAAGATTTATCTACAAAGCAGCATGAAGCAACAATGACTGAGTAGTTTGGGTCTTTTGTCTATCAAGAACAACACAGCACAAAATATTGACATCTTTGCAAATGTTAAGTCTAGAAAAAAAATAATTCCTGTAAATAAATTATACCTTGTTGAATAAGTAAACTAACTTGCTGAATATTCAAATTAACCAAAGTATATGTATACGAATAAATTTTGAAGAGAAAAATGATTTGTTTTTGTTTCATCCCTTCTATCTACATCTGTCCACAATTAATGCATTTTAAAGTCCAATAGAAGTACATATAACTGTAATCTACATATAAGAGACAATATTTGCATAAGGGTAAATCTGTAGTTTAAGTAGTTCTGCATGCATGTAAACACACAGGCCTGTTGGTTTACCAAAAATGGAGTGGACCCCAGATAAACTTTCAGTGCCAGGGACCCCAAGAGTCAAGCTACGGCCTTGTGAGCCATATTCCATCAGCTTTGCACCACTGATAATATATCTATTGCACTTTTTCCACATTTAAAACAAAATTTGATTGTGGTTCTTTGTTCCATCATAATTTAAAATTATGACTGTGAAAGAAAACACACAAATGTTACAGTATCACTGCTCACAATATAATCTGTCCACATTGATGAAATTAACACAGGAAGTGAGAGAAGGTTCATATCATGTAATTCCTGCTGTGACTTGGAGATGGTGCCACATGTACATTGTCTGTAACAGCATCAGTCCTGGTAATACTGGACTGTGAATGGGTGAATAGCATCTGAGGCAGTGATATTATTATGCTATTGAGTCATATATTTTAAACCGTTCATGCAATGACAAAGTCATAATATGAGAGCAGTGTGAAATGCTCTTGGCACTACACAGAGATGGTGCCAGGAGTATCAAATGGCCATGATGTTTTACAAGTTTGATCCTTCAGGAAGCATACCATTAAATTTAAGACAGACGCATTTAGTAGTTTGATTGCTGTGGTGGTTGAGTAAAGCTAGCAAGGTTTGGTGTTCTATAAAAAAAAAAAAAAAAAAAAAAAAAAAAATCAGACGATGTGCAGAAATAAAATACTTTTTTTAAAAGGTTTAGTACCAACAGAAATAAAGAAAAAAAAAACAAATTGGATACCACTTTGGAAAATCCTGCCTATCATTTTCAATAGTGAAGAAATTGACTGTGAATTAAAATATGGCTAATCAACCATAAATGATGATAAACATTCAGATTGCCCCAAAACTGCTACAATTGAGGAAATCACTGAAAAAATCCATGATGAAATCATGTCTGAAATCATGGAAAAGCTTCTAGCATGATAGATGCCACTTTTGTTTGCAATCAGATGGGCGTTTCTCAGGAATTCTTCTTGGACATATTTCAGTTAAATTAAACTGAGTTTCTATGATGATTTATCATTGTTGATAAAACATGGAATTGCCAAAACATACCAGAGATTAAAAAACAGTCCAAACATTCAGTAGAAGCAAGTGGAAATACTCCAAACAAGGTGAAACTCTTCCATCAGCTGGAAAGACGATGGCAACTGTTTTTTTTTTGGAATTAGCAATGTGTATGTGTGTGTGTGTTTTCTGCTTAGAGATTATCACTTTTTCTCTTTGAATTGCTGCCTGATGACTGACATGGTTCAAACACCTCACAAGTTACAGTATAAGAATTTAATTCGTCAGATTTAGGTTACAGTGGCTTTTCCTGTTCTCACATCTGAAGAATTGGCTAGCAGGAAAAAAGATGAATTTCAAATATAGAGGTAAACACTGAAACAAATGCTCATTTGGAGAGTTTAAAAAAATGTACAGTGTATTATGATGAACGAATAAAGTGTATATACTGGTTGGTTTAAGTGTATTTTGTTTAAGGGGACTATGTTGAAAAAAAATAAATAAAACAAACAAACAAATAAAACTTGGTCAAAAATTGGTCATGTGTTTTTTTGTCAGCCGAGAACTTTTTGACCATCCTTGTAAGGATATTGGCAATTTTATTGTATTTATACAAACTAAATTTAACTGAACTTTAATCTATAAAATAAATACAAAAGTATGTAGTATAATAATTATGATTTTCTTACAGGTGTACAGAGGAATGCTGGATGCTTTGTCTGGCATCTACAGGAGAGAATGTATATCTGGACTATTCAGGGGGCTCACACCAGCACTCCTTCAAACAGCACCCATGAATGGAACTACATTTGCTTTCTTCTCCTTTTTTAAAGAATTACTTATTAAAATACGTATGTATCTTTGTATCTTTTTAATCACGACATAAGGTTAAATATAAGGATATGAGTATTATTTTTGTATACGCAGTTTTCAAACAAAAAACAAAAAGCATTGTGACATTCATATAGGACAGGTCAGTGTTGGACTGGCAGCCTTCTGGGCCCTTGGCAAAATTTAGCTGTGGGCCCCCCTCCCCCATGTTTCATACTGAATGTACACCGTAGCAATTTTGTACAGACTCAATAGTAAAAATATTAACTATGACAAACATCATATACTCACAATAAATTCTAATTTTTCTGAGAGGAAGGGATTGTAATAATATTTAATACAAATATCTAGTTTTATAAAATTATTTTATTATATAATACTTTTTATTAATAAATACAAAATCAAACACAATGTTGTACATAATACAATGAAATTGACTGTTGTTGAAATACAGTAGTTATTTTTAGAAAAATGTAACATTTTAGAAAAATATAAAATATTGGAAGATGATTCAAACTGAACAGTAAAAATCACACCATTCATTTTTTCCTAAGTTCGTCACTTGTACACGCAATGTCATCTGTTATTTTACTTTTGTTAATATTTTGGAATAAGTCCCTCTCACAGTTCATAAGCATGAAATTACTTAAAAGTTCCTGACCTAGAGATTTCCTTAGTTTGTTTTTAACAATTTTTAGTTCGGAAAAGACTTTCACAAGAAACTTGAGTACATGGAACTGTCATTAAATATTTATAAACTGAATACAAATTATTGAAAAGGGCAGGTTGAGAAGATAGATCATACAATACAGTAAAAGCACATGATAAACATTGGGAACACTTAACTTTAGGATTAATTCTACACAAAGACGGATTAATTAAATTAAAGATGGATTAGGATTAATTCATATAATCCTATATATAGGATTCTATGTAATCATTGCTTGATCCCCCTTCATCAGGTACAAGGTCATCAGGGCATTCTCTTTCCAGGGACAGCTTGAAAACATTGTACTGCGCGGCAAACTGTTTCAGCTCATTAATAAGATCTGATCTGCTAATGTTTGTTAAATTTGACACTGCTGTCAACAAAGTCTCAGAAATTTCATGATCGGGGTGATTTAACATTTTTGCAAAGTTTTTGGGATCCAAAATAGCACAATATTTTAATAAATCCTGATTTAGAACAAACCGTTCGTCAATGCTTTTCATAGCACAGTCCAAAATGTTAAAATACAACACCTTAAATTTCTTTTACTTATCTAAAAATGAACTTTTTCTTGTGAAAACTTACTCCGAGTAAGTTTTCACAAGAAATAGTTCATTTTTAGATAAGTGTTAGTGCTGTGAAAGAAGAGATGAACAATCAAGACAACTTAAATTTCTGGATAGTAGTAACAGAGCATGACTCATCCTGTGCATGTTCTCCTGGCATTTTAATTTTTTTGCTAATTCTTTTTTCAGATAAACCCACCTCCATTTCTAGTTCACTGTCTTCAAACTTTGTTTGTATGTGAACGGTGTACTTTTTACAACATTGCAGTAACTTATCAAAATGTGTCTCATCCCTCTTTTTTTGGGTTTGTTTCATCAAATTTTCCACTAATTTCCATGCTTTTGAGTAATCCAGATTTTTAATTTGTTTAAAAACAGAACTGGTGAAGTTACTATGAATAAATCCAAAATGATAAAAGCAGTAAATAAATGTTCAAATTTAGTCCATCGGTTAATGAGTGTTCGAGCTGTAAACTTAGTTTTGCAATCGAAGTTACCTTTAGAAATATCTAATAATACATGAAACAGATTCACCAACTTCCAAGAATCATTGGCACAGTCAAAATCATCTGAAAATGATTCATAGTCAATTATTGAAGTCAGGGCTTTGTGCTTGCTCCACCATCTAGTAGCGCCAATTTTGTTAAGTCTGTATAGTTTTTCTTGACCTTTGAAACGGCTTTTTGTATGTTCTTCCCAAATAGTCATTCTTTTATAGGACTGACTGAGGAAACAAGCCGTCTCCTCCACCAAACCAAATAAGTTTTTTCCGCCTGAAGGCAATTCACTCTAGAATCTGCCGCAACCAGATTTAAAACCTGTGCCATGCAGTGGGTATATATTGTATTCAGTTTTCTTTCTTCAGTTGAGCTTGTAGCCCGTTATAACAACCCTTCATATTGGCGGCTCCATCAAAAGAACAAGCTACTACATTTGTGAGAGATATTTCATATTTTGTTAAATGTAATTTTATTTTTCCGAATTGTGCTTGCCCACTGGAGTCTTCTACTACACACAACTCAAGAAGTCGCTCATACACCTTTCCTTGCACTACATACCTAACACAGATTGCCAGTTAGTCCATGACTTCTATATCTTGTGTGGAATCAATCATCAAACTGCAGATAATGCTATCGGATAAGTCTTTCAAAATCATTTGCCTTCCAGTGTTACCTATTGTCTTTATTAATTTATTGATAAACGTTTTAGACAAGAATGTTACAAGAGATCCTCTCCCAAAATGTTTCTTCTTATTCCCCATTACTTTTCGCTTCTTAAGTTCTTTCATTCTTTTCTTCTTACTATCTTCTATACACTGTTCAACATGAGTTTTCAAAATCATGTCATATTCAGATATTAGCAAGACAAGCTCTAAAAAGTTTCCATGATTTCCTATTTGGTTGAGGGAATAATCTGCTTCTTCCTTCCCTCGATAAGCCAATCCTTGTCTTCCAATAAAGAGTGTGATATCTAGAAGGCGCTGAAGAATTTGTCTCCTAGTTTCAATTTGTTTCTCACGATATGTGGCTTGACTGTTGTTAAGAAGAGATTCAATGTCTCCTTGTTTGTATAGCTGTAGGACTGCTGTAACAGAATTTTGATGGTATTTTGAATTTTCATGGATTTCCACAGCCTTGTAGATATGTTTATATGAAACATCGTGTCCTGAAATAAATGAGGATTCCCTGTTTTCTTTCCCACCACAGGCCATACATGTTGAACAGAACACTTTATTTAACTGAAAAGAGTACAAAAGCCATTTTCTTTGGACTTTCTCACCACTAGGTAAAGTTCTGTAATAGAGATTACTGGGTTTGAATGGAAGTTTTTCCCCTTGAACATGATGAATTTGGATAGGATGCTGTTTCAAAAATGCTCTCTTCAACGTAACGGGGTCATTGATATTCGGGCTTATAAAATTAGGTAAGTAATGTGTGGAAATATTTTCATCAGTACTGTCTTCCACTTCAGATTCAGATGAACTAGAGCTACTGTTGTTCTCAGCAATCAAAGTGGTACCGGCATCTTTAGCTTTGGAATAAACATCTTCACCCATATCAGCAACATCCGAGAGTTTTGTATCTGAGGTAGATGGACAAACTGTTGGTCTAATTTTTGATAGCATAGCACATTGATTTTAGAAAAATAAATGAATATATCGTATTTTTAAAAAATGTTAAGAAATTGTATCTTTTATCTAAATAATGTACGACTAGTAACCACACATGAAAATATGAACTCGTACATGCGTTTGTTAAGATTGCATGTCTGCGATATTTTAATTGTATATTGCAATGCTACGGCTACGGGCGCTGATTATTAATTGTACTATAGCCTACTATTATACTATACAGTACTGTACAGTACACAACTCACAAGTCATGACAGGAAGTTCCCCGGCTGATTCCTGACGCATGCGCTCAACTGTCACGCACCCGCACGGCAGCTGCAGATAACTTGTCGCCTCCATCCGGGTTCC
The DNA here is from genome assembly GCA_034769895.1 of Magicicada septendecula. Taxonomy (NCBI): domain Eukaryota; kingdom Metazoa; phylum Arthropoda; class Insecta; order Hemiptera; family Cicadidae; genus Magicicada; species Magicicada septendecula. The sequence goes on from CM068369.1 coordinate 324,482,171, forward strand.
ATTCCATCCATTTACGTACCAATAAACTATTGGCCAGTTGGCCTACACTATCTACTTCAATATTTATTACTCTCAAGTCTCAACTGAGTTTATAAAAACATTAGGATTAGGAGTATAAGACATTTTAAATTCTTTTATATATACCATTATTTACCCCCGCTGAATAAAAATTATGGCATTGGAGTTATAATCAAAATCGATTATTAAAAAAATTCTGTCGCTCGTGGGCCCCTTGGGCCCGTGGGCCCTCGGCAATTGCTGACCTGCTGACCTGGCCAGTCCAACACTGGGACAGGTTACAAGTTTTAAATGTTTAGGCTGTGAAGTAGGCCTACTTATAAATTTGGGGGGGGGGGGCACATAATATATTAAACTCTTGGTAATTCGGCATACTTATAGTACAATAAATAGAACACTGAGAAAAAAGGCAAAGAAATATACACACATAAAATTCTGTGGTGCTACTGTGTGCCTATTCTGTTTATGAATTGAAGATTTTTATATGTAATGATTTCAAGAAGCTAAAAGCTATTAGAATAAAGTTGTTTAGATCAGTAAAAGGGTATATAAATTTTAAAAGAATTAGGAATAATGGATAATGGGGGTCCAAAGGGGGTGTGACTCAAACATATGCTTTCATAGAAGAGAAATGCACCAGCCTCTCCACCCCAACTCCACTCTCAGCTACACATCGGTGGGCCTTGTTATGCCGAGCAATCCACTCCAAGGTTGTGGTAACCAAATGACCTCCAAGGATCAGTAAGCAAATGAGAGATGGGGGTTCTGTCAGGGCAGTCTGGGAGTGTCCTGGCTCCTGCCTGGCAGGATGGTGCACATCGGCACCAGGGTGTGCATCTAGTGTGGAGGCGGAGGAGGCTATAGTAGCCCAACAGCTGCACACATGGGCTGAGTCAGTTAGCCTACTGTGACCGGGCAGAGAGAGCTTGTCAGGTGAGGTGAAAGGAACTCTCTAGGGGAAGAGCACCACAAAATCAAAGTTCCTGGTCCTCCAGGTTGCGGGTTGGATCGGAGAGTTCACATATCTGTCAAACTCTTTTATGTGCAGAAACCTTAAGGAGACCTTGACTCAGTAATGGGTTGTCGCACCGCTGAAGAAGAAGGATAATCAATTGGGTGTTTCATCATTGGAAGAAACAGCTGGTTGTTATCAAGGCAAATGGCTTAAACATGTAGATAGAATGTATAGTAACTGCATCTGAAAGGAATTATGGGCTACATACCTAAATGTCAAAGATATCTTAGGAAGTCAAGAAAATGATAAGCAATCTAACTTTGAAGACAGAACAGGCTGGAAGACTAATCCCTGGAAGGTAGGGAAGGAGTAATAGGGAGGAGAGGAGGAGAAGTAGCAGCAGCAAAATGAAAATAAATATCTTTTCTCTGCCTAATTGTATTGTGCTAAAGCACAGACTTTAGAACAGGCTGTATAAAAAAATAGAGCAGTTTTGAACAGTGGAGACAATAAGGCCAAGAATGAACCATGAATTTGAGATTTATAGAAGATCTTTATAGGAAGATCTGTACTCCTATAAAGTTAATTTTATAGGAGTACATTGACTAACATGATTTTGACATGTATGTTGAACAGAAAAATAGAAGGTCACAAAAAAATAATAGGGTCATTCAGAGAGTAGAATCTGATCATGGCAAATCTTATACATGTGTTTTAATAAAGTTCCTATTAAAAATAATCTAAGAGAAAATCTCAGCTAATGTGAAATTTGCTCAGTGATATGTTTTTTGTATATACAAGAAGTAAGTGCAATGAGAATTTGTTGTCAGAGTAGTAAAGTGTATGGCAAAAATATGATAAATGTAAGACAAGTGCAGAGATGGTATTAAGAGTTCAATAATTATTATATATAATTCATGGTAATATTGGGATGAAGCCCTTAGTGGCTACTCCTGATTTTACACTGAACCGGGGAACTCAGTGAACACATCATTGAAACAATTCATTAATTAAGATGATTCAAACAAATGAGTTCAGTGACAGTTTCTCATTATTTGAAGAACTATGAATTAATAAATGAAAAGTTAGGATGGCGATACAAAATTGACAACTATGTCTTCTGGCGTCAACCTGTTCATGTCAAGTGACCACATACTGCTACCTGTGAAATATTGATAAATACAAATTGGAAGTTTCTTATACTTAGATTTTTGTTTAAGGGGTTTTCTCATTTTTAAGTGTCTACAAAATTTTTGGCTTCACAAAGGTTTACAAATTATGGCAAGGACAAAAGTGTGGTGGAAGTGTGGTTATAAAAAAACTCAGGGCACACTTTGTTATTATATAAAACGTCTGGCCTTGTTGGCCATGACCTTTTGTTGAGTCATAGAATATGTCTCAATCTTGTTTTCAGTGTTAACATCAGCAATAAGCAGTAAGATGTTTCATTAATAGACCAAGCACAATTAGCCTGGAAGTTTTATTAATAATTATAGCGGCATGGGCTATGAAAGCCTATATAATTTAATTTTGGAAAACGCCTTTGAAGAGAGGATGTTCAGTGACACAAAAAATGCCTACATTGTAGGTGTGAGTACATCAAAAAATAGGCAAAGGTTTAATGAAATAAACAAATACAATAAAATACATTAATATGTAACCATAGCTTGAGACCTTAATTTCTGAATGACCTCTTATAATGTGATTGAAGTCAGTAGGGAAGAGAAAGTGAGAAAGGCCTCGGAAGAAATGGAAAGCTTGGATGTGATGGTATGATGTAGTCTATGTAAATAAAATGATTGTGAAGGAACACAAGTGAACTGAAAGAATGGCAGAAAGCCATCAAGGAGGTTAAAACTCATGAAGTATTTTAATGTCAAAAGAAAAAAAAACAAGGAGAACAAAGAAGTTTCAGTGGTGGTTTTATCAAAGGATTCCATGTCTATAACTATAATTATAACTTTTATATGGATCTATTTATGACCAAGTAAAGAGTCAACAATTGCACAGGAAAAACAATGGTTAATTTGGTAATTTTTTTGCTTTTCAACATACATTTGTATACTTGTGCTACCTATATACAATCTTTTTCATGCCTGCTGCTATGAATTCTGTATATTGATGTTGTAGACAGTTTAGAACATATTTCCTTACCTCTGCATTTTCTGAAAGCTGATACTGCTTAACATCTCCTTGACAGGACCAAATAAGAAAAACATCTGATGGGGCAAGATCTGAGATATAAAGAGGGCATGGCAGGGCCTACCACGTCAGTTCTTTAATGATTTCAATCTCCAGTCATTTACTATAGGGGTGGGGGATCATTGTGATAGAGGAGGACACCTTTGCTTTACAAACCAGAGCATTTCTTCAATTCTGTGGGCCTCACTTTTTTTTGCAACCATGTTAGAGTAGTATTCACTATTTATTGTATGTTTTTTCTAAATCACAGAGAAACTAGACCTTTAATATTCCAGAAGATTATCAGCATTGCTTGATGCGTTGAGCCCAAATTTTTTTTCTGACCAGTGAACTAGGCTATTTCCACTTCTTGTTTTGCCGTTTGGATTCAGGCTTACATTGGTGGGTCCAGGTTTCATTATAAGATATAGAGTTCAACCTCAGAATGCAAAAATCTAATCACTGTACATTGCTTGTATTCTCAAGAGGGTATGCCAATATAAATGAGATGAGTGAGCTTATATTTATACAGATTTATGTCAAACAACTGTTAAAAATTGATCTCAGAGAACCCGGTATACTTCTGAAATCCATACCCATTGTATCTTGTAATTTCCATGAACAATTTTTCTTTAATTATTGAATGATTCTCTTAGAATAGAAAATACTACTGATTAAGTGCAGCAAGTTATAAATCTGCTTAAAAAAATAAAATATGCAAGTATGTGCTAAAAAGTGATGGAGGTTGTTAATTATTTGCTTTTTGAGAAATTTGTAAGATAAATTGTTTATGACTATTTTGTACTGTACCGTAGATCAACCTAACATGACCAGCATTAGATAAAAGTACCATACAGGATATTGTCAATAAAATCAAACAGGGAATACTTTTGTTTGTCTAGCAATATTTGTTCACAAAGAAAATAAGAATAAAAGCCAAACAGAAAGTGAACCATCACTATCACTTGCTGGTGGCATGCTGGCAGGGTCAATGTCAGGATTGTTGGCAAAAACGTTGATGTACCCTTTGGATTTAGCAGCAAAGAGAATGCAGATTCAAGGTTTTCACAGTGCCCGAGCAGGATATGGAAAGGTAATTCAATGCATTCACACTTATATGTAAGACTACTTTAAACTGGTGATCAACAAAACTTTGTTTAAATTATTCTAGTCTCCCCTAGGTTGGTGTTACACTGGTGCATTTCTGGCCACTGTAGTTAAACTAATATCTGTTTTGACGGAATTATCACTATGAGTCATGCCCTCCTACAAAGTCATCACACCAGTTTGATTTAGTCAGTGATTGAAGTTAGTTAAATGAATAACAAAATCAGTTTCAAAATTTTTACCCCTCACATTTTTTGTGGATCAATCTCAAATCAACAGGAGTTTCTGGGATAAAAATATGGACATGCATCCTATGTTTTATGAAAACTGGTTGATGGATTCAAAAGCTGTCAATATCCCCCAAGTTGACAGACGGACAAATGCCAAACAATTATGTTATTCTTTTATTCTTTTAAAGTCGGTCTAAATTATTTACAATAATAAGTAGTAAGCAGTTACAAATAATACTAATACTAATAAATAAATAAATTATATTTAGTTAAGTAACGGACATGTTATGGACAACGAAATCCAAGAATTATTATTATTATGTGTTAGAATACTAATTAATAATCATATCATATTAATATATACATCTCTTTGTTTGTTTGTTAATTAATAACTCGACACCTAATACATACATTATATTCATGATTCTTTCGTCATTTTACTCCTTTTGCTTCAGAGAATAACATAGGATACAAAAAAAGTCCAGGAAATCATTATGTTTCTAATGTTTTCACGAGTATTTATCATATTTCTCGATTTTATAAAAAATCAAATAATATGTTGTTTCTCTTTCTTAATCATTTTGTTCATTTTACTCCCTTTATATAGATGTAGATCACCCGAAGATGAAGGCAGAACAGTTACCATTAAAGTAAGACGAACTCATATTTTTAAATTGATAACAGATGGAGTGTACCGTACTGCCCACTTCTTTCAAAAATTTTAGATTCCCATATCAATGTTTAAATATGTAATTCAGTGAAGGCCATAAAATAGATATGTAAATGTATCAACAAATGTAGTGACAAAGCTATTTTCAATGTGGCAAACGACCACTACAATAATATCAATGAAGTAAACACTTATCAAGCAGGATGATATGTAAGCAGTAATGAGGCTGCCTGGCGTATTTTCAGTTTCCCTTTACATGAAAGAGATCCATCTGTTACTCATCTAGCTATTCACTTGGAAAGTGGACAACGAGTATACTTTAATGAGACAAATTTTAACGAAAGAATTTCTAATCCTCCAGATACTACATTAACAGCGTTCTTCAAACTTTGTCAAACAGATCCTTTCGCTAAAACTTTATTGTATTCAGAAGTGCCACGATATTATACATGGAACATCTCGAAGAAGGAATGGAACCGCCATAAAAGAGGAACGCCAGTTGAAGGCTGGCCTAATGTCAGATTACATAATACTCTTGGACGATGTGTACACTGTACACATTAGTAATTTTGAATGCTACTGTTTGAGATTACTATTGCATCACATTAAAGGACCTTCAAGCTTCATTCATCCCAGGACTATAAATGGAATTGTTCATGACACGTTTAAACAAGCATGTGATGCATTGAATTTATTAGAACATGATAACCATTGGGAATCTACCATTCAAGAATCCATTTTGAGTAGAAATGTTTACCAAATCAGAGAGCTCTTTGCAATTTTATTAACAAGATGCGCTTTAAAAAATCCCAAGGAACTATGGATAAAGTTTAGAGATGATATGTCTGATGATATTTTACATAGACATCGAATACATGACAGTCAATTACAATTCAACAATTCTATTTATAATGAGGCATTGGTTTTGATAGAACATGATGTTATTGCGATTTCTGGGAAAACTATTGATAACTTTGGAATACCACGACCACAATCTACTGATGCACCCAACTTCAATTTACAACGTGAATTGGATTATGACTTCAATCAGTTGAGAGTACAAGTCAATAATGAACTTCCTACCCTTCTTCCACAACAAAGAAAGATATTTGATTTAGTTATCAATAAAATCGAAAATATTGAAGAAACAGCAATTATCATTGATGCACCAGGTGGGACAGGAAAAACATATTTAATCAATCTATTATTAGCATACATTAGGCAAAATCGACAAATTGCCATAGCGATTGCTTCATCTGGAATAGCTGCTACACTTCTAGATGGAGGTTGTACACCTCATTCGGCTTTAAAATTACCACTGAACTTAACACAACACGAACAACCTATGTGCAATATACGAAAAATAGTAATGAAACTACTCTTTTCAAACAATGCAAATTATTAGTATGGGATGAAGTTACAATGTCTCATAAAAAAAGCTTAGAAGCTTTAGATAGAACTTTACAAGATATAAGAAGTAACAAATCATTAATGGGTGGTTTAACTGTATTACTTGCTGGCGATTTTCGACAAACACTACCTGTGATTTCCAAAGGTACTCCCACAGATGAATTGAATGCATGCATCAAAGCTTTATATCTGTGGAAAAATGCAATCAAAGAAAAACTAACTGTTAATATGAGACTCGCTATGCAAAATAATAATTCAGCAAACAAATTTGCAAATGATCTTTTAAAAATCGCAGAAGGAAAATTGCATACTGATAATCACGGCAAAGTACATTTTTCAAAAGATTTTTGTAACATAGTACAATCCACAGAAGAACTAATAATCAGCGTTTTCCCTAATATACAACATAATTATATATCTCAGCAATGTTTATGCGAAAGAGCATTATTGGCTCCAACCAATGAATTTGTTGATATGATGAATAATATAATTTTAGATAAGATACCTGGTAATTCTATCACATTAAAATCGTTAGGTACTGTGATTAATGATGATGGCTCCACATCATATCCTACAGAATTCTTGAATTCAATAAATATGTCAGATATACCAGTGCATAAAATCCATTTAAAAGTTGGAGCACCCATCATTTTAATGCGCAATTTAAATGCACCAAAACTATGTAGTGGAACAAGATTACGTATAACAAACATTGGTAGCAATCTTCTCACGGCTGAAGTATTAACAGGATCGGCTACAGGACAACAAGTTACATATGTTACTGAGGATCCCAATCATCCCAACAGATTTACCTTTCCAATTTAAAAGGGCACAATTCCCAGTAAAGTTAGCATTCACTATCGGTATTAATAAATCACAGGGACAAACTCTCAAAGTTGTTGGTGTTAATTTATTAAAATCATGTTTTTCACACGGACAATTATACGTCGCATGCTCAAGAATAACGAGTAATTCGAATTTGTATATATTGGCACCAGATGAAACTCATAATATTGTTTATGAAAGAGCATTAAAATAATGCATACTTATTTTATAAATATTTCATTATGGCTATGTTCAGTTTAATAAAGATATAAGTTACTTATGTTTCATATTACTTTGATAGTTCATTATTTTCATTCCCATTTTCACTGTTCAAAAAACAAATATTTCAAATATAGCTAGAATTCTTTATAATCCATGAATCATTACATTAACTATATATATCAACACAACATTCATAAACTCTATCTTTTATTCTCATCTAAGCTCACACGTACCATAATCCACGAGGGCGAAGCCGCGGATAATAGCTAGTTACTCTATAGATATGTTGTTAGGAATATAATATTTATCATATTTATTTATATAATGTAATATTTGTTACCTCAAATTTTTGTTGAACACCTTCTGAAATGAAATTCTGCTTTTGCCCACAAGTGTAACCACTGAATTACAGCAGTTTGTTTTCTTGAGCTTGTGGTTGTCTGCTTATTCTGTTTGACTCCATCAGAGTATGTTTTTGTTCTGTGCTATTGCACCACTTAAAACAATGTGTTTTGATCATGCCATCAAACAGGATCAGTTCAACTATAGGCAGTTTAACACTATGATACTACTAGAGCTGCCATTATTTTATAAAATTTTATTTTTGAATCCTTCCTTATTTCATTTGCAAAATTTCTATTACTTATATAATTATTTTAACCTATTGTATTTTTACTCACTTTTTACTTTTTATTTTTTTAACATTTTACACTGTGTTTACACTTTTTTGTTCAGATAGTCGCCATGTTGTATTGTATCAATTGTACCAGAAAATACTTACGAGGGTCCAGGCATTCGATTTAGACAAGCTGAGAAACAAAATGGTTGCAGTGAAATAATAGACTTTAATTTCATTAGTAGTTTTAAACTCGTATTTATTCATGATCTGAGTATTCTATATTACTAACAAAACAAACTGTACTCCTTCCACCTTCTCCAAATTCCAACATGGCTGCGATACATTCTCTTTACATCAGACTTTATTCAGGGTATATTTACACAATATATTTAGAGTTCAAATTACCCTTGTTACACATTGAAATGAATACAGAAAATTACTACTGTGTTAATAATTCAAATTACTTAGTTATGCAAATTACTTAACGTAAACCAATGCTTTTAAGATAGGTACCTACGCACTCTCACGCATACCCTCACATATACTATTTTATACGGTACATTTCATTTATTGAGCTCAAAATTTAGGATGTTATTTAAAAACCGGTATTTTATATATTTGGATATATATATATATATAATGTTTACTTTCCTGATATTGCGGAATTCAACGCCATAGGCACTAACTCGTGTCTTACAGTTGGTGTCTCTCGTAGTTCTCAATTTTTTAAGGCCGAACTGTTCGATGTTTCACCAAATTCACTCGCTGTCCCTACTTTGCATTTATAATACTTTTCAATTTCAAAATATATTAAAATTCACATTTTGTTTTGTTACTTTGCTGGCCCAGCAATTTATGTAACGTGCCACTTGCACGAGCGATAGCTGTAGACTGGGGGAGATCATATTGCATTCATTTCTGAGGTGGACAGGGTTGTCATGTCACCAATTTCATTGTTTTTGATGATGACGTCTCCGCTTTTAAAGGCTAGGTGATAACGTACTGCATTTTTTATGTGACGTTTTCATAGGAGCGGCTTGTTGACGAGTTAGTTTGGCGAAATTGAGCTGTTGTTTTCGCACGTACACCACTGACCCTGGCTCAATTTCTGCATTGTTTACTACGTCGTTTTACACTTTATAAAACTTTACCCTCATGGATTATGATTTTTGAATTTACAATAAAATTTATATATGCTTTTCCCCAAAACACTATAGGGACATATTTGTACCGTTACAAGACCCCCTCAATGAGAGGTTTTATGACGAAGCATAAAAACTCTCATTGACACATTCATACTTCCTAAAGGGATCAGCCAGGATATGTCGCCACAACCTCCTTACTGTTTATATTAAAAGAATATTTAACTCACCCCTTGGTCCAGTGATTGTGACAGCACCTGAATGACCTTACTGGACTTCTCTCTCGAGATCCCAACACCGCAAGGCCAGTCAGGCACTTGATGCTCCTGCTCTGATGCGCTGGCCAGCTCAGGACCGCTGCCACAGCGTCACCAGACACTGAAACATCAAATTAAAAAAATCAAATAGTGGCCTTGTATAATACCATATCCCTAACAGATCTGTTTCCCCTTAGCTGTGCGCTGGTTTGCATTAAGAAGCACTGGCTTTTTCCTTAACTCCTAACACATATAATACATATATGAATACAAGATTTATTATATAGACGTATCCTTCTCTTACTTCATCCCCCAAATATTTATAAAATTTTCGATTCCAATCGATAATAATTAATCCGTTCCCATTTTACAAGAAGAAATATAAATCTTTATACTAACACCATAATATTTCAAAACAATTACTTAAGTTTAAGAGAATAAACAAAACAGTTTATATATATAATTCTTATATAGAACACCACACGAGTTTACTACTTCGGAACAATCTATCTACTTGAAAATTATTAATCATCTTTCATTATCATAATACTTCTTACTTCAATACAAAATCATCTAATTATTTTTTATGATCAACATCATCAACATAATATATTTAATATTCATTAAAACATTACTACCAATCTAGTAACATCCTTCCACACACACTATGGTCCCCCCTGGACTGTAGCGCCCAGTTGCTTCCACAAGGACTGAAATTAGGGAGGAATTTTGTCATCTCCTGTCCTTGCTTCGGCCTTACATTTTTAAATTCCAGATATAATAATACCTGATTTCATAATTACAACCTTAAGGTGGGTCTATCATTACATTAAAATAAACAATTCACCTTTAAATAATTTGTATAGAAAATTATAAACATTACAACTTGAACTTTCTATTAACTCTTTTTATATCAACCTTTAATTTCAATCTATTCATGTTTTACGTACCGAGTCACTTTATGGTTAATATAATTAAATTACCTTATTCGGTCCACCTTAGTGACACTTGCTTCTGTCGTTTAATGACGCATTTCGGGATGAAATCCCATTATCAAATGAACTTCGGTTCTAATAACCTGTTTGACACTGCTATACGGTTGAATGATAAGTATAGCCAGTCGTGAGGAAGTTGTAGTACAGCGTGCATGCATGCGAGCGCTCCAAGCGATTCAGTTGTTATGTTTTTATTTATATATATTTTATTTAAAAGATTTTAAATATTTTAAATTATGACAAACCACAAATTGTGGTATACATTTATGTTTTGATTATTGTGTATCTGAAGATGGGATTTCATCCCGAAACGCATCATTAAACGACAGAAGCAAGTGTCACTAAGGTGGACCGAATAAGGTAATTTAATTATATTAACCTTTAATTATTTATCATTTATTATTACATTTCAACTATGAATTTTCTTTTATTTCACATTTTCATCATCAATTAGTTTGGGTGATTCTCCGTTATTCACAATGATTTGATTTATTGAATGGGCATTAACATATATAACATTACTCATCTTCTTCCTACTAACAACCAATAACAGATTTGCATAGGGTGACACCAATCTCTCAATAATAACCCCCTTCAACACTAATTCCACTTAAATCCTTCCACTCTTAGAATAAAATACCTAATACCCTCTTTGTAACTAGGATGTGTGTTCCCAAACCTGCAATTCCATTCATACACTTTTGCCGTCCACAAAATCTCGGCAAACACTCTTCGAAACTTCTCCATGCGAAACCTGCCACAATGACGCACGTTGATCACACCCTACAACATCACCCTCATTACAAAATTTCACCATCACCTATTTACTCTCCATTTACATTACTCACTTTCTCTACATATATGCACTCCCACTACTATGTCCCTACTACTACCCTGTTTCTGTATTACTTTTATTCCAAAATTCTTATTTTATCTAACACCCATTAAAGTTAACTTTGATTGACTCAATGCCTTATTAAAATAATCATTACCCAAACTCCATCTTTGTCCACCTTTTACATTAACATGGTCATTGAAAATTACCTTAGAAAATTCATCATTTACCTCATAACACTGTAACTCAACACTTGAACACATTGTATGTTTAATCATTTACTGTTCATTATAGAATCTAAATCTCAGAAAATCATTAAATTCATCAACAAAATTCCTTTACACAACATTAATTAATTAATCTCCCTTATTTAATTCAATCAGTTTAAAATTTCACAATTACTTCCATCACTTATTTAGTCTGAAAAATGTTATAATTATTATTAAATCAATTCCTGTTACCTACATACATTGTTTACATAACATAATACACCATAATGCAATACACAAATACATTTGACATCAATACACAAAAGAATATACAATCCAAATTGTTATCTGTTATCATTTACCATAAATCATTTCACAATACAGTCCATGTCGAAACCACACTATTCACATAATTAAATGTTCATAAACAACAACTGTTTAACCCCCATCATCGAATAACAATCTGATCTTACAACTACACAAATCATTTTTTAGTAAATACATTAAATTATTACCATCAACATAATGATTATTTAAATGTTCATATTTTTCCACAATACCAACAGGATTATTCCATATTATTTTATCATATAATATGTCTATAATATGTCATCATAGAGTATAGTCATGTCACCCTTAGTATAATCTGTCACTACTAGGTAAGTTAATAATTCGTCATTAACAACATCATCATCTACTGCTGCTATATCAGCTTCAACACCAGGTAAGATTTCAATATCATTATCCCCTCTTTCTATACCTAACATTTCTACTAATTCTTTATAATTTCTATCTACCTTAAATAATTCTATCTCCCCATCAACACACAACTCTCTTTCAAAATATCTCCCACCAAAATGCCATTTCACATTTTCTGTACTAAACCATGCAGAAGGTAATGAATCATCACAAAAAAATCAGGGAACAATTTGAAGACCTCATGTCTTCCAGTACTAAGGGACTCTTGCCCTTCAACAACAACAATGTATGAACGCTTTGGTTCACAATAAACCCGGGGAAAATTTACCTTCTGCCTCATATCCACAAAATAACTCTCTTTACACTCTCTCTCTAACTTATCAACACTCTCTAACATTCCATTTTCAAATTCTACTCCCACTATAACTTCATCAGCACTCTCAATATTCACAACCATACTTTCTAACACCATATTTTTAATTATATTATCATTTTTCTCACCCCTACTTACCGTATTATGTGTTAATTGATCGTCTTGATTTTCGTTTACTTTATCGGACTTTTCACCATTTTCTACCCCCACTATAATCTCACAATTATCATCAACACCATTAATTTTCATTATATCACTTTGAAATACCTCGTTTTCAACTATTTTACCACTATTTTTAATTATATCATCATAATTCTCAACCCCACTTACCTTATTTGATTCACCTGTATCCTCCTTTAATCGATATCTATCTCCTTCCCACTTCTCGTCTTGTTTCTTCATTTTAATATCAAAACCCTTGTTAATAACACTCCTTAGTTCATTAAAACCCTTCTCCATCCTTGTTTTTATAAGATTCAACATATACATCTCATAATCAGATTCACACATATTATCATTACTTACCTTATTATCTGCCACCTGATCGACTTTATCTTCGTTAAATTGGTCTACCATTTCCTACCACCATTATCATTAGGCCTATTCAATATTTTATTGTCTAACGCTACCACTTCCACTATTTTACTTTCACTAACCCCTTCACTTACCTCGTTACTTTGTTTACTAGTGTCATCACTAATAGTGCCACCACTATTCTCTCTTATAAATTTGTCTAATTCCGGGATTTGTTTAACCCTCTCATTAAATTTACGGCGATCATCATCAGTCCTTTCTTCCAAACACTTCTCGAAACTGTCACAGAATTTCTCCCATTTCTCCACAAAGGTTTCTTGTGCCTAGGCCATGTTCAAAATTATTTATATTAACCCTTTATTTTACTCAAAAATTATACATAATAATTCACAATACCCGTTACAAAACATCAATACCAATATTTTACAGTAAACAAATAATTTATCAGATACATCGCACTATCGAAACATAACCCCATATTTACGTATATTTCTAATTACATACCAATTCCAAACAACCATCCTGTTTCTCCAGACAGGTCTATATTTATATAAAATTTATTTATATAAATAATGACCGTGTTCGGGCGCCAATTGTACTTTTACTCACTTTTTACTTTTTATTTTTTTAACATTTTACACTGTGTTTACACTTTTTTGTTCTGATAGTCCCCATGTTGTATGGTATCAATTGTACCAGAAAATACTTACGAGGGTCCAGGCATTCGATTTAGACGAGCTGAGAAACAAAATGGTTGCAGTGAAATAATAGACTTTAATTTCATTAGTAGTTTTAAACTCGTATTTATTCATGATCTGAGTATTCTATATTACTAACAAAACAAACTGTACTCCTTCCACCTTCTCCAAATTCCAACATGGCTGCGATACATTCTCTTTACATCAGACTTTATTCAGGGTATATTTACGTAATATATTTAGAATTCAAATTACCCTTGTTACACATTGAAATGAATACAGAAAATTACTACTGTGTTAATAATTCAAATTACTTAGTTATGCAAATTACTTAACGTAAACCAATGCTTTTATGTTACATTAAGATAGGTACATACGCACTCTCACGCATACCCTCACACATACTATTTTATATGGTACATTTCATTTATTGAGCTCAAAATTTAGGATGTTATTTAAAAACTTGTATTTTATATATTTTATATAATGTCTACTTTCCTGATATTGTGGAATTCAACGCCATAGGCACTAACTCGTGTCTTACAGTTGGTGTCTCTCATAGTTCTCAATTTTTTAAGGCCGAACTGTTCGATGTTTCACCAAATTCACTTGCTGTCTCTACTTTGCATTTATAATACTTTTCAATTTCAAAATATATTAAAATTCACATTTTTTTTTGTTACTTTGCTGGCTCAGCAATTTATGTAATGTGCCACTTGCACGAGCGATAGCTGTAGACTGGGGGAGATCATATTGCGTTCAATTCTGAGGTGGAGAGGGTTGTCATGTCACCAATTTCATTGTTTTTGATGATGACATCTCCGCTTTTAAAGGCTAGGCGATTACGTACTGCATTCTTTATGTGACGTTTTCATAGGAGCGGCTTGTTGACGAGTTAGTTTGGCGAAATTGAGCTGTTGTTTTCGCACGTACACCATTGACCTTGGCACAATTTCTGCATTGTTTACTACATCGTTTCACACTTTATAAAACTTTACCCTCATGGATTATGATTTTTGAATTTACAATAAAATTTATATATGCTTTTCCCCAAAACACTATAGGGACATATTTGTACCGTTACACTATCTGGCTTTTTACCATAGCATGACATCACTTTTTTTTCAAATAATATATTTTTATGTTATACTGTTCTGAAGTTTTTGACTGAGAATTGTATCCATCTAAAAAAAAGTGTACCGGACTGGTATGTTAAACGGGTTTTTACTTGCTATTTGAATATTACACAAACATGCCTGTTGTACATGAGTTTTCAATTTGTATTTAATAATTTTTTCATATTTTCTAATTTAGAGCTTAATTACTATTTAAAAACAAATCAACAATTAAAATCTAAAACCATACCTGTTATTCTGTACATACATACAGCAGATCTAACAGAGTGTTGAGAATGCCATTTAACTTCAGCAGGGCTCTACGATAACTTCAGCAAATTGTGCAGCCAAATATGTACTGTATTTTCACACCTCATAGTGCAATTTTGAAAGGTTTGTATTTTGAGGGCCTAGAATGATTATTTTATGAAAATACTGATTCATTTATGTTGCAAAATGAGCAGTCCAATCCAATTTTATTTTCTGCAAATAATTACAAACATGTACTCCCTCACACAAAGTTTTAAAAAATTTGTAAAAAACATAACACTGCAGCATCAGTGGCTGCAGAAGTTGGGAGAAAATTTTACCAGTTTCCGGATATTGTTTATTTTATGTATATTGTAATATGACAGTTTATCTTTATTGTTGTATGACTTTGTTAAATTTTAGGTATCTATTAATGTAACCTTAATGTTTCTACATATAAAGTTGATTTCTCAATCACAAAAAATAAGTAGAAAATAACAAGACCTATTTTTATTATAATTTTTATAGTTTCAATCACAAAAATCTTACCCCAAACCCTCTTTAACTCCCCCCTCCAGAATCCTGGCTGCACCCCTGGCATATAACAAAAAAGTTACGTATCTGTATTCACACAGGAAAATTTCAGTTTTCTGACATCATTAATAAATATGTTAAAAACAGTGACTAATAAATTACATCCTTTTGTAATCCTTGATTTGTAAAAAACATAATATTGCAATATTTATGCTTTCTAGGAATTTGTGTGCACTGGGCTCTTCAACTGTTTTAAAGAAACAATAAAACAGGAGTCTCTGTTAGGTATGTACAAAGGGCTGGCACCGAGCGTTATCAAATCTGTATCAGTGTATGGTCTGATGTTTACAATGTACGAACAAATCAAAGCTTTAGGTAATTTACCAGCAGATGTGATGTACCATTCATGTCAACAATATCATTTATTCCAACCTCATGATAATTTAAGTATAAAATATGGCTTATTTGTAATAGAAAATGTTTATTACAGTCTTGGTTATACTGATAAATCAATGAAGAATAGCTGTGGTAATTAAGTACTAATTTAGTATGACACATTTGTTGGCTGTAACAACAAAACTGGCTATAGTGACTGAATATTATATATGATAAACAGTCTTTCACCAGTTACAACCAAAACATATGTGGAACCTTGTTTAACCAAAATAAAGAGAGACAGTCCATGAAATCTGTATTTTGGCTGCTAAAAAGTACAACCATAGCATACAGAGAGGAAATCATTTTAATTATAGGCTATTAAGATGTCAAGGACTCAGTTCATTTTGTTATATAATAATAATAGTAATAATAATTTTTTTTAAATAAGGGCAGGCGGAAAAATTTGCAGTACAAATGTCCAGAAGGGTCCACACTTTCAGGGTCTGTGGGTTTGAGTATTTTATACCCAACTCACTAAAAAACTATGCAGTTTTTCCTTTCTACCTCCCTTTCCTCATCTAGGACATTAACCTGGAACTGTTTGACGCACTAGGCCTATTGTTCTTCAGCTCTAGAACTCACGTCTGACTTGTTATTCTTCTATATTGTATTGTCCAAATCTATCTTCTTCACCTGAAGAATCTCTTCTGTGAATCGTGCCACATGGTTCCAGGTGTCCTCCCCTTTAAGTATCACTTCAACTGTGTTATCGATTGTTGCCTAATATCATCTTGCAACAATCTTCTATGCTGCTCCCATCTGTCTCAGACAAAGAATGTATGGCTGGCATCATCTGCAGTACAGGACTCTGTTGACCTGGGTTTTCTAACTTTCTTCAGGTAAGATCGAAAATACCCGTGTCCAATCAGAAACTGGGTGAGGTAAATAGTCCATATCCCCATGCTTTCTATCTGCCCACGGCTGCACCTGCTTGGTAAGCCTTTATGCCCAGTGACCTTGCTCTTCTTGCTCCCAAGCTCTCTGCCAGCTCTTCAGCTTCAGCTTCGTGCCTCACGGTGTACAGCTTCACCACCTACCTCCTTCTTTCTCCAAAAGATGATGTTATGTTAATAATAATATTAATAATAATACTGCTGCTGCTGCTGCTACTTTTTAATAATTTGTTGTCAATTTGACCGGTTTCAAATTCTAAGGCATCGGAACCAGAATACCAAAGAAGAGCTAAACAAAGAGAAAAGAAATCTCAGAAATATTTTACAATCTTGTTTTTTTTTTTATGAATAAAGTTTTCATTCTTTTACAGTGCAGGGAGTTACATATTCACTTTGTTATGGTACCTCAACCATAATATATAAAGTAAGGTTATCTGCAGTGGCGGCTGGTAATGTTTTTGACTGGGGGGGGGGGGCAAAATTTAGTTGTACCCATATATTATGTAAAAAAAGTCACCAGTAGAAACTAAATTATTGCTATTATCATCAAATAATTGTAAAATTGAATCTTTTGCTTCACTACTAAAATTATTGTTAATATCAAAAACCTACCTTGCAAACTACCAATATTTAAACAGTGTTTGAAACAAATTATTTATATACCTAAGCAGTTCACGTTCCTAAACTTAAATATTTAAGAAATTATATTATTAAATGCATGCATTACTAAATAAAATATATTTGTTCCCTACCTTGGATTAGTTTATTTGCTTGAACATGAAATCCATTCTCCTCTCCTTTTGTTTGGCAAAATGGTCAATAACTAATTCATTGAAGTTAGGAGTTATTTCTAACATTTTTTTTTCGATTGAACACATTCCCAGAGCACTTAGTCTCTTCTTTTTCATTGTATTATGTGTAAATGTTTTAATGTGTTTGAGAGTTGAGAAACATCGTTCACTTTCTGCTGTAGTCATAGGGATTGTACAAATAATTTTTAATAGTTTTACCAGTTCGGGAAAAACAGTAACTAGATTGTTTTCATATACAAAATTGAGTAGAACCAATGCGCCAGTTGCCTTTGTGAAGTCAGGCCTGCTGTATAGAACTACCAGTTCATGTCTTAATGCAGTTTCATTTAAATTAAATTCTTTAGCAGCAATTTGTAACTGTGTTTCAGGAAAGATAAGCTGATGTTTAGAAAACAGGGTTGGTTGCAACAAAACTGCTATTGCTAAATGGTCTGAAAATAAAAATCTGTCGTCTATGTTGGTAACTATTATGTCACAAACTTCTTTAGCTGCAGTCTTCTTGCTTTCATCAAAACATGACCTTTTTGGATTTTGTGATGATTCTCCAAAATCATTTGTTGCAGACAGACTGGCATCAAAATCAATATAATCTCTGACATTTTGAATGTGTGACTTGAATGAGGCAACATACTGGTGTGTTTTAATACTGTCAATTTCTACTTGCTGTAATTGATTAAACAAAATGTCACAGGCTGGCATAATTTTGTTGAAAAATGTTAACCAAAAATTAAAATCATCATTATTTAATGTGTTTTTCAGTCCTAGTGCTGTCTGAACAGTGGACTCGTCACTCTGATGATTTTTTCAAGAACAGCGGAAATGTAATTTTTATGAATAAATACTGTTGTTACACAATGGGATTTAAAATTCCACCTGGTATTAGAACATTTTGGGAGACGTTTCTTTACTACTTCATCAAGTATGGCAGTTCGCTTGGAAGATCTTGAAAAAAATGTTGTAAAGCCATCTAAATTACAGAAAAATATTTTTACTTGCTTGTTTTGTGATGCAGCGCGCTCAATAATTAAGTTTAGTTGATGGGCATAGCAGTGTATATACTGGGCATTCTTGTACACAGCTTTAACTTTTGCTTGAACACCGTTATGTTTTCCACTCATTACTGCTGCCCCATCGTAACTTTGTGCAATAATTTTACTAGGCATCTTATCAAGTTCTAATTTTGCTAATTCTTCAAAAATAGTATTACTAATACCTTCAGCGGAGTGATCTTGTGGACTGACAAAACTGATAAATCTCTCATGTAATTTTCCGTTCAATTCATACCTCACAACTAACACAATTTGTGACAGAGTGGCACAATCCGTGGTTTCATCTGGTTCAATTGAAATGTAGTCAGTTTCATTTATTTCTTTTTTTATTAGTCCAATGCACACTGCATAAATAGAATCCAAAATTTCATTTTGAATTGTTTTAGAAAGACCAACGAAAACCCTATTGTTTGTTTTTTCAATATGCTGTCTTAAGGTGCTATCTAGGCCTGCCATTAAATTTACTAAGCCCCTAAAAATACCTGGATTCTCAGATGTGTTTGTTTCATCATGTCCCCTTAAAGCTCATTCAAATATTCCACAAAACTTTACACAGTCAATTAACTTACTTAGGATGTATCTGTTCTTAGAGTCTTCTTCATTATGTCTTCTTCGTTTAATTTTTAATCTATATGCACTGTCTAACTGGCAACTAATATTGACTTTTCCTAACAATGAATATTCAATACAATTGTTCATATGAGTTTCACTAATTTTATGTTTTTTTATTTTTTCTCCCAAATGTTTCAAGTCCTTAATTCCATTTTCAGTCCAGACTGAATCACTGTTTAGGTTCATCACCAAACATACATAACAAAAAAAGGAATTGATCACCTCACATCCACATATCCAATCAGCATGTAACAGTTTCTATTAAATTTTCTTGTGTAGTTTTTTTACTTGATGCTGGTCTGTCCGTTTTATAATTTTGTTGTGTAATATCTAAATTCGGTTTTGGTGGCCCTAATTTTTTTAGTTCTATTTTCTTTTCGTAAGTAAGTGAATTTGAAATAATCAAACGTTTAATATTACTTACCGAATTCATAGCCATTTTAATCGTTTCTAACAAATACGCACAGAACACACAGAATAAGTTACACGTTTATGTACACAAGGTTCGACAAAAACACTATCGTACACAGAATACACTGCCTAATAAAGAATAAATTATTAGAACATTACGTTTACACAAAAAGTACAACAAGAACACAATCAAAACTATATAAAACACAAGAGAAAACATATGAACTATGAGAAGTTTTGAACAACTCTCCGTTTCTCTATGAATTTAGCTGCGAAACAGAAAGCGGCCACAGTCCCACCTGTTATGGCGGATGCTCATTTAAATGCATAGAGTTGTGTATACGTCTCTTGCCCCGCTCCCCGAAAGAACGTCCTATTCAGGGAGGGCGACACCAAAACCGTCCCAGCTGCGGGGCCATGCCGAAAACATCGGGTGATCGCTATTAGTCGCCCCAAAAATATCTTTCAATAAGAATACTACACATTATAGTTATATTATTGACAAGTTTAATTTGCAAATTTAGTGGGAGGGCTGCGCCCTTTTGCCCTCCCTGTACGAGCCGCTACTGGTTATCTGTAAATTGTGTAGGCTTTCACTTTCTGAGTCATTTTGGTCATTATGTAAAATTTCTGTGCCCAATGGTCATGGTCTGTAATTAAAAAAAAATTGCTATTACTCTTTTTCAATGTTTCAGCAAGTACTTATTTCATGAGTTTTCCTTGTTACCAGAACTGGGACAGTTTTTCCATTTTTCCATCTGGTTTCCCTATTCTGAAGATGGCTGCCAAGCAAACTACTAAAATCATCATCAAGGAATAATAACAATTTTAATTGTATACAACAGCCATTAAGCCTGGAAATGTTATATAATGATCAAATTGATATTATCATGTTAATGTTTGTTTTATAAAACATGTTCATCTCAACCATGAATAATCTGTGTGACAATTATTGTAAACATTATCTTGAAATCAGTACATTATTGTACTTGACTAATAGAATTACATTTATATCAAAAGTGAATTAAAAACTATCTGTTGCTTGAGTCAATTTAGTACATTGTTCTCTAATAAACATTATACTATGTTTTCATACATAGAACTGAGTGATACTGATAACGTAACACGTTAAGTATTTACATCATAAGTAAAACATTATTAAAACTATACAATAATGTGTAGTCATTCAACGATAAAATTCACTCCATGTAGCAGTAAATCGACGTTGCTGTTCGGGAGAAATACATTTCAAACGCCTTCAATGCGCCGAATATGCATTTCCACACATGAAACTGGCAACAGTGTAGCCCATATAACCAATGCTGTAAATTATATCTGTGATGCCATTAGGTATGTTACCAGGATATTGGAGGATAAGATGTATGGTGGGCCTACAATGTTTTGGGTTAAACGCCCAGCACATTTTCTGTCTGGGGTTTTCTCATACAAACTGGCTGTCTTACTCTCATTAAGTAGAATTTGGAAGGACCATGGATTTGTAGACTATGGGTATAGATTGTCCATATATCTATAAGACCAGGGTCTTCAGATGGATCTTCCCAGTCTTTAAGGTTTAAGGTTTCCCAGGAGGCTGATTCTATATAAGCAAAATTGTTGATGGCACTGTCCTAAACCATATCAGTAACTTTAATATCTAAACTATAAAGTTTCTTATAAATAAGCAGGATCACAGTGGCATGCGGTGGGTAAACATTTTGGTGAAGCTGTGTTATATCCAATACCATACTTCAGTTTTAAAAAGATGGCGGAAGCCCAATTTACAAAATGTAAGTAGGCCTATATCACTGCCGACTCGGAGCACAAAGTTTTTTATTGGTAAAAGCATAAAAGTTTTACATTATAGCCTGAACCAGTTTTCGCTTATTATAAGCATTGTCAGAGACTCAGCAAAGTTTTTGGTTTGTTAAACATCTCTGAGAAAGCTTATAATAAGCGAAAACTGGCTCAGGTTATAAAGTAAAACTTTTACATTTTTACCAATTATGCAAAAGATGTGAACCATATCTTTCTACACCAGGCTACTTCAAGCTGTGACGAACCTGCTTCACCTACCATAGGAGAGGCAGCGTGTGAAGTCAGTATACTTAAAACACTTTTAAGTAGTCACATTAGAGAATTCGAGTGAAGTTTCATGTTGGAAAATTAGATTCAATTAACTAATGACAATAATTTTAAATAATTGCAGTTAGTGTGTCACCGATCATTACTGAAGCAGTGCTTCACTTGCTTCCCTTCACCGCATGTCACTGCAGGACCATTAGGAGAACTCTGAAGTCAGCAAAAAGGAGACATGTTCAAGGTTCTACAAGGTAATGGGCATACTTCTTTATGCATATCCAAGTCTTTATGGATGTAAGATTTTGAAAAAAGGCCAAGCCAGTCAATTCATATTCGAATGTTGAAGTGAGATTCTCCAGGCACATGGGAGGTTATACTCTTGAAGATCACAGAGTACTAGTGTTTGGCAAGAACTGCATTTGTTTGGAACATAAAGAAATGTATACCTACTGCATTCCCAAATAACTACTGAACTATAATTTGGAAGGATGGAGAGAAGTGAGGGATGTTGTAAAAAGAGTTGGAGTGACCAGTTCTAGACTTTGGTTGGAACAGGAACAAATCAACCTTGGTTTAATTGTTTCTATGGAACTGATGATATGAGTTCAAAGTGAAAGAGAAATTAAATAAAGTATAACAGCAGCAAAAAACTCAGGCTCTCTATCTGTTACATGAGTTAAGAAATAGGAAAACACGAAAATGTCAAATATAGACTACTGTGATCAAGAGTACTTTACTATATAGTTGTGAGAAGTAGAGACTAACAGGAAATATGTAAAGGAAATGCAGCTGTCTAAGTGGACAGCTGTTTTTAAGTAGTGGATTGAAAAATTGTATTTACTGTATATTAACATATTATTGCCATTATTATATAATTAAATATATTTATTTTTCAGTTATAAAATTTCAAATTGAAAAATAACTTAATAAGATACAAGACAAGAACTTTCATTTATGGAGATACAAGAGCTTCTGAGAGACAGTATGTAATATTGTAAATGAACATTGTATAGGTATTCACACTGTAAATACATATTGTTAGTAAAGTGTATGTAACCACTGTATTATATATATATATATATATATATATAATATGTAAAATAAGATTGTAAATAAGAATTTTTTATAATAAAGTACTCAATCAGTCTATATAATTACAGTCTAGTATGTCTATTACAGTCTAGTCTAGTAATGTATTTACAGTCTAGTATGAAACTAATGACATGTTTTATTTAACTTAACAAATAGTACTAGGTATCAAGTAATAATAGTTTATTTATAAATGGTAGTCTGACAAGGAAGTTCACAATAATAACTCACAAGGAAGGAACTCATAATATGTAAATGTGACATTGCTTTCCTGATGTCGTCATATCACAGATGCATTATTAACCTTTTTTTATTTTTATTATTTGTCATCCCTTTTTATCGTCAAGTATTGGGATCCTTAAGTTATTTTCTAAACTGTTTTACCATATGCAAGGCATCAAGTACATTCCACCTACTCCAGTCTTGGCCTTCCTCTTCCTCTTCTTCCACATATGCTTTTACAATGAATTTTGATTTTCTTTCATTACCTTACCTGCCTACCTGCTAACTAACTCCAGTCTGCTTTTTCCTGTTTCTGAAGCAGGTTTAGAATTTGTGTCTTGTACAGTGATAGGGGTAGGAAAACTGTCTAGTACACACATACCTTATTATTTTCTTACATTATTGATTATGTAAGAAAAAATTAGGTGGACAAGACATAAATTTTTGTAAGCAGTTCATGGATCTTACATCATGACAACTTGCCTATCTACGGTCTATGCCTATAAGAGTATTTAATTGGAAAAGAATTCACAATGATAGAATTCCCACACTATCCACTTGATCTGGCCCTGTGTGTCTTTTTTTCTTTCCAAAAGATAAAGGGGTGATATTTTGATATTAATAACAACACCGTTTTGCAACACGTCTTTTTTTAATTTAACACCAAAGACTTTACCCATACTACAATGAACCAGTGACAATGCCTCTTCCTCTGAAAAAAGTGTTGTTATTATTAAGTCAAACCACAAAAGTTCACAATATATTTTAATATTATTCATTAGATAAATAACAATGTGGTTGGCAGTTCTGCAGAAAACTGCTACAAATATGTTTTGATGAGGTATTGGCATTGGTGTGCTAAGGATATGACCAGGAGATTACTTTTAAGGAGACGACAGCGGTGTTCAGCAATAAGGTAGGTAGACATTTTAACTGTATCATTACTAGACTAATTTTCATCTTGTACACTACACTGTTTAGATCTAACATTGATATTTAAAAGTGTATGCACTGCATATTTCTTTTGTAATTTTCTGATTTTGGAATTCTGTATTATGTAGGCAAAAGTTCAGTGAATTGAATTTGAGCCTAGAGGCTCATTTAAAACTTCAGAAGTGTCTTCAGAGGAGATTTAACATTTTATACCTGTACACTAATTTTACTAGGTTTTCTTCTTTTTAGTTTTTAGGAGACCCTGCAAGAGATGACCTGGAAATGGGCACTGGAATAGGTAACAACATCTTATCACAGACAGAAAAAGAAGAGTTTTTGTATCATGTCTGTATGTCCCCATTGTCTAACAAATTGGCAACTTCAACATTTGTATGATGATATAAACTTTCCTCATGCTTCTTTGGATTTCACTGACAATGAACTTTATTTCCATATTCCTAATCAAGCTTGTTGTACCTGATAAACCAAGAGGTGCAACAAAGATGTGCCTTAACACCTTACTTTGAAAATGTTCTGTAATGCCCTTTTGATATAACACACATCCATAGAGTTTTAACATCTGTTTATATGATATAGATTTCTTTATATCAACCAGTACACTTGAAAATCTGTTTGATTTGATCTGTAATTCTCCTCTTTTCTCTTTCATATGAGCTTCCATTTAAATTTAGTTTCCAGTGTTTACACATGATATAATTTTATCATTTATAGTTAAATTATGAGTATTTTTAATTGTTTATTTTACAGGACTTCTTATATATTGTTATATATTTTCTTGTATATTATATAAACAGTACATCATATATAACTTGGACTTTACCTACACAAACTAATAACAAACAAAATAAACAAATTTTGCTATAAACACAAAGATAAAAATACTTCAACACTACAAGTAAATTAAATCAATACAAAATGAGTACTGCAAAGGTACTATATAAAATCTCGCAAGATTAGGTAACACCTAAATTAGGTAATGGTAAACTGTGTGGTCATAAAACCACAATTACAAGCCAACTAATAATTAAATATTAATAAATAATTACATATTCAATTAGTATATATTTAAATGTCTGTTAATGAAATTAATGTGAACATAGTTTGACTGATAAGTTTAATATGCTATATTTTGGTCCAGTTTTGTGACTACTTGCAGCTTCTTTGTAGATTCTTCATTGTTGATCCTCTACAAAATGCCAAAGTAAAGTCTTCTAAGCAATTATAAAACATCCATGGCGTGAACTAACAAAACTCTGTGCACAAGACTTAAATATGTCAACAAGTGTAGAAGAAATTACCAAGACTGTTAACAAAACTTTGTAACAAGTTTTACTTTAAGTATCTGTTTAATATAAGTCCTGATGGAGAGGCAGATACATAGCAGAGTATGTAGGTATCAGGTGATATGGAACCATCAACGCTAAAGAATTGGGACCAGATACTAAATATTGAACTCAACAAAACTGTTGCTGCCCTTATTTTGGTTATATGGTAATAAAATGTCTATTATGTATGACATCAAAGGTTGAAAACGAAATACAGTCTTCAGTGGCGAAGAATATATGTACTTCGACAGGAGGACATAGAAGATTCTGGTTAAAAGAGCAAATAAAACTTCAAAGGTACACTGAACAAACTTAAGAGGAAACCATGAGATGGAACTATGAACTCAAAACGAACACAGCAAAACACCAAACAGTAAATAAAATATAATAACTCCTTCAGCCCATCCAAAGGAAATAACAGATGCTGGTGAGAAATTTCTGGTTGCCCTTTATGGTGGTAACCACCCAACCACAACACTCAACAAGCTGAGGTATAAGCAATACGTGACATCAGCCTACAAGGCATCAGCAAACACGGCTTCCATACCTCCCACTGAAGCTGCAGCTCAACAACACGCCTTCAGAGTTTTCCATCAGGTGCAGCAGTGGATCGGAAACTACTTGGATCCAGAGCAGTGGGGGTGGAAGTTGACAGAAAATGGGTTGGTTCCCATTACCACACTGAAACCCCCGGCTCCCGAGAGGCTTCTTCAGCTTATATCTTGCAAATGCAAGACAGATTGCCAAGGTCGGTGTGGGTGTAGGCGAGCAGGACTGTTCTGCACGAAACTGTTCCAGCAATGTGAAGGGTCGTGCCCCAACATCGACGACAATTTGGATGCAGAAGAGGAAGACGACCTGGACGAGCCCCTTGCAGTACCACTGTCTGAAGCAGCTGAGGCGACAGAAGGTATTAATTCATGTAATATTTTGCAGCAGTATGCATCTTTACTAATCAGTTTTTCTCTATCATAACATTAATCATTCAATTACAATTTTTTCAGTTGAAGAACAGCAACAACTCACTGTTCAGCCTGGACCTTCCACAGCCCCTCACCCTTTGCCTGGACCTTCCATTGCCCAAGACCCTTCACCTGGACCTTCTAGTGCCCAAGAAACATTGCCTGGGCCACCAACAGCCAAACAGAGACGACTAAAATAACTGCGCACATGACATCAGGTATTTCTTCATACATCGATACTTCACTATGCAACTTATCTGTCTTTTGTAACCATGTTCTAACACTAAATGCCTTCTTTCTTTTCCAGATGGAGAACCTACTCGAAGTGATGACCCAATCCTGGGCTCGACTTTCACTCATTTCATGACACACGTACATTACTACATACAGATTTCATATTCAGCTTTATATTCAGTGTAATGTACCTAATATGTTGTAAATATAATTTGTTAATGTTTTCATCAAACATGCTTTGCCATCAATTCATTCAAAACAACCTCTTTTAAACGTAATACATCGAAGGTATAGCGCCGATGAGAGATAGACAGGTGGGAGGGGTCGTTTTGGCTGTAGGGCGCAGAAGGCATTTTTCGTAATTTTCGCTTTGCTCCCTCCCCCCTTATGAGAAAATTGAATGTTAGAGACGTCTCTTGTAGGCAATGTAATGTACTTTCATGTGGTATAAGGGTTTTCATTGATAACATGTATATTTTTCGAGTTGTAGGGGGTGGGAGTGGGCGTTTTTGATGTTTTCGCAGAAGGGCAAAAAAATCGCTGTTCTTCAGCGCGCTCTAGCGCCGATACCGCTCGTCAGAAAATCAAAGTTGACTAGTGCATTTTGTAGGAAATTTTATCTACTTTATTTGTGTATAGAGCAGTCATCTTCGAAAAACGCATAGTTTTCGAGATATCAGCGAAAAACTGAAAAAAGTGCGAAAAGTTTGAGGTTTTTTGCGTTTTTCGTTGTGAAGCCGACCTCCTACAAGGCAGCAAACTTGAAATTCGGATTCAGCACCCCAAAAAAACATATAGAACCGCTGAGAAAAAAACTTCCGCAATTTTGTTACGGGAAAACCACCATTTGACTGGACTAATGAAACTAAACGCTACAGTTTGGTGAATACTGATGTTTTTTGAAAAGTACGCACATAATAATCTCCACAGCGTCTCGGAGGAAACTGAGTTTTGTTACTCTGCTGATGCATGCACAATTCGTAACATGCGCCGTTAGCACGAAAACGGTTGATTTATGTCTAGTGAATTTTACTATCAAACTTATAATTACAGTAACATTTTTTTTTTGGATGAAGTTAGTTATGTTTCTATAGGGCCACTGCTAACGGGGATGGAAACGTTTGAGAAAAGTATATTAGGTTCCGAGTTCGGACCTACCCAGTAGTTTTGGTTGACTTTTAACTTAAGATATTCGCGCATTACACCATGTAGATGGTCTTTCATTGTGTTTATGCTAAAGAAGTGTAATATTGTCACTACGATTTTTCAAGTATCATATAATAATTAAATATAAGAGACAAGCATATTCTGTGTATACACTTAATTGTGTATAATGTTCTCCGACGTAGTATAATTGAGTATAATGTTCAGTCTGTAACAACCAAGAATTAAAATTTTTTAATATTATGATCGAAAAGACGTTACATACAGCAAGACACCCCTACACGAGCCACGAGCAATAAATAAAGAACAGTTTTACGATGTGTCAACTGAACGTTTGCTTCGGACAATACGAATACGCTTCACATAACTTTACAATGGGAAATAAGGTTGGCCGTGACAGACTCGACTCAACCGAGATTTACAGCCTGCAACATGCAAGATAAAAGGAACTATGTCAAGTACCAATTTACGGAGAAACTGTGACGGACACACTGCAAGGTTAATTTGAAGTGTACCAGTAGTAAGAAAAGGGCGTAAGTACACAATGGTATTTACCCTGTATGAGAACTGACATCGATATCTAAAGAATGGAATCGAACTTGTGCACAGCGGGGGAACGTCTTACTGGCGACAACTGATATTTACGACAGGGAGAAGGAGTGCCGTTTTGGAAACGACGACACGCTGCGTCAGGATAGCTAACGGAAAAGGGTCAAGGATAGTGAAACAATAACGAAATACGACACATTGTTCGCGTGAGAACAGCAGCAGGGTCCGGAGTACGCTTAGACAAAGACCTGATCGACAGCCGAGAAATTGCTCCTGTTCCAGGAAAAGAGTACGGAGGCCTTCGACGCGAACTTGTGGGGAGACAGGATACCCAATCACAACCCAGCATCTACCCAGAGAACAGGTGGAGAGGACTGTCGTCATCATGGCAACGGGAACGTCGAATGAGAAGTGAAGAACGATAGTCTTGCATAAGGGTAGGAGTTCTTCTGTCCTATCATGTTCGACCTGAGGCGTGTCTTCCAGAAGATTGCATTGTGGTAAACGATGCTTGATAAAAACTGTTTGCAGAGCACGCGGGAAAACAGTCTTCATATAATTTTCGTCAGTCATCATATATTTTTCAATCACGTACTTTTAAACAGTCTTCATACCTTTTAACAGTCTTAATACAATGTTCGAGAGTCTTCTTATAAATTTCTCAATCGTATACTTTAACAGTCTTCACGGAACTAAATCTTCTAAGTCTTAATACAGTTCGATTAACATACGGACAGCAGTGGGACTTTGAAACTCTGCTACGCGGTATATAATTAAGTGACTTAACATTTCGATATTGGCGAGTATCCGGTAATAGTGTACCTACAGCGACTAAATCATGCGACAGACGCCAGTGCTTAATAACCCTAGAGTTCTTTATTATACTCAAATTCAGAAGTGAACTAACCAATCGCAGTTTCATCAATAACCGACGCGCAGAACTATTGTTAATGTTTTACCGGACAACGAGATCGTAACGTTGTACAGTGCGGCGAAGCGATACAATGTAATTTGGAACAATTACACCACGGTATCAAAGACACTATACATTAATGTACACACAAGAAGTTCAACAATAGACAGTCAGATATATACACCATAGTTAATGATGAACTTACCCACACGACACATGATTTCATAGACTCTAACAGTAACAGCCGAATCAACAGAAAATACACACAGCGCGAGTGAATCTGATCCGCGTGTGTTGAGTGTTAGTGACGTCACAGCTACGCAACTGCACACATATGGACCACCAACGAGAAGGAGTTACACCGATGGAAATATCGGATAAATCGCTTTACAAGTAATCTTTATGCTATTCTTATCATAAGAACTCTACTGTCCTGTCTCTTTTCAAGAAACACCCCTTGAGTATTTAAATTAAATATGATAAATATAATTAACGCTATTCATCTGAGGCAAGCAATGAACGCATTAGTATAAGATTTATTGTTTGACTATTTGTGTTTTTCTATATATCGATTGTATTATATATGTATGTGTATGTTTTCCAGGAAACAACGTATTGGATTCGCATTGTAATTTGATATATATATACATGTGTTCTTTTTATGAATGTATTTGCAGGGAATCATCCATATTTATATATTGAAGTCTCTTTATTTAATGATGTTAATAAATAAGTGTTTATTTTATCCAGAATATATGCGTTCATTATTGTCAAAGTTACCTCAGAACAAGAAAGTAATGGCACTTGAATGATTTATAGTAGTTTTTATTAATTTATACAATAATTAGAGTCTCCATGCAGTAATTATGCTAACATAAAAGAACTAACGTATCAGTTAGCTTCAATCAGTTGATATGAGTAACCTAATTGAGTGATTACACGATCTCATTTTGCAAATTAGTATAATCACATAATTAATTAATCACAGTTAGCATAATAAATTACTCCTAACATAGTTGTATTGGCGCCCATCGCACGGCAAAGAGCATGTAGTAGATAGGATAAGCGTATATATATATTTCATGTTAGTTGTAAGAACAAATATTATTAGTGTGAAGCTATTTGGACTGAATGTTAACGCGGAGTAAGGCTGCAAAAATGACGACCAGTAGTTCCGATTCCATGAATTTCGATATTAATAACCAACAGGGTGTACCTGATGTCGGACGAGAGGAATCACCAACCTATTCACAAATGACTGAGGAGACGTCAGACGTCAGAGCGCGGGGACAGGAGTCCCAACAACAGGAAGAAGAAGTCACATTACGGTCGTTGATGGACTTCATGAGCGAGATGTTTGACAAGCAAGATAACTATTTTAAAAATTTTAACGAGAGGTTTGAAAGACTGAACGGAAAACTAGATAGTAATCATGAAGAAATTACGCAACATATGAATGAGCAGTTCACGCTGTTACGCACAGACATACGTGAACATACGAATACATGGAACAACAACAAAAACGAAGTCGAGAAGAAGCAGGAAGAAGAAGTGAATGAAAGTTACGAAGAGGTACGGAAAGTCCGAGGTAATGATAACGCTGTTGATTTCACAGGCATGTCAGCTACTCAGAAATTAGCAACTGTGGGATCTAACGCAAGTGTCAGTAGTAAGCCGAGAAACAGGTGGATTAAGAAAAGAAATGATTTTGTTTCTTTGTATTTAATGACGTCGGAAGATGATTATCCAGACAATAAAAGTATCCAGATAATAAAACTTTAATACTATCAAGTAGAATGCATAAAAAGCACAAATTATATAGCACAAGAATAGATGCTGCATCAGTGAATCCAACGATGAAGTATCCAGCGTGTGGAACAGGCGCACATCGACTAAGTAGTCGAGGTGCATTAATAAAGAACATGAAAGGAAAGTTCGATATTAAGATGAATACTTCATGTTATGAAAATGAATGCAAATTTAAGTAAGCCATGGATGATGTGAAGCGGAAAAACCTACCAGGTCCGTATACATATTCGTCCTGGACAAGAAATGTTATGAGGAAAAGGAGGAGAAAAAATCTTACTGGACGACTTAAGCATAAGTGCTACCAGTACTGAAAGGCGAGTCCAAGCGCTCGAGGTAAGAATTCTTAAAAATATAGAAAACAAGATATTATTACGTGAGCACACGAGTAGTAAAATGAATGTCGAAGAAAGGAACCGTGGACAAATTTGGAAGAGGCGACAAAAGCAATTTAAAGCGTGTCGGCTTAGAGAAAGTGGTCGCAAAGGACGGTGTGACATATCTTCTACCCACCCTCAGAGAGAGAGAAAGGGACATGTCATAAATCTTGGAGGCGGAAGGGCAGCACATTATACCAGAGTAACGGGGACGACTAGCCGGCTGTTGAGTAAAAGTGCGGCGCAAACCCCAAGGTCAGCACCCTCACTATTTACAAACAAAAATGCGTGCGTGAATAACGGCACAAGGTCTACAAGACATACAACTATGTCTCCACAAATAGAAAGTTAAGAACGAATTAAATGAACACGTGGTAAGAAGGCGATTTTAAGAACGTCTGAAAATTTAATAATTAGGTTAGGTAATATTGAATAAAATACATTAAATATGATTGATTATGTGATAATACATAAACCAAAGAAGATAATTAGATATGAGTATTAATGAATGACGATTAACGTATGAAATTAAAATGACGCAACATACGAACTCACTGAGTGCGATAGCAGTGACAAGGTGAGAAGGAAATTTAATGTACGTCAAGTTGAAGAAGTATTATGAAACGAAAGTACGAGTTTCACGGGAAAGCGAAAGTTACGTCGGCAGTTAGACTAGTGGACTACAGGGGACGGGCCAACGCATAGGGTGAATGTGCCGCGAAAACCGGTCCAACTAGCTAAACGATATGATGTATAACTTATTAGCGTATAATTTAAAGATTTTTTTTTGTACATGGAGTTCTTAAGTCACGATGTGACAGTCTAATGACATTAATTACATGTGTATAACCAATGTTAATGAAAATTTAAATAGAAAAGACACTTATGATGCGAAAAGTTCGATCGGATGTGCAGCAATAAATTGCTAAAGACGTTATAACGAGCTTTTTGTAGACACACGATGATGTAAGATTAATTAATCAAATCTGAGTGGTATAACGCGAAGTTATCTATAATCATAATGATTTCAAATGAATTGTTAATTGTTCCTAAATAATGTTTATAAATTTATAATCTATATAATCAGTATAAATGTTAGTAATACGTATTATGAGTGATACTCAATAACAAATAATGAAAGTATCAATATGTATTGACAGGTTCGTAAATGGTGTTTTAAATGTTCAAGATAGACTAAGGACATTAACTATCGTAACGATATTTAAACGATACATGAATAATTACATTTCATGTCGAAAACCATTATTTCATGTATTAGGTTATAAGCGGATGACACAGCCATCCACAGTTATTATTATTATTGTAAAATAATCCCATATCTAATTAGATATGCACAATGTGTGAAAATGCGTTCATCCTTCCTCAGATGCACGGCAATAAATTCCCAGAGTTAGTTTACAACAAAATATAGGGAATATATACCCGTATACCCCAAGCAGAGAAAAGTGGGTCAATGACCGTGACCTTATCTGAGAGGACTCCCACAACACACACAGAGCGCAGAAATCGGATTAGAATGTCTTCTGCTGATCCAACATCCAATCCGATTTGGGGACTATGTAACAACCAAGAATTAAAATTTTTTAATATTATGATCGAAAAGACGTTACATACAGCAAGACACCCCTACACGAGCCACGAGCAATAAATAAAGAACAGTTTTACGATGTGTCAACTGAACGTTTGCTTCGGACAATACGAATACGCTTCACATAACTTTACAATGGGAAATAAGGTTGGCCGTGACAGACTCGACTCAACCGAGATTTACAGCCTGCAACATGCAAGATAAAAGGAACTATGTCAAGTACCAATTTACGGAGAAACTGTGACGGACACACTGCAAGGTTAATTTGAAGTGTACCAGTAGTAAGAAAAGGGCGTAAGTACACAATGGTATTTACCCTGTATGAGAACTGACATCGATATCTAAAGAATGGAATCGAACTTGTGCACAGCGGGGGAACGTCTTACTGGCGACAACTGATATTTACGACAGGGAGAAGGAGTGCCGTTTTGGAAACGACGACACGCTGCGTCAGGATAGCTAACGGAAAAGGGTCAAGGATAGTGAAACAATAACGAAATACGACACATTGTTCGCGTGAGAACAGCAGCAGGGTCCGGAGTACGCTTAGACAAAGACCTGATCGACAGCCGAGAAATTGCTCCTGTTCCAGGAAAAGAGTACGGAGGCTTTCGACGCGAACTTGTGGGGAGACAGGATACCCAATCACAACCCAGCATCTACCCAGAGAACAGGTGGAGAGGACTGTCGTCATCATGGCAACGGGAACGTCGAATGAGAAGTGAAGAACGATAGTCTTGCATAAGGGTAGGAGTTCTTCTGTCCTATCATGTTCGACCTGAGGCGTGTCTTCCAGAAGATTGCATTGTGGTAAACGATGCTTGATAAAAACTGTTTGCAGAGCACGCGGGAAAACAGTCTTCATATAATTTTCGTCAGTCATCATATATTTTTCAATCACGTACTTTTAAACAGTCTTCATACCTTTTAACAGTCTTAATACAATGTTCGAGAGTCTTCTTATAAATTTCTCAATCGTATACTTTAACAGTCTTCACGGAACTAAATCTTCTAAGTCTTAATACAGTTCGATTAACATACGGACAGCAGTGGGACTTTGAAACTCTGCTACGCGGTATATAATTAAGTGACTTAACATTTCGATATTGGCGAGTATCCGGTAATAGTGTACCTACAGCGACTAAATCATGCGACAGACGCCAGTGCTTAATAACCCTAGAGTTCTTTATTATACTCAAATTCAGAAGTGAACTAACCAATCGCAGTTTCATCAATAACCGACGCGCAGAACTATTGTTAATGTTTTACCGGACAACGAGATCGTAACGTTGTACAGTGCGGCGAAGCGATACAATGTAATTTGGAACAATTACACCACGGTATCAAAGACACTATACATTAATGTACACACAAGAAGTTCAACAATAGACAGTCAGATATATACACCATAGTTAATGATGAACTTACCCACACGACACATGATTTCATAGACTCTAACAGTAACAGCCGAATCAACAGAAAATACACACAGCGCGAGTGAATCTGATCCGCGTGTGTTGAGTGTTAGTGACGTCACAGCTACGCAACTGCACACATATGGACCACCAACGAGAAGGAGTTACACCGATGGAAATATCGGATAAATCGCTTTACAAGTAATCTTTATGCTATTCTTATCATAAGAACTCTACTGTCCTGTCTCTTTTCAAGAAACACCCCTTGAGTATTTAAATTAAATATGATAAATATAATTAACGCTATTCATCTGAGGCAAGCAATGAACGCATTAGTATAAGATTTATTGTTTGACTATTTGTGTTTTTCTATATATCGATTGTATTATATATGTATGTGTATGTTTTCCAGGAAACAACGTATTGGATTCGCATTGTAATTTGATATATATATATACATGTGTTCTTTTTATGAATGTATTTGCAGGGAATCATCCATATTTATATATTGAAGTCTCTTTATTTAATGATGTTAATAAATAAGTGTTTATTTTATCCAGAATATATGCGTTCATTATTGTCAAAGTTACCTCAGAACAAGAAAGTAATGGCACTTGAATGATTTATAGTAGTTTTTATTAATTTATACAATAATTAGAGTCTCCATGCAGTAATTATGCTAACATAAAAGAACTAACGTATCAGTTAGCTTCAATCAGTTGATATGAGTAACCTAATTGAGTGATTACACGATCTCATTTTGCAAATTAGTATAATCACATAATTAATCACAGTTAGCATAATAAATTACTACTGACATAGTTGTATTGGCGCCCATCGCACGGCAAAGAGCATGTAGTAGATAGGATAAGCGTATATATATATTTCATGTTAGTTGTAAGAACAAATATTATTAGTGTGAAGCTATTTGGACTGAATGTTAACGCGGAGTAAGGCTGCAAAAATGACGACCAGTAGTTCCGATTCCATGAATTTCGATATTAATAACCAACAGGGTGTACCTGATGTCGGACGAGAGGAATCACCAACCTATTCACAAATGACTGAGGAGACGTCAGACGTCAGAGCGCGGGGACAGGAGTCCCAACAACAGGAAGAAGAAGTCACATTACGGTCGTTGATGGACTTCATGAGCGAGATGTTTGACAAGCAAGATAACTATTTTAAAAATTTTAACGAGAGGTTTGAAAGACTGAACGGAAAACTAGATAGTAATCATGAAGAAATTACGCAACATATGAATGAGCAGTTCACGCTGTTACGCACAGACATACGTGAACATACGAATACATGGAACAACAACAAAACGAAGTCGAGAAGAAGCAGGAAGAAGAAGTGAATGAAAGTTACGAAGAGGTACGGAAAGTCCGAGGTAATTACAACGCTGCTGATTTCACAGGCATGTCAGCTACTCAGAAATTAGCAACTGTGGGATCTAACGCAAGTGTCAGTAGTAAGCCGAGAAACAGGTGGATTAAGAAAAGAAATGATTTTGTTTCTTTGTATTTAATGACGTCGGAAGATGATTATCCAGACAATAAAAGTATCCAGATAATAAAACTTTAATACTATCAAGTAGAATGCATAAAAAGCACAAATTATATAGCACAAGAATAGATGCTGCATCAGTGAATCCAACGATGAAGTATCCAGCGTGTGGAACAGGCGTACATCGACTAAGTAGTCGAGGTGCATTAATAAAGAACATGAAAGGAAAGTTCGATATTAAGATGAATACTTCATGTTATGAAAATGAATGCAAATTTAAGTAAGCCATGGATGATGTGAAGCGGAAAAACCTACCAGGTCCGTATACATATTCGTCCTGGACAAGAAATGTTATGAGGAAAAGGAGGAGAAAAAATCTTACTGGACGACTTAAGCATAAGTGCTACCAGTACTGAAAGGCGAGTCCAAGCGCTCGAGGTAAGAATTCTTAAAAATATAGAAAACAAGATATTATTACGTGAGCACACGAGTAGTAAAATGAATGTCGAAGAAAGGAACCGTGGACAAATTTGTAAGAGGCGACAAAAGCAATTTAAAGCGTGTCGGCTTAGAGAAAGTGGTCGCAAAGGACGGTGTGACATATCTTCTACCCACCCTCAGAGAGAGAGAAAGGGACATGTCATAAATCTTGGAGGCGGAAGGGCAGCACATTATACCAGAGTAACGGGGACGACTAGCCGGCTGTTGAGTAAAAGTGCGGCGCAAACCCCAAGGTCAGCACCCTCACTATTTACAAACAAAAATGCGTGCGTGAATAACGGCACAAGGTCTACAAGACATACAACTATGTCTCCACAAATAGAAAGTTAAGAACGAATTAAATGAACACGTGGTAAGAAGGCGATTTTAAGAACGTCTGAAAATTTAATAATTAGGTTAGGTAATATTGAATAAAATACATTAAATATGATTGATTATGTGATAATACATAAACCAAAGAAGATAATTAGATATGAGTATTAATGAATGACGATTAACGTATGAAATTAAAATGACGCAACATACGAACTCACTGAGTGCGATAGCAGTGACAAGGTGAGAAGGAAATTTAATGTACGTCAAGTTGAAGAAGTATTATGAAACGAAAGTACGAGTTTCACGGGAAAGCGAAAGTTACGTCGGCAGTTAGACTAGTGGACTACAGGGTACGGGCCAACGCATAGGGTGAATGTGCCGCGAAAACCGGTCCAACTATCTAAACGATATGATGTATAACTTATTAGCGTATAATTTAAAGATTTTTTTTTGTACATGGAGTTCTTAAGTCACGATGTGACAGTCTAATGACATTAATTACATGTGTATAACCAATGTTAATGAAAATTTAAATAGAAAAGACACTTATGATGCGAAAAGTTCGATCGGATGTGCAGCAATAAATTACTAAAGACGTTATAACGAGCTTTTTGTAGACACACGATGATGTAAGATTAATTAATCAAATCTGAGTGGTATAACGCGAAGTTATCTATAATCATAATGATTTCAAATGAATTGTTAATTGTTCCTAAATAATGTTTATAAATTTATAATCTATATAATCAGTATAAATGTTAGTAATACGTATTATGAGTGATACTCAATAACAAATAATGAAAGTATCAATATGTATTGACAGGTTCGTAAATGGTGTTTTAAATGTTCAAGATAGACTAAGGACATTAACTATCGTAACGATATTTAAACGATACATGAATAATTACATTTCATGTCGAAAACCATTATTTCATGTATTAGGTTATAAGCGGATGACACAGCCATCCACAGTTATTATTATTATTGTAAAATAATCCCATATCTAATTAGATATGCACAATGTGTGAAAATGCGTTCATCCTTCCTCAGATGCACGGCAATAAATTCCCAGAGTTAGTTTACAACAAAATATAGGGAATATATACCCGTATACCCCAAGCAGAGAAAAGTGGGTCAATGACCGTGACCTTATCTGAGAGGACTCCCACAACACACACAGAGCGCAGAAATCGGATTAGAATGTCTTCTGCTGATCCAACATCCAATCCGATTTGGGGACTATGTAACAACCAAGAATTAAAATTTTTTAATATTATGATCGAAAAGACGTTACATACAGCAAGACACCCCTACACGAGCCACGAGCAATAAATAAAGAACAGTTTTACGATGTGTCAACTGAACGTTTGCTTCGGACAATACGAATACGCTTCACATAACTTTACAATGGGAAATAAGGTTGGCCGTGACAGACTCGACTCAACCGAGATTTACAGCCTGCAACATGCAAGATAAAAGGAACTATGTCAAGTACCAATTTACGGAGAAACTGTGACGGACACACTGCAAGGTTAATTTGAAGTGTACCAGTAGTAAGAAAAGGGCGTAAGTACACAATGGTATTTACCCTGTATGAGAACTGACATCGATATCTAAAGAATGGAATCGAACTTGTGCACAGCGGGGGAACGTCTTACTGGCGACAACTGATATTTACGACAGGGAGAAGGAGTGCCGTTTTGGAAACGACGACACGCTGCGTCAGGATAGCTAACGGAAAAGGGTCAAGGATAGTGAAACAATAACGAAATACGACACATTGTTCGCGTGAGAACAGCAGCAGGGTCCGGAGTACGCTTAGACAAAGACCTGATCGACAGCCGAGAAATTGCTCCTGTTCCAGGAAAAGAGTACGGAGGCTTTCGACGCGAACTTGTGGGGAGACAGGATACCCAATCACAACCCAGCATCTACCCAGAGAACAGGTGGAGAGGACTGTCGTCATCATGGCAACGGGAACGTCGAATGAGAAGTGAAGAACGATAGTCTTGCATAAGGGTAGGAGTTCTTCTGTCCTATCATGTTCGACCTGAGGCGTGTCTTCCAGAAGATTGCATTGTGGTAAACGATGCTTGATAAAAACTGTTTGTAGAGCACGCGGGAGGACAGTCTTCATATAATTTTCGTCAGTCATCATATATTTTTCAATCACGTACTTTTAAACAGTCTTCATACCTTTTAACAGTCTTAATACAATGTTCGAGAGTCTTCTTATAAATTTCTCAATCGTATACTTTAACAGTCTTCACGGAACTAAATCTTCTAAGTCTTAATACAGTTCGATTAACATACGGACAGCAGTGGGACTTTGAAACTCTGCTACGCGGTATATAATTAAGTGACTTAACATTTCGATATTGGCGAGTATCCGGTAATAGTGTACCTACAGCGACTAAATCATGCGACAGACGCCAGTGCTTAATAACCCTAGTGTTCTTTATTATACTCAAATTCAGAAGTGAACTAACCAATCGCAGTTTCATCAATAACCGACGCGCAGAACTATTGTTAATGTTTTACCGGACAACGAGATCGTAACGTTGTACAGTGCGGCGAAGCGATACAATGTAATTTGGAACAATTACACCACGGTATCAAAGACACTATACATTAATGTACACACAAGAAGTTCAACAATAGACAGTCAGATATATACACCATAGTTAATGATGAACTTACCCACACGACACATGATTTCATAGACTCTAACAGTAACAGCCGAATCAACAGAAAATACACACAGCGCGAGTGAATCTGATCCGCGTGTGTTGAGTGTTAGTGACGTCACAGCTACGCAACTGCACACATATGGACCACCAACGAGAAGGAGTTACACCTATGGAAATATCGGATAAATCGCTTTACAAGTAATCTTTATGCTATTCTTATCATAAGAACTCTACTGTCCTGTCTCTTTTCAAGAAACACCCCTTGAGTATTTAAATTAAATATGATAAATATAATTAACGCTATTCATCTGAGGCAAGCAATGAACGCATTAGTATAAGATTTATTGTTTGACTATTTGTGTTTTTCTATATATCGATTGTATTATATATGTATGTGTATGTTTTCCAGGAAACAACGTATTGGATTCGCATTGTAATTTGATATATATATACATGTGTTCTTTTTATGAATGTATTTGCAGGGAATCATCCATATTTATATATTGAAGTCTCTTTATTTAATGATGTTAATAAATAAGTGTTTATTTTATCCAGAATATATGCGTTCATTATTGTCAAAGTTACCTCAGAACAAGAAAGTAATGGCACTTGAATGATTTATAGTAGTTTTTATTAATTTATACAATAATTAGAGTCTCCATGCAGTAATTATGCTAACATAAAAGAACTAACGTATCAGTTAGCTTCAATCAGTTGATATGAGTAACCTAATTGAGTGATTACACGATCTCATTTTGCAAATTAGTATAATCACATAATTAATTAATCACAGTTAGCATAATAAATTACTCCTAACATAGTTGTATTGGCGCCCATCGCACGGCAAAGAGCATGTAGTAGATAGGATAAGCGTATATATATATTTCATGTTAGTTGTAAGAACAAATATTATTAGTGTGAAGCTATTTGGACTGAATGTTAACGCGGAGTAAGGCTGCAAAAATGACGACCAGTAGTTCCGATTCCATGAATTTCGATATTAATAACCAACAGGGTGTACCTGATGTCGGACGAGAGGAATCACCAACCTATTCACAAATGACTGAGGAGACGTCAGACGTCAGAGCGCGGGGACAGGAGTCCCAACAACAGGAAGAAGAAGTCACATTACGGTCGTTGATGGACTTCATGAGCGAGATGTTTGACAAGCAAGATAACTATTTTAAAAATTTTAACGAGAGGTTTGAAAGACTGAACGGAAAACTAGATAGTAATCATGAAGAAATTACGCAACATATGAATGAGCAGTTCACGCTGTTACGCACAGACATACGTGAACATACGAATACATGGAACAACAACAAAAACGAAGTCGAGAAGAAGCAGGAAGAAGAAGTGAATGAAAGTTACGAAGAGGTACGGAAAGTCCGAGGTAATGATAACGCTGTTGATTTCACAGGCATGTCAGCTACTCAGAAATTAGCAACTGTGGGATCTAACGCAAGTGTCAGTAGTAAGCCGAGAAACAGGTGGATTAAGAAAAGAAATGATTTTGTTTCTTTGTATTTAATGACGTCGGAAGATGATTATCCAGACAATAAAAGTATCCAGATAATAA
This sequence comes from Magicicada septendecula, assembly GCA_034769895.1. Classification (NCBI taxonomy): domain Eukaryota; kingdom Metazoa; phylum Arthropoda; class Insecta; order Hemiptera; family Cicadidae; genus Magicicada; species Magicicada septendecula. Next base: position 324,523,555 of record CM068369.1, read on the forward strand.
AACTTTAATACTATCAAGTAGAATGCATAAAAAGCACAAATTATATAGCACAAGAATAGATGCTGCATCAGTGAATCCAACGATGAAGTATCCAGCGTGTGGAACAGGCGTACATCGACTAAGTAGTCGAGGTGCATTAATAAAGAACATGAAAGGAAAGTTCGATATTAAGATGAATACTTCATGTTATGAAAATGAATGCAAATTTAAGTAAGCCATGGATGATGTGAAGCGGAAAAACCTACCAGGTCCGTATACATATTCGTCCTGGACAAGAAATGTTATGAGGAAAAGGAGGAGAAAAAATCTTACTGGACGACTTAAGCATAAGTGCTACCAGTACTGAAAGGCGAGTCCAAGCGCTCGAGGTAAGAATTCTTAAAAATATAGAAAACAAGATATTATTACGTGAGCACACGAGTAGTAAAATGAATGTCGAAGAAAGGAACCGTGGACAAATTTGTAAGAGGCGACAAAAGCAATTTAAAGCGTGTCGGCTTAGAGAAAGTGGTCGCAAAGGACGGTGTGACATATCTTCTACCCACCCTCAGAGAGAGAGAAAGGGACATGTCATAAATCTTGGAGGCGGAAGGGCAGCACATTATACCAGAGTAACGGGGACGACTAGCCGGCTGTTGAGTAAAAGTGCGGCGCAAACCCCAAGGTCAGCACCCTCACTATTTACAAACAAAAATGCGTGCGTGAATAACGGCACAAGGTCTACAAGACATACAACTATGTCTCCACAAATAGAAAGTTAAGAACGAATTAAATGAACACGTGGTAAGAAGGCGATTTTAAGAACGTCTGAAAATTTAATAATTAGGTTAGGTAATATTGAATAAAATACATTAAATATGATTGATTATGTGATAATACATAAACCAAAGAAGATAATTAGATATGAGTATTAATGAATGACGATTAACGTATGAAATTAAAATGACGCAACATACGAACTCACTGAGTGCGATAGCAGTGACAAGGTGAGAAGGAAATTTAATGTACGTCAAGTTGAAGAAGTATTATGAAACGAAAGTACGAGTTTCACGGGAAAGCGAAAGTTACGTCGGCAGTTAGACTAGTGGACTACAGGGGACGGGCCAACGCATAGGGTGAATGTGCCGCGAAAACCGGTCCAACTAGCTAAACGATATGATGTATAACTTATTAGCGTATAATTTAAAGATTTTTTTTTGTACATGGAGTTCTTAAGTCACGATGTGACAGTCTAATGACATTAATTACATGTGTATAACCAATGTTAATGAAAATTTAAATAGAAAAGACACTTATGATGCGAAAAGTTCGATCGGATGTGCAGCAATAAATTGCTAAAGACGTTATAACGAGCTTTTTGTAGACACACGATGATGTAAGATTAATTAATCAAATCTGAGTGGTATAACGCGAAGTTATCTATAATCATAATGATTTCAAATGAATTGTTAATTGTTCCTAAATAATGTTTATAAATTTATAATCTATATAATCAGTATAAATGTTAGTAATACGTATTATGAGTGATACTCAATAACAAATAATGAAAGTATCAATATGTATTGACAGGTTCGTAAATGGTGTTTTAAATGTTCAAGATAGACTAAGGACATTAACTATCGTAACGATATTTAAACGATACATGAATAATTACATTTCATGTCGAAAACCATTATTTCATGTATTAGGTTATAAGCGGATGACACAGCCATCCACAGTTATTATTATTATTGTAAAATAATCCCATATCTAATTAGATATGCACAATGTGTGAAAATGCGTTCATCCTTCCTCAGATGCACGGCAATAAATTCCCAGAGTTAGTTTACAACAAAATATAGGGAATATATACCCGTATACCCCAAGCAGAGAAAAGTGGGTCAATGACCGTGACCTTATCTGAGAGGACTCCCACAACACACACAGAGCGCAGAAATCGGATTAGAATGTCTTCTGCTGATCCAACATCCAATCCGATTTGGGGACTATGTAACAACCAAGAATTAAAATTTTTTAATATTATGATCGAAAAGACGTTACATACAGCAAGACACCCCTACACGAGCCACGAGCAATAAATAAAGAACAGTTTTACGATGTGTCAACTGAACGTTTGCTTCGGACAATACGAATACGCTTCACATAACTTTACAATGGGAAATAAGGTTGGCCGTGACAGACTCGACTCAACCGAGATTTACAGCCTGCAACATGCAAGATAAAAGGAACTATGTCAAGTACCAATTTACGGAGAAACTGTGACGGACACACTGCAAGGTTAATTTGAAGTGTACCAGTAGTAAGAAAAGGGCGTAAGTACACAATGGTATTTACCCTGTATGAGAACTGACATCGATATCTAAAGAATGGAATCGAACTTGTGCACAGCGGGGGAACGTCTTACTGGCGACAACTGATATTTACGACAGGGAGAAGGAGTGCCGTTTTGGAAACGACGACACGCTGCGTCAGGATAGCTAACGGAAAAGGGTCAAGGATAGTGAAACAATAACGAAATACGACACATTGTTCGCGTGAGAACAGCAGCAGGGTCCGGAGTACGCTTAGACAAAGACCTGATCGACAGCCGAGAAATTGCTCCTGTTCCAGGAAAAGAGTACGGAGGCTTTCGACGCGAACTTGTGGGGAGACAGGATACCCAATCACAACCCAGCATCTACCCAGAGAACAGGTGGAGAGGACTGTCGTCATCATGGCAACGGGAACGTCGAATGAGAAGTGAAGAACGATAGTCTTGCATAAGGGTAGGAGTTCTTCTGTCCTATCATGTTCGACCTGAGGCGTGTCTTCAAGAAGATTGCATTGTGGTAAACGATGCTTGATAAAAACTGTTTGCAGAGCACGCGGGAGGACAGTCTTCATATAATTTTCGTCAGTCATCATATATTTTTCAATCACGTACTTTTAAACAGTCTTCATACCTTTTAACAGTCTTAATACAATGTTCGAGAGTCTTCTTATAAATTTCTCAATCGTATACTTTAACAGTCTTCACGGAACTAAATCTTCTAAGTCTTAATACAGTTCGATTAACATACGGACAGCAGTGGGACTTTGAAACTCTGCTACGCGGTATATAATTAAGTGACTTAACATTTCGATATTGGCGAGTATCCGGTAATAGTGTACCTACAGCGACTAAATCATGCGACAGACGCCAGTGCTTAATAACCCTAGTGTTCTTTATTATACTCAAATTCAGAAGTGAACTAACCAATCGCAGTTTCATCAATAACCGACGCGCAGAACTATTGTTAATGTTTTACCGGACAACGAGATCGTAACGTTGTACAGTGCGGCGAAGCGATACAATGTAATTTGGAACAATTACACCACGGTATCAAAGACACTATACATTAATGTACACACAAGAAGTTCAACAATAGACAGTCAGATATATACACCATAGTTAATGATGAACTTACCCACACGACACATGATTTCATAGACTCTAACAGTAACAGCCGAATCAACAGAAAATACACACAGCGCGAGTGAATCTGATCCGCGTGTGTTGAGTGTTAGTGACGTCACAGCTACGCAACTGCACACATATGGACCACCAACGAGAAGGAGTTACAGCGATGGAAATATCGGATAAATCGCTTTACAAGTAATCTTTATGCTATTCTTATCATAAGAACTCTACTGTCCTGTCTCTTTTCAAGAAACACCCCTTGAGTATTTAAATTAAATATGATAAATATAATTAACGCTATTCATCTGAGGCAAGCAATGAACGCATTAGTATAAGATTTATTGTTTGACTATTTGTGTTTTTCTATATATCGATTGTATTATATATGTATGTGTATGTTTTCCAGGAAACAACGTATTGGATTCGCATTGTAATTTGATATATATATACATGTGTTCTTTTATGAATGTATTTGCAGGGAATCATCCATATTTATATATTGAAGTCTCTTTATTTAATGATGTTAATAAATAAGTGTTTATTTTATCCAGAATATATGCGTTCATTATTGTCAAAGTTACCTCAGAACAAGAAAGTAATGGCACTTGAATGATTTATAGTAGTTTTTATTAATTTATACAATAATTAGAGTCTCCATGCAGTAATTATGCTAACATAAAAGAACTAACGTATCAGTTAGCTTCAATCAGTTGATATGAGTAACCTAATTGAGTGATTACACGATCTCATTTTGCAAATTAGTATAATCACATAATTAATTAATCACAGTTAGCATAATAAATTACTCCTAACATAGTTGTATTGGCGCCCATCGCACGGCAAAGAGCATGTAGTAGATAGGATAAGCGTATATATATATTTCATGTTAGTTGTAAGAACAAATATTATTAGTGTGAAGCTATTTGGACTGAATGTTAACGCGGAGTAAGGCTGCAAAAATGACGACCAGTAGTTCCGATTCCATGAATTTCGATATTAATAACCAACAGGGTGTACCTGATGTCGGACGAGAGGAATCACCAACCTATTCACAAATGACTGAGGAGACGTCAGACGTCAGAGCGCGGGGACAGGAGTCCCAACAACAGGAAGAAGAAGTCACATTACGGTCGTTGATGGACTTCATGAGCGAGATGTTTGACAAGCAAGATAACTATTTTAAAAATTTTAACGAGAGGTTTGAAAGACTGAACGGAAAACTAGATAGTAATCATGAAGAAATTACGCAACATATGAATGAGCAGTTCACGCTGTTACGCACAGACATACGTGAACATACGAATACATGGAACAACAACAAAAACGAAGTCGAGAAGAAGCAGGAAGAAGAAGTGAATGAAAGTTACGAAGAGGTACGGAAAGTCCGAGGTAATGATAACGCTGTTGATTTCACAGGCATGTCAGCTACTCAGAAATTAGCAACTGTGGGATCTAACGCAAGTGTCAGTAGTAAGCCGAGAAACAGGTGGATTAAGAAAAGAAATGATTTTGTTTCTTTGTATTTAATGACGTCGGAAGATGATTATCCAGACAATAAAAGTATCCAGATAATAAAACTTTAATACTATCAAGTAGAATGCATAAAAAGCACAAATTATATAGCACAAGAATAGATGCTGCATCAGTGAATCCAACGATGAAGTATCCAGCGTGTGGAACAGGCGTACATCGACTAAGTAGTCGAGGTGCATTAATAAAGAACATGAAAGGAAAGTTCGATATTAAGATGAATACTTCATGTTATGAAAATGAATGCAAATTTAAGTAAGCCATGGATGATGTGAAGCGGAAAAACCTACCAGGTCCGTATACATATTCGTCCTGGACAAGAAATGTTATGAGGAAAAGGAGGAGAAAAAATCTTACTGGACGACTTAAGCATAAGTGCTACCAGTACTGAAAGGCGAGTCCAAGCGCTCGAGGTAAGAATTCTTAAAAATATAGAAAACAAGATATTATTACGTGAGCACACGAGTAGTAAAATGAATGTCGAAGAAAGGAACCGTGGACAAATTTGTAAGAGGCGACAAAAGCAATTTAAAGCGTGTCGGCTTAGAGAAAGTGGTCGCAAAGGACGGTGTGACATATCTTCTACCCACCCTCAGAGAGAGAGAAAGGGACATGTCATAAATCTTGGAGGCGGAAGGGCAGCACATTATACCAGAGTAACGGGGACGACTAGCCGGCTGTTGAGTAAAAGTGCGGCGCAAACCCCAAGGTCAGCACCCTCACTATTTACAAACAAAAATGCGTGCGTGAATAACGGCACAAGGTCTACAAGACATACAACTATGTCTCCACAAATAGAAAGTTAAGAACGAATTAAATGAACACGTGGTAAGAAGGCGATTTTAAGAACGTCTGAAAATTTAATAATTAGGTTAGGTAATATTGAATAAAATACATTAAATATGATTGATTATGTGATAATACATAAACCAAAGAAGATAATTAGATATGAGTATTAATGAATGACGATTAACGTATGAAATTAAAATGACGCAACATACGAACTCACTGAGTGCGATAGCAGTGACAAGGTGAGAAGGAAATTTAATGTACGTCAAGTTGAAGAAGTATTATGAAACGAAAGTACGAGTTTCACGGGAAAGCGAAAGTTACGTCGGCAGTTAGACTAGTGGACTACAGGGGACGGGCCAACGCATAGGGTGAATGTGCCGCGAAAACCGGTCCAACTAGCTAAACGATATGATGTATAACTTATTAGCGTATAATTTAAAGATTTTTTTTTGTACATGGAGTTCTTAAGTCACGATGTGACAGTCTAATGACATTAATTACATGTGTATAACCAATGTTAATGAAAATTTAAATAGAAAAGACACTTATGATGCGAAAAGTTCGATCGGATGTGCAGCAATAAATTGCTAAAGACGTTATAACGAGCTTTTTGTAGACACACGATGATGTAAGATTAATTAATCAAATCTGAGTGGTATAACGCGAAGTTATCTATAATCATAATGATTTCAAATGAATTGTTAATTGTTCCTAAATAATGTTTATAAATTTATAATCTATATAATCAGTATAAATGTTAGTAATACGTATTATGAGTGATACTCAATAACAAATAATGAAAGTATCAATATGTATTGACAGGTTCGTAAATGGTGTTTTAAATGTTCAAGATAGACTAAGGACATTAACTATCGTAACGATATTTAAACGATACATGAATAATTACATTTCATGTCGAAAACCATTATTTCATGTATTAGGTTATAAGCGGATGACACAGCCATCCACAGTTATTATTATTATTGTAAAATAATCCCATATCTAATTAGATATGCACAATGTGTGAAAATGCGTTCATCCTTCCTCAGATGCACGGCAATAAATTCCCAGAGTTAGTTTACAACAAAATATAGGGAATATATACCCGTATACCCCAAGCAGAGAAAAGTGGGTCAATGACCGTGACCTTATCTGAGAGGACTCCCACAACACACACAGAGCGCAGAAATCGGATTAGAATGTCTTCTGCTGATCCAACATCCAATCCGATTTGGGGACTATGTAACAACCAAGAATTAAAATTTTTTAATATTATGATCGAAAAGACGTTACATACAGCAAGACACCCCTACACGAGCCACGAGCAATAAATAAAGAACAGTTTTACGATGTGTCAACTGAACGTTTGCTTCGGACAATACGAATACGCTTCACATAACTTTACAATGGGAAATAAGGTTGGCCGTGACAGACTCGACTCAACCGAGATTTACAGCCTGCAACATGCAAGATAAAAGGAACTATGTCAAGTACCAATTTACGGAGAAACTGTGACGGACACACTGCAAGGTTAATTTGAAGTGTACCAGTAGTAAGAAAAGGGCGTAAGTACACAATGGTATTTACCCTGTATGAGAACTGACATCGATATCTAAAGAATGGAATCGAACTTGTGCACAGCGGGGGAACGTCTTACTGGCGACAACTGATATTTACGACAGGGAGAAGGAGTGCCGTTTTGGAAACGACGACACGCTGCGTCAGGATAGCTAACGGAAAAGGGTCAAGGATAGTGAAACAATAACGAAATACGACACATTGTTCGCGTGAGAACAGCAGCAGGGTCCGGAGTACGCTTAGACAAAGACCTGATCGACAGCCGAGAAATTGCTCCTGTTCCAGGAAAAGAGTACGGAGGCTTTCGAAGCGAACTTGTGGGGAGACAGGATACCCAATCACAACCCAGCATCTACCCAGAGAACAGGTGGAGAGGACTGTCGTCATCATGGCAACGGGAACGTCGAATGAGAAGTGAAGAACGATAGTCTTGCATAAGGGTAGGAGTTCTTCTGTCCTATCATGTTCGACCTGAGGCATGTCTTCCAGAAGATTGCATTGTGGTAAACGATGCTTGATAAAAACTGTTTGCAGAGCACGCGGGAGGACAGTCTTCATATAATTTTCGTCAGTCATCATATATTTTTCAATCACGTACTTTTAAACAGTCTTCATACATTTTAACAGTCTTAATACAATGTTCGAGAGTCTTCTTATAAATTTCTCAATCGTATACTTTAACAGTCTTCACGGAACTAAATCTTCTAAGTCTTAATACAGTTCGATTAACATACGGACAGCAGTGGGACTTTGAAACTCTGCTACGCGGTATATAATTAAGTGACTTAACATTTCGATATTGGCGAGTATCCGGTAATAGTGTACCTACAGCGACTAAATCATGCGACAGACGCCAGTGCTTAATAACCCTAGAGTTCTTTATTATACTCAAATTCAGAAGTGAACTAACCAATCGCAGTTTCATCAATAACCGACGCGCAGAACTATTGTTAATGTTTTACCGGACAACGAGATCGTAACGTTGTACAGTGCGGCGAAGCGATACAATGTAATTTGGAACAATTACACCACGGTATCAAAGACACTATACATTCATGTACACACAAGAAGTTCAACAATAGACAGTCAGATATATACACCATAGTTAATGATGAACTTACCCACACGACACATGATTTCATAGACTCTAACAGTAACAGCCGAATCAACAGAAAATACACACAGCGCGAGTGAATCTGATCCGCGTGTGTTGAGTGTTAGTGACGTCACAGCTACGCAACTGCACACATATGGACCACCAACGAGAAGGAGTTACAGCGATGGAAATATCGGATAAATCGCTTTACAAGTAATCTTTATGCTATTCTCATCATAAGAACTCTACTGTCCTGTCTCTTTTCAAGAAACACCCCTTGAGTATTTAAATTAAATATGATAAATATAATTAACGCTATTCATCTGAGGCAAGCAATGAACGCATTAGTATAAGATTTATTGTTTGACTATTTGTGTTTTTCTATATATCGATTGTATTATATATGTATGTGTATGTTTTCCAGGAAACAACGTATTGGATTCGCATTGTAATTTGATATATATATACATGTGTTCTTTTTATAAATGTATTTGCAGGGAATCATCCATATTTATATATTGAAGTCTCTTTATTTAATGATGTTAATAAATAAGTGTTTATTTTATCCAGAATATATGCGTTCATTATTGTCAAAGTTACCTCAGAACAAGAAAGTAATGGCACTTGAATGATTTATAGTAGTTTTTACTAATTTATACAATAATTAGAGTCTCCATGCAGTAATTATGCTAACATAAAAGAACTAACGTATCAGTTAGCTTCAATCAGTTGATATGAGTAACCTAATTGAGTGATTACACGATCTCATTTTGCAAATTAGTATAATCACATAATTAATTAATCACAGTTAGCATAATAAATTACTCCTAACATAGTTGTATTGGCGCCCATCGCACGGCAAAGAGCATGTAGTAGATAGGATAAGCGTATATATATATTTCATGTTAGTTGTAAGAACAAATATTATTAGTGTGAAGCTATTTGGACTGAATGTTAACGCGGAGTAAGGCTGCAAAAATGACGACCAGTAGTTCCGATTCCATGAATTTCGATATTAATAACCAACAGGGTGTACCTGATGTCGGACGCGAGGAATCACCAACCTATTCACAAATGACTGAGGAGACGTCAGACGTCAGAGCGCGGGGACAGGGGTCCCAACAACAGGAAGAAGAAGTCACATTACGGTCGTTGATGGACTTCATGAGCGAGATGTTTGACAAGCAAGATAACTATTTTAAAAATTTTAACGAGAGGTTTGAAAGACTGAACGGAAAACTAGATAGTAATCATGAAGAAATTACGCAACATATGAATGAGCAGTTCACGCTGTTACGCACAGACATACGTGAACATACGAATACATGGAACAACAACAAAAACGAAGTCGAGAAGAAGCAGGAAGAAGAAGTGAATGAAAGTTACGAAGAGGTACGGAAAGTCCGAGGTAATGATAACGCTGTTGATTTCACAGGCATGTCAGCTACTCAGAAATTAGCAACTGTGGGATCTAACGCAAGTGTCAGTAGTAAGCCGAGAAACAGGTGGATTAAGAAAAGAAATGATTTTGTTTCTTTGTATTTAATGACGTCGGAAGATGATTATCCAGACAATAAAAGTATCCAGATAATAAAACTTTAATACTATCAAGTAGAATGCATAAAAAGCACAAATTATATAGCACAAGAATAGATGCTGCATCAGTGAATCCAACGATGAAGTATCCAGCGTGTGGAACAGGCGTACATCGACTAAGTAGTCGAGGTGCATTAATAAAGAACATGAAAGGAAAGTTCGATATTAAGATGAATACTTCATGTTATGAAAATGAATGCAAATTTAAGTAAGCCATGGATGATGTGAAGCGGAAAAACCTACCAGGTCCGTATACATATTCGTCCTGGACAAGAAATGTTATGAGGAAAAGGAGGAGAAAAAATCTTACTGGACGACTTAAGCATAAGTGCTACCAGTACTGAAAGGCGAGTCCAAGCGCTCGAGGTAAGAATTCTTAAAAATATAGAAAACAAGATATTATTACGTGAGCACACGAGTAGTAAAATGAATGTCGAAGAAAGGAACCGTGGACAAATTTGGAAGAGGCGACAAAAGCAATTTAAAGCGTGTCGGCTTAGAGAAAGTGGTCGCAAAGGACGGTGTGACATATCTTCTACCCACCCTCAGAGAGAGAGAAAGGGACATGTCATAAATCTTGGAGGCGGAAGGGCAGCACATTATACCAGAGTAACGGGGACGACTAGCCGGCTGTTGAGTAAAAGTGCGGCGCAAACCCCAAGGTCAGCACCCTCACTATTTACAAACAAAAATGCGTGTGTGAATAACGGCACAAGGTCTACAAGACATACAACTATGTCTCCACAAATAGAAAGTTAAGAACGAATTAAATGAACACGTGGTAAGAAGGCGATTTTAAGAACGTCTGAAAATTTAATAATTAGGTTAGATAATATTGAATAAAATACATTAAATATGATTGATTATGTGATAATACATAAACCAAAGAAGATAATTAGATATGAGTATTAATGAATGACGATTAACGTATGAAATTAAAATGACGCAACATACGAACTCACTGAGTGCGATAGCAGTGACAAGGTGAGAAGGAAATTTAATGTACGTCAAGTTGAAGAAGTATTATGAAACGAAAGTACGAGTTTCACGGGAAAGCGAAAGTTACGTCGGCAGTTAGACTAGTGGACTACAGGGGACGGGCCAACGCATAGGGTGAATGTGCCGCGAAAACCGGTCCAACTAGCTAAACGATATGATGTATAACTTATTAGCGTATAATTTAAAGATTTTTTTTTGTACATGGAGTTCTTAAGTCACGATGTGACAGTCTAATGACATTAATTACATGTGTATAACCAATGTTAATGAAAATTTAAATAGAAAAGACACTTATGATGCGAAAAGTTCGATCGGATGTGCAGCAATAAATTGCTAAAGACGTTATAACGAGCTTTTTGTAGACACACGATGATGTAAGATTAAATAATCAAATCTGAGTGGTATAACGCGAAGTTATCTATAATCATAATGATTTCAAATGAATTGTTAATTGTTCCTAAATAATGTTTATAAATTTATAATCTATATAATCAGTATAAATGTTAGTAATACGTATTATGAGTGATACTCAATAACAAATAATGAAAGTATCAATATGTATTGACAGGTTCGTAAATGGTGTTTTAAATGTTCAAGATAGACTAAGGACATTAACTATCGTAACGATATTTAAACGATACATGAATAATTACATTTCATGTCGAAAACCATTATTTCATGTATTAGGTTATAAGCGGATGACACAGCCATCCACAGTTATTATTATTATTGTAAAATAATCCCATATCTAATTAGATATGCACAATGTGTGAAAATGCGTTCATCCTTCCTCAGATGCACGGCAATAAATTCCCAGAGTTAGTTTACAACAAAATATAGGGAATATATACCCGTATACCCCAAGCAGAGAAAAGTGGGTCAATGACCGTGACCTTATCTGAGAGGACTCCCACAACACACACAGAGCGCAGAAATCGGATTAGAATGTCTTCTGCTGATCCAACATCCAATCCGATTTGGGGACTATGTAACAACCAAGAATTAAAATTTTTTAATATTATGATCGAAAAGACGTTACATACAGCAAGACACCCCTACACGAGCCACGAGCAATAAATAAAGAACAGTTTTACGATGTGTCAACTGAACGTTTGCTTCGGACAATACGAATACGCTTCACATAACTTTACAATGGGAAATAAGGTTGGCCGTGACAGACTCGACTCAACCGAGATTTACAGCCTGCAACATGCAAGATAAAAGGAACTATGTCAAGTACCAATTTACGGAGAAACTGTGACGGACACACTGCAAGGTTAATTTGAAGTGTACCAGTAGTAAGAAAAGGGCGTAAGTACACAATGGTATTTACCCTGTATGAGAACTGACATCGATATCTAAAGAATGGAATCGAACTTGTGCACAGCGGGGGAACGTCTTACTGGCGACAACTGATATTTACGACAGGGAGAAGGAGTGCCGTTTTGGAAACGACGACACGCTGCGTCAGGATAGCTAACGGAAAAGGGTCAAGGATAGTGAAACAATAACGAAATACGACACATTGTTCGCGTGAGAACAGCAGCAGGGTCCGGAGTACGCTTAGACAAAGACCTGATCGACAGCCGAGAAATTGCTCCTGTTCCAGGAAAAGAGTACGGAGGCTTTCGACGCGAACTTGTGGGGAGACAGGATACCCAATCACAACCCAGCATCTACCCAGAGAACAGGTGGAGAGGACTGTCGTCATCATGGCAACGGGAACGTCGAATGAGAAGTGAAGAACGATAGTCTTGCATAAGGGTAGGAGTTCTTCTGTCCTATCATGTTCGACCTGAGGCGTGTCTTCCAGAAGATTGCATTGTGGTAAACGATGCTTGATAAAAACTGTTTGCAGAGCACGCGGGAGGACAGTCTTCATATAATTTTCGTCAGTCATCATATATTTTTCAATCACGTACTTTTAAACAGTCTTCATACCTTTTAACAGTCTTAATACAATGTTCGAGAGTCTTCTTATAAATTTCTCAATCGTATACTTTAACAGTCTTCACGGAACTAAATCTTCTAAGTCTTAATACAGTTCGATTAACATACGGACAGCAGTGGGACTTTGAAACTCTGCTACGCGGTATATAATTAAGTGACTTAACATTTCGATATTGGCGAGTATCCGGTAATAGTGTACCTACAGCGACTAAATCATGCGACAGACGCCAGTGCTTAATAACCCTAGAGTTCTTTATTATACTCAAATTCAGAAGTGAACTAACCAATCGCAGTTTCATCAATAACCGACGCGCAGAACTATTGTTAATGTTTTACCGGACAACGAGATCGTAACGTTGTACAGTGCGGCGAAGCGATACAATGTAATTTGGAACAATTACACCACGGTATCAAAGACACTATACATTAATGTACACACAAGAAGTTCAACAATAGACAGTCAGATATATACACCATAGTTAATGATGAACTTACCCACACGACACATGATTTCATAGACTCTAACAGTAACAGCCGAATCAACAGAAAATACACACAGCGCGAGTGAATCTGATCCGCGTGTGTTGAGTGTTAGTGACGTCACAGCTACGCAACTGCACACATATGGACCACCAACGAGAAGGAGTTACACCGATGGAAATATCGGATAAATCGCTTTACAAGTAATCTTTATGCTATTCTTATCATAAGAACTCTACTGTCCTGTCTCTTTTCAAGAAACACCCCTTGAGTATTTAAATTAAATATGATAAATATAATTAACGCTATTCATCTGAGGCAAGCAATGAACGCATTAGTATAAGATTTATTGTTTGACTATTTGTGTTTTTCTATATATCGATTGTATTATATATGTATGTGTATGTTTTCCAGGAAACAACGTATTGGATTCGCATTGTAATTTGATATATATATACATGTGTTCTTTTTATGAATGTATTTGCAGGGAATCATCCATATTTATATATTGAAGTCTCTTTATTTAATGATGTTAATAAATAAGTGTTTATTTTATCCAGAATATATGCGTTCATTATTGTCAAAGTTACCTCAGAACAAGAAAGTAATGGCACTTGAATGATTTATAGTAGTTTTTATTAATTTATACAATAATTAGAGTCTCCATGCAGTAATTATGCTAACATAAAAGAACTAACGTATCAGTTAGCTTCAATCAGTTGATATGAGTAACCTAATTGAGTGATTACACGATCTCATTTTGCAAATTAGTATAATCACATAATTAATTAATCACAGTTAGCATAATAAATTACTCCTAACATAGTTGTATTGGCGCCCATCGCACGGCAAAGAGCATGTAGTAGATAGGATAAGCGTATATATATATTTCATGTTAGTTGTAAGAACAAATATTATTAGTGTGAAGCTATTTGGACTGAATGTTAACGCGGAGTAAGGCTGCAAAAATGACGACCAGTAGTTCCGATTCCATGAATTTCGATATTAATAACCAACAGGGTGTACCTGATGTCGGACGCGAGGAATCACCAACCTATTCACAAATGACTGAGGAGACGTCAGACGTCAGAGCGCGGGGACAGGAGTCCCAACAACAGGAAGAAGAAGTCACATTACGGTCGTTGATGGACTTCATGAGCGAGATGTTTGACAAGCAAGATAACTATTTTAAAAATGTTAACGAGAGGTTTGAAAGACTGAACGGAAAACTAGATAGTAATCATGAAGAAATTACGCAACATATGAATGAGCAGTTCACGCTGTTACGCACAGACATACGTGAACATACGAATACATGGAACAACAACAAAAACGAAGTCGAGAAGAAGCAGGAAGAAGAAGTGAATGAAAGTTACGAAGAGGTACGGAAAGTCCGAGGTAATGATAACGCTGTTGATTTCACAGGCATGTCAGCTACTCAGAAATTAGCAACTGTGGGATCTAACGCAAGTGTCAGTAGTAAGCCGAGAAACAGGTGGATTAAGAAAAGAAATGATTTTGTTTCTTTGTATTTAATGACGTCGGAAGATGATTATCCAGACAATAAAAGTATCCAGATAATAAAACTTTAATACTATCAAGTAGAATGCATAAAAAGCACAAATTATATAGCACAAGAATAGATGCTGCATCAGTGAATCCAACGATGAAGTATCCAGCGTGTGGAACAGGCGTACATCGACTAAGTAGTCGAGGTGCATTAATAAAGAACATGAAAGGAAAGTTCGATATTAAGATGAATACTTCATGTTATGAAAATGAATGCAAATTTAAGTAAGCCATGGATGACGTGAAGCGGAAAAACCTACCAGGTCCGTATACATATTCGTCCTGGACAAGAAATGTTATGAGGAAAAGGAGGAGGAAAAATCTTACTGGACGACTTAAGCATAAGTGCTACCAGTACTGAAAGGCGAGTCCAAGCGCTCGAGGTAAGAATTCTTAAAAATATAGAAAACAAGATATTATTACGTGAGCACACGAGTAGTAAAATGAATGTCGAAGAAAGGAACCGTGGACAAATTTGGAAGAGGCGACAAAAGCAATTTAAAGCGTGTCGGCTTAGAGAAAGTGGTCGCAAAGGACGGTGTGACATATCTTCTACCCACCCTCAGAGAGAGAGAAAGGGACATGTCATAAATCTTGGAGGCGGAAGGGCAGCACATTATACCAGAGTAACGGGGACGACTAGCCGGCTGTTGAGTAAAAGTGCGGCGCAAACCCCAAGGTCAGCACCCTCACTATTTACAAACAAAAATGCGTGTGTGAATAACGGCACAAGGTCTACAAGACATACAACTATGTCTCCACAAATAGAAAGTTAAGAACGAATTAAATGAACACGTGGTAAGAAGGCGATTTTAAGAACGTCTGAAAATTTAATAATTACGTTAGATAATATTGAATAAAATCCATTAAATATGATTGATTATGTGATAATACATAAACCAAAGAAGATAATTAGATATGAGTATTAATGAATGACGATTAACGTATGAAATTAAAATGACGCAACATACGAACTCACTGAGTGCGATAGCAGTGACAAGGTGAGAAGGAAATTTAATGTACGTCAAGTTGAAGAAGTATTATGAAACGAAAGTACGAGTTTCACGGGAAAGCGAAAGTTACGTCGGCAGTTAGACTAGTGGACTACAGGGTACGGGCCAACGCATAGGGTGAATGTGCCGCGAAAACCGGTCCAACTAGCTAAACGATATGATGTATAACTTATTAGCGTATAATTTAAAGATTTTTTTTTGTACATGGAGTTCTTAAGTCACGATGTGACAGTCTAATGACATTAATTACATGTGTATAACCAATGTTAATGAAAATTTAAATAGAAAAGACACTTATGATGCGAAAAGTTCGATCGGATGTGCAGCAATAAATTGCTAAAGACGTTATAACGAGCTTTTTGTAGACACACGATGATGTAAGATTAAATAATCAAATCTGAGTGGTATAACGCGAAGTTATCTATAATCATAATGATTTCAAATGAATTGTTAATTGTTCCTAAATAATGTTTATAAATTTATAATCTATATAATCAGTATAAATGTTAGTAATACGTATTATGAGTGATACTCAATAACAAATAATGAAAGTATCAATATGTATTGACAGGTTCGTAAATGGTGTTTTAAATGTTCAAGATGGACTAAGGACATTAACTATCGTAACGATATTTAAACGATACATGAATAATTACATTTCATGTCGAAAACCATTATTTCATGTATTAGGTTATAAGCGGATGACACAGCCATCCACAGTTATTATTATTATTGTAAAATAATCCCATATCTAATTAGATATGCACAATGTGTGAAAATGCGTTCATCCTTCCTCAGATGCACGGCAATAAATTCCCAGAGTTAGTTTACAACAAAATATAGGGAATATATACCCGTATACCCCAAGCAGAGAAAAGTGGGTCAATGACCGTGACCTTATCTGAGAGGACTCCCACAACACACACAGAGCGCAGAAATCGGATTAGAATGTCTTCTGCTGATCCAACATCCAATCCGATTTGGGGACTATGTAACAACCAAGAATTAAAATTTTTTAATATTATGATCGAAAAGACGTTACATACAGCAAGACACCCCTACACGAGCCACGAGCAATAAATAAAGAACAGTTTTACGATGTGTCAACTGAACGTTTGCTTCGGACAATACGAATACGCTTCACATAACTTTACAATGGGAAATAAGGTTGGCCGTGACAGACTCGACTCAACCGAGATTTACAGCCTGCAACATGCAAGATAAAAGGAACTATGTCAAGTACCAATTTACGGAGAAACTGTGACGGACACACTGCAAGGTTAATTTGAAGTGTACCAGTAGTAAGAAAAGGGCGTAAGTACACAATGGTATTTACCCTGTATGAGAACTGACATCGATATCTAAAGAATGGAATCGAACTTGTGCACAGCGGGGGAACGTCTTACTGGCGACAACTGATATTTACGACAGGGAGAAGGAGTGCCGTTTTGGAAACGACGACACGCTGCGTCAGGATAGCTAACGGAAAAGGGTCAAGGATAGTGAAACAATAACGAAATACGACACATTGTTCGCGTGAGAACAGCAGCAGGGTCCGGAGTACGCTTAGACAAAGACCTGATCGACAGCCGAGAAATTGCTCCTGTTCCAGGAAAAGAGTACGGAGGCTTTCGACGCGAACTTGTGGGGAGACAGGATACCCAATCACAACCCAGCATCTACCCAGAGAACAGGTGGAGAGGACTGTCGTCATCATGGCAACGGGAACGTCGAATGAGAAGTGAAGAACGATAGTCTTGCATAAGGGTAGGAGTTCTTCTGTCCTATCATGTTCGACCTGAGGCGTGTCTTCCAGAAGATTGCATTGTGGTAAACGATGCTTGATAAAAACTGTTTGCAGAGCACGCGGGAGGACAGTCTTCATATAATTTTCGTCAGTCATCATATATTTTTCAATCACGTACTTTTAAACAGTCTTCATACCTTTTAACAGTCTTAATACAATGTTCGAGAGTCTTCTTATAAATTTCTCAATCGTATACTTTAACAGTCTTCACGGAACTAAATCTTCTAAGTCTTAATACAGTTCGATTAACATACGGACAGCAGTGGGACTTTGAAACTCTGCTACGCGGTATATAATTAAGTGACTTAACATTTCGATATTGGCGAGTATCCGGTAATAGTGTACCTACAGCGACTAAATCATGCGACAGACGCCAGTGCTTAATAACCCTAGAGTTCTTTATTATACTCAAATTCAGAAGTGAACTAACCAATCGCAGTTTCATCAATAACCGACGCGCAGAACTATTGTTAATGTTTTACCGGACAACGAGATCGTAACGTTGTACAGTGCGGCGAAGCGATACAATGTAATTTGGAACAATTACACCACGGTATCAAAGACACTATACATTAATGTACACACAAGAAGTTCAACAATAGACAGTCAGATATATACACCATAGTTAATGATGAACTTACCCACACGACACATGATTTCATAGACTCTAACAGTAACAGCCGAATCAACAGAAAATACACACAGCGCGAGTGAATCTGATCCGCGTGTGTTGAGTGTTAGTGACGTCACAGCTACGCAACTGCACACATATGGACCACCAACGAGAAGGAGTTACAGCGATGGAAATATCGGATAAATCGCTTTACAAGTAATCTTTATGCTATTCTTATCATAAGAACTCTACTGTCCTGTCTCTTTTCAAGAAACACCCCTTGAGTATTTAAATTAAATATGATAAATATAATTAACGCTATTCATCTGAGGCAAGCAATGAACGCATTAGTATAAGATTTATTGTTTGACTATTTGTGTTTTTCTATATATCGATTGTATTATATATGTATGTGTATGTTTTCCAGGAAACAACGTATTGGATTCGCATTGTAATTTGATATATATATACATGTGTTCTTTTTATGAATGTATTTGCAGGGAATCATCCATATTTATATATTGAAGTCTCTTTATTTAATGATGTTAATAAATAAGTGTTTATTTTATCCAGAATATATGCGTTCATTATTGTCAAAGTTACCTCAGAACAAGAAAGTAATGGCACTTGAATGATTTATAGTAGTTTTTATTAATTTATACAATAATTAGAGTCTCCATGCAGTAATTATGCTAACATAAAAGAACTAACGTATCAGTTAGCTTCAATCAGTTGATATGAGTAACCTAATTGAGTGATTACACGATCTCATTTTGCAAATTAGTATAATCACATAATTAATTAATCACAGTTAGCATAATAAATTACTCCTAACATAGTTGTATTGGCGCCCATCGCACGGCAAAGAGCATGTAGTAGATAGGATAAGCGTATATATATATTTCATGTTAGTTGTAAGAACAAATATTATTAGTGTGAAGCTATTTGGACTGAATGTTAACGCGGAGTAAGGCTGCAAAAATGACGACCAGTAGTTCCGATTCCATGAATTTCGATATTAATAACCAACAGGGTGTACCTGATGTCGGACGAGAGGAATCACCAACCTATTCACAAATGACTGAGGAGACGTCAGACGTCAGAGCGCGGGGACAGGAGTCCCAACAACAGGAAGAAGAAGTCACATTACGGTCGTTGATGGACTTCATGAGCGAGATGTTTGACAAGCAAGATAACTATTTTAAAAATGTTAACGAGAGGTTTGAAAGACTGAACGGAAAACTAGATAGTAATCATGAAGAAATTACGCAACATATGAATGAGCAGTTCATGCTGTTACGCACAGACATACGTGAACATACGAATACATGGAACAACAACAAAAACGAAGTCGAGAAGAAGCAGGAAGAAGAAGTGAATGAAAGTTACGAAGAGGTACGGAAAGTCCGAGGTAATGATAACGCTGTTGATTTCACAGGCATGTCAGCTACTCAGAAATTAGCAACTGTGGGATCTAACGCAAGTGTCAGTAGTAAGCCGAGAAACAGGTGGATTAAGAAAAGAAATGATTTTGTTTCTTTGTATTTAATGACGTCGGAAGATGATTATCCAGACAATAAAAGTATCCAGATAATAAAACTTTAATACTATCAAGTAGAATGCATAAAAAGCACAAATTATATAGCACAAGAATAGATGCTGCATCAGTGAATCCAACGATGAAGTATCCAGCGTGTGGAACAGGCGTACATCGACTAAGTAGTCGAGGTGCATTAATAAAGAACATGAAAGGAAAGTTCGATATTAAGATGAATACTTCATGTTATGAAAATGAATGCAAATTTAAGTAAGCCATGGATGATGTGAAGCGGAAAAACCTACCAGGTCCGTATACATATTCGTCCTGGACAAGAAATGTTATGAGGAAAAGGAGGAGGAAAAATCTTACTGGACGACTTAAGCATAAGTGCTACCAGTACTGAAAGGCGAGTCCAAGCGCTCGAGGTAAGAATTCTTAAAAATATAGAAAACAAGATATTATTACGTGAGCACACGAGTAGTAAAATGAATGTCGAAGAAAGGAACCGTGGACAAATTTGGAAGAGGCGACAAAAGCAATTTAAAGCGTGTCGGCTTAGAGAAAGTGGTCGCAAAGGACGGTGTGACATATCTTCTACCCACCCTCAGAGAGAGAGAAAGGGACATGTCATAAATCTTGGAGGCGGAAGGGCAGCACATTATACCAGAGTAACGGGGACGACTAGCCGGCTGTTGAGTAAAAGTGCGGCGCAAACCCCAAGGTCAGCACCCTCACTATTTACAAACAAAAATGCGTGTGTGAATAACGGCACAAGGTCTACAAGACATACAACTATGTCTCCACAAATAGAAAGTTAAGAACGAATTAAATGAACACGTGGTAAGAAGGCGATTTTAAGAACGTCTGAAAATTTAATAATTAGGTTAGATAATATTGAATAAAATCCATTAAATATGATTGATTATGTGATAATACATAAACCAAAGAAGATAATTAGATATGAGTATTAATGAATGACGATTAACGTATGAAATTAAAATGACGCAACATACGAACTCACTGAGTGCGATAGCAGTGACAAGGTGAGAAGGAAATTTAATGTACGTCAAGTTGAAGAAGTATTATGAAACGAAAGTACGAGTTTCACGGGAAAGCGAAAGTTACGTCGGCAGTTAGACTAGTGGACTACAGGGTACGGGCCAACGCATAGGGTGAATGTGCCGCGAAAACCGGTCCAACTAGCTAAACGATATGATGTATAACTTATTAGCGTATAATTTAAAGATTTTTTTTTGTACATGGAGTTCTTAAGTCACGATGTGACAGTCTAATGACATTAATTACATGTGTATAACCAATGTTAATGAAAATTTAAATAGAAAAGACACTTATGATGCGAAAAGTTCGATCGGATGTGCAGCAATAAATTGCTAAAGACGTTATAACGAGCTTTTTGTAGACACACGATGATGTAAGATTAAATAATCAAATCTGAGTGGTATAACGCGAAGTTATCTATAATCATAATGATTTCAAATGAATTGTTAATTGTTCCTAAATAATGTTTATAAATTTATAATCTATATAATCAGTATAAATGTTAGTAATACGTATTATGAGTGATACTCAATAACAAATAATGAAAGTATCAATATGTATTGACAGGTTCGTAAATGGTGTTTTAAATGTTCAAGATGGACTAAGGACATTAACTATCGTAACGATATTTAAACGATACATGAATAATTACATTTCATGTCGAAAACCATTATTTCATGTATTAGGTTATAAGCGGATGACACAGCCATCCACAGTTATTATTATTATTGTAAAATAATCCCATATCTAATTAGATATGCACAATGTGTGAAAATGCGTTCATCCTTCCTCAGATGCACGGCAATAAATTCCCAGAGTTAGTTTACAACAAAATATAGGGAATATATACCCGTATACCCCAAGCAGAGAAAAGTGGGTCAATGACCGTGACCTTATCTGAGAGGACTCCCACAACACACACAGAGCGCAGAAATCGGATTAGAATGTCTTCTGCTGATCCAACATCCAATCCGATTTGGGGACTATGTAACAACCAAGAATTAAAATTTTTTAATATTATGATCGAAAAGACGTTACATACAGCAAGACACCCCTACACGAGCCACGAGCAATAAATAAAGAACAGTTTTACGATGTGTCAACTGAACGTTTGCTTCGGACAATACGAATACGCTTCACATAACTTTACAATGGGAAATAAGGTTGGCCGTGACAGACTCGACTCAACCGAGATTTACAGCCTGCAACATGCAAGATAAAAGGAACTATGTCAAGTACCAATTTACGGAGAAACTGTGACGGACACACTGCAAGGTTAATTTGAAGTGTACCAGTAGTAAGAAAAGGGCGTAAGTACACAATGGTATTTACCCTGTATGAGAACTGACATCGATATCTAAAGAATGGAATCGAACTTGTGCACAGCGGGGGAACGTCTTACTGGCGACAACTGATATTTACGACAGGGAGAAGGAGTGCCGTTTTGGAAACGACGACACGCTGCGTCAGGATAGCTAACGGAAAAGGGTCAAGGATAGTGAAACAATAACGAAATACGACACATTGTTCGCGTGAGAACAGCAGCAGGGTCCGGAGTACGCTTAGACAAAGACCTGATCGACAGCCGAGAAATTGCTCCTGTTCCAGGAAAAGAGTACGGAGGCTTTCGACGCGAACTTGTGGGGAGACAGGATACCCAATCACAACCCAGCATCTACCCAGAGAACAGGTGGAGAGGACTGTCGTCATCATGGCAACGGGAACGTCGAATGAGAAGTGAAGAACGATAGTCTTGCATAAGGGTAGGAGTTCTTCTGTCCTATCATGTTCGACCTGAGGCGTGTCTTCCAGAAGATTGCATTGTGGTAAACGATGCTTGATAAAAACTGTTTGCAGAGCACGCGGGAGGACAGTCTTCATATAATTTTCGTCAGTCATCATATATTTTTCAATCACGTACTTTTAAACAGTCTTCATACCTTTTAACAGTCTTAATACAATGTTCGAGAGTCTTCTTATAAATTTCTCAATCGTATACTTTAACAGTCTTCACGGAACTAAATCTTCTAAGTCTTAATACAGTTCGATTAACATACGGACAGCAGTGGGACTTTGAAACTCTGCTACGCGGTATATAATTAAGTGACTTAACATTTCGATATTGGCGAGTATCCGGTAATAGTGTACCTACAGCGACTAAATCATGCGACAGACGCCAGTGCTTAATAACCCTAGAGTTCTTTATTATACTCAAATTCAGAAGTGAACTAACCAATCGCAGTTTCATCAATAACCGACGCGCAGAACTATTGTTAATGTTTTACCGGACAACGAGATCGTAACGTTGTACAGTGCGGCGAAGCGATACAATGTAATTTGGAACAATTACACCACGGTATCAAAGACACTATACATTAATGTACACACAAGAAGTTCAACAATAGACAGTCAGATATATACACCATAGTTAATGATGAACTTACCCACACGACACATGATTTCATAGACTCTAACAGTAACAGCCGAATCAACAGAAAATACACACAGCGCGAGTGAATCTGATCCGCGTGTGTTGAGTGTTAGTGACGTCACAGCTACGCAACTGCACACATATGGACCACCAACGAGAAGGAGTTACAGCGATGGAAATATCGGATAAATCGCTTTACAAGTAATCTTTATGCTATTCTTATCATAAGAACTCTACTGTCCTGTCTCTTTTCAAGAAACACCCCTTGAGTATTTAAATTAAATATGATAAATATAATTAACGCTATTCATCTGAGGCAAGCAATGAACGCATTAGTATAAGATTTATTGTTTGACTATTTGTGTTTTTCTATATATCGATTGTATTATATATGTATGTGTATGTTTTCCAGGAAACAACGTATTGGATTCGCATTGTAATTTGATATATATATACATGTGTTCTTTTTATGAATGTATTTGCAGGGAATCATCCATATTTATATATTGAAGTCTCTTTATTTAATGATGTTAATAAATAAGTGTTTATTTTATCCAGAATATATGCGTTCATTATTGTCAAAGTTACCTCAGAACAAGAAAGTAATGGCACTTGAATGATTTATAGTAGTTTTTATTAATTTATACAATAATTAGAGTCTCCATGCAGTAATTATGCTAACATAAAAGAACTAACGTATCAGTTAGCTTCAATCAGTTGATATGAGTAACCTAATTGAGTGATTACACGATCTCATTTTGCAAATTAGTATAATCACATAATTAATTAATCACAGTTAGCATAATAAATTACTCCTAACATAGTTGTATTGGCGCCCATCGCACGGCAAAGAGCATGTAGTAGATAGGATAAGCGTATATATATATTTCATGTTAGTTGTAAGAACAAATATTATTAGTGTGAAGCTATTTGGACTGAATGTTAACGCGGAGTAAGGCTGCAAAAATGACGACCAGTAGTTCCGATTCCATGAATTTCGATATTAATAACCAACAGGGTGTACCTGATGTCGGACGAGAGGAATCACCAACCTATTCACAAATGACTGAGGAGACGTCAGACGTCAGAGCGCGGGGACAGGAGTCCCAACAACAGGAAGAAGAAGTCACATTACGGTCGTTGATGGACTTCATGAGCGAGATGTTTGACAAGCAAGATAACTATTTTAAAAATTTTAACGAGAGGTTTGAAAGACTGAACGGAAAACTAGATAGTAATCATGAAGAAATTACGCAACATATGAATGAGCAGTTCATGCTGTTACGCACAGACATACGTGAACATACGAATACATGGAACAACAACAAAAACGAAGTCGAGAAGAAGCAGGAAGAAGAAGTGAATGAAAGTTACGAAGAGGTACGGAAAGTCCGAGGTAATGATAACGCTGTTGATTTCACAGGCATGTCAGCTACTCAGAAATTAGCAACTGTGGGATCTAACGCAAGTGTCAGTAGTAAGCCGAGAAACAGGTGGATTAAGAAAAGAAATGATTTTGTTTCTTTGTATTTAATGACGTCGGAAGATGATTATCCAGACAATAAAAGTATCCAGATAATAAAACTTTAATACTATCAAGTAGAATGCATAAAAAGCACAAATTATATAGCACAAGAATAGATGCTGCATCAGTGAATCCAACGATGAAGTATCCAGCGTGTGGAACAGGCGTACATCGACTAAGTAGTCGAGGTGCATTAATAAAGAACATGAAAGGAAAGTTCGATATTAAGATGAATACTTCATGTTATGAAAATGAATGCAAATTTAAGTAAGCCATGGATGATGTGAAGCGGAAAAACCTACCAGGTCCGTATACATATTCGTCCTGGACAAGAAATGTTATGAGGAAAAGGAGGAGGAAAAATCTTACTGGACGACTTAAGCATAAGTGCTACCAGTACTGAAAGGCGAGTCCAAGCGCTCGAGGTAAGAATTCTTAAAAATATAGAAAACAAGATATTATTACGTGAGCACACGAGTAGTAAAATGAATGTCGAAGAAAGGAACCGTGGACAAATTTGGAAGAGGCGACAAAAGCAATTTAAAGCGTGTCGGCTTAGAGAAAGTGGTCGCAAAGGACGGTGTGACATATCTTCTACCCACCCTCAGAGAGAGAGAAAGGGACATGTCATAAATCTTGGAGGCGGAAGGGCAGCACATTATACCAGAGTAACGGGGACGACTAGCCGGCTGTTGAGTAAAAGTGCGGCGCAAACCCCAAGGTCAGCACCCTCACTATTTACAAACAAAAATGCGTGCGTGAATAACGGCACAAGGTCTACAAGACATACAACTATGTCTCCACAAATAGAAAGTTAAGAACGAATTAAATGAACACGTGGTAAGAAGGCGATTTTAAGAACGTCTGAAAATTTAATAATTAGGTTAGATAATATTGAATAAAATCCATTAAATATGATTGATTATGTGATAATACATAAACCAAAGAAGATAATTAGATATGAGTATTAATGAATGACGATTAACGTATGAAATTAAAATGACGCAACATACGAACTCACTGAGTGCGATAGCAGTGACAAGGTGAGAAGGAAATTTAATGTACGTCAAGTTGAAGAAGTATTATGAAACGAAAGTACGAGTTTCACGGGAAAGCGAAAGTTACGTCGGCAGTTAGACTAGTGGACTACAGGGTACGGGCCAACGCATAGGGTGAATGTGCCGCGAAAACCGGTCCAACTAGCTAAACGATATGATGTATAACTTATTAGCGTATAATTTAAAGATTTTTTTTTGTACATGGAGTTCTTAAGTCACGATGTGACAGTCTAATGACATTAATTACATGTGTATAACCAATGTTAATGAAAATTTAAATAGAAAAGACACTTATGATGCGAAAAGTTCGATCGGATGTGCAGCAATAAATTGCTAAAGACGTTATAACGAGCTTTTTGTAGACACACGATGATGTAAGATTAATTAATCAAATCTGAGTGGTATAACGCGAAGTTATCTATAATCATAATGATTTCAAATGAATTGTTAATTGTTCCTAAATAATGTTTATAAATTTATAATCTATATAATCAGTATAAATGTTAGTAATACGTATTATGAGTGATACTCAATAACAAATAATGAAAGTATCAATATGTATTGACAGGTTCGTAAATGGTGTTTTAAATGTTCAAGATAGACTAAGGACATTAACTATCGTAACGATATTTAAACGATACATGAATAATTACATTTCATGTCGAAAACCATTATTTCATGTATTAGGTTATAAGCGGATGACACAGCCATCCACAGTTATTATTATTATTGTAAAATAATCCCATATCTAATTAGATATGCACAATGTGTGAAAATGCGTTCATCCTTCCTCAGATGCACGGCAATAAATTCCCAGAGTTAGTTTACAACAAAATATAGGGAATATATACCCGTATACCCCAAGCAGAGAAAAGTGGGTCAATGACCGTGACCTTATCTGAGAGGACTCCCACAACACACACAGAGCGCAGAAATCGGATTAGAATGTCTTCTGCTGATCCAACATCCAATCCGATTTGGGGACTATGTAACAACCAAGAATTAAAATTTTTTAATATTATGATCGAAAAGACGTTACATACAGCAAGACACCCCTACACGAGCCACGAGCAATAAATAAAGAACAGTTTTACGATGTGTCAACTGAACGTTTGCTTCGGACAATACGAATACGCTTCACATAACTTTACAATGGGAAATAAGGTTGGCCGTGACAGACTCGACTCAACCGAGATTTACAGCCTGCAACATGCAAGATAAAAGGAACTATGTCAAGTACCAATTTACGGAGAAACTGTGACGGACACACTGCAAGGTTAATTTGAAGTGTACCAGTAGTAAGAAAAGGGCGTAAGTACACAATGGTATTTACCCTGTATGAGAACTGACATCGATATCTAAAGAATGGAATCGAACTTGTGCACAGCGGGGGAACGTCTTACTGGCGACAACTGATATTTACGACAGGGAGAAGGAGTGCCGTTTTGGAAACGACGACACGCTGCGTCAGGATAGCTAACGGAAAAGGGTCAAGGATAGTGAAACAATAACGAAATACGACACATTGTTCGCGTGAGAACAGCAGCAGGGTCCGGAGTACGCTTAGACAAAGACCTGATCGACAGCCGAGAAATTGCTCCTGTTCCAGGAAAAGAGTACGGAGGCTTTCGACGCGAACTTGTGGGGAGACAGGATACCCAATCACAACCCAGCATCTACCCAGAGAACAGGTGGAGAGGACTGTCGTCATCATGGCAACGGGAACGTCGAATGAGAAGTGAAGAACGATAGTCTTGCATAAGGGTAGGAGTTCTTCTGTCCTATCATGTTCGACCTGAGGCGTGTCTTCCAGAAGATTGCATTGTGGTAAACGATGCTTGATAAAAACTGTTTGCAGAGCACGCGGGAGGACAGTCTTCATATAATTTTCGTCAGTCATCATATATTTTTCAATCACGTACTTTTAAACAGTCTTCATACCTTTTAACAGTCTTAATACAATGTTCGAGAGTCTTCTTATAAATTTCTCAATCGTATACTTTAACAGTCTTCACGGAACTAAATCTTCTAAGTCTTAATACAGTTCGATTAACATACGGACAGCAGTGGGACTTTGAAACTCTGCTACGCGGTATATAATTAAGTGACTTAACATTTCGATATTGGCGAGTATCCGGTAATAGTGTACCTACAGCGACTAAATCATGCGACAGACGCCAGTGCTTAATAACCCTAGAGTTCTTTATTATACTCAAATTCAGAAGTGAACTAACCAATCGCAGTTTCATCAATAACCGACGCGCAGAACTATTGTTAATGTTTTACCGGACAACGAGATCGTAACGTTGTACAGTGCGGCGAAGCGATACAATGTAATTTGGAACAATTACACCACGGTATCAAAGACACTATACATTAATGTACACACAAGAAGTTCAACAATAGACAGTCAGATATATACACCATAGTTAATGATGAACTTACCCACACGACACATGATTTCATAGACTCTAACAGTAACAGCCGAATCAACAGAAAATACACACAGCGCGAGTGAATCTGATCCGCGTGTGTTGAGTGTTAGTGACGTCACAGCTACGCAACTGCACACATATGGACCACCAACGAGAAGGAGTTACAGCGATGGAAATATCGGATAAATCGCTTTACAAGTAATCTTTATGCTATTCTTATCATAAGAACTCTACTGTCCTGTCTCTTTTCAAGAAACACCCCTTGAGTATTTAAATTAAATATGATAAATATAATTAACGCTATTCATCTGAGGCAAGCAATGAACGCATTAGTATAAGATTTATTGTTTGACTATTTGTGTTTTTCTATATATCGATTGTATTATATATGTATGTGTATGTTTTCCAGGAAACAACGTATTGGATTCGCATTGTAATTTGATATATATATACATGTGTTCTTTTTATGAATGTATTTGCAGGGAATCATCCATATTTATATATTGAAGTCTCTTTATTTAATGATGTTAATAAATAAGTGTTTATTTTATCCAGAATATATGCGTTCATTATTGTCAAAGTTACCTCAGAACAAGAAAGTAATGGCACTTGAATGATTTATAGTAGTTTTTATTAATTTATACAATAATTAGAGTCTCCATGCAGTAATTATGCTAACATAAAAGAACTAACGTATCAGTTAGCTTCAATCAGTTGATATGAGTAACCTAATTGAGTGATTACACGATCTCATTTTGCAAATTAGTATAATCACATAATTAATTAATCACAGTTAGCATAATAAATTACTCCTAACATAGTTGTAAGTCTCTTTTTTCTCAGTCGATCCGTAGCTGTATAGATTTTTTCTCTGCCCGTCGTCAACGTCCCTGTCTTTCGTGTCTTCTCTTAGCTTTATCAGCATTCCATATCTGTCTGACTCCCTTCTCGCTTTGGGTTGTTAATATAATACTTATTTTGGGACACTAGTGAAATAACCATAAATCAGTTGTTAATACAGTATATCATAATTGGTTAATGTCCCAATAACTGTACCCAAACTCATTTTCGATATTTCAATTATGCAATTGTTGGCATCGATATGTAGTGAATATCGCATATAATTTTAGCTAGATAATAGAAAGCGTGAAAATCTATTTGTTTATGTTCATAGGTACCAATATACCTATAAAATAATACTCGCTTGTGAAATCACGTAAAAGACGAACGCGAAGTAAGGCTATAACATATATGGTGACTGTAGCCTACATGTCTCTTTTTTTGTGACAGAACTCGATTTCCAACAGTATACTCGTTTTTTCTATAATATTCCTTTTTTGTGAACATCACAGAAAAAGGCAACCAACTCGAAGGAAGGCAGGGTGGCCACCCTTTGCCTATTACTACACATGTCCCCCTTTTCCCTTTTTATGGCTGAACTTGTTTTGCACTAATAGGCCTACTCCGCTTTTGTGCTGATCCCTGGAAAAGCAACCAACTTGGAAGGCGAGATGCTATACCTACATGTCTTCAATTTTATTTGTGTTTTGCACAAAATTTGCTTCCAATGAAGTTTTTGAGATTCTACTGAATGACATAAAAGAATAGTGACCACCTAACGAATAACAATTAATCTTGTTTTCATTTGTTAATAAACTGTTTTTTGTTTTAATCTTGATATTAAGAAATAATTGTATTTTTCATTTCATATTTTCTGTTGTTGTTTCTGTTAAAAATACGTTATGTTCTTTGTTTTAATGTTTTTTTAAGCATTGTATAGTCACATTAAACGTCATATAGGCTACTGTACTTTCTAACCATGCCTTTTATTTCTTTAAACAGTAAGCTAAAAACCAAAAACCATTATTATCTAAACTTAAAACATATTTTTGCTTTGCATTAAGAAATAGAACAATTTACAATTAGTAGACTTCTTCACGTGGTAGCATGTCGATACAATTGCATATTCAAATCGTCGAAAATGTAGTGCGGGTATGGACATTGGGACAGTTCCGATAATTGTGACGCTTTTATTATTGCTGTCTGAGTAAAGGTAGATTAATAAGGAATCGAGCCCACGACAATAGACTGTAGCTAAACAGTGATCATCTAGTACATTACAGAAAATTCCGAATAGAATTTCACATACCGTAATAGTTTATATATTACAATTATTTACTTATTACGATCGTGATTGTTATTGATGAGCAAGTTCGGATTTTTTACATAATTTTTCTTTGATTACCTTTGCTAATATTTTAATATATTACAATTATTTACTTATTACGATCGTGATTGTTATTGATGAGCAAGTTTGGGTTATTTACATAATTTGTCTTTGATTACCTTTGCTAATATTTTAATATATTACGCTGTTATTCGTTTTATGATGATTACTGCAAAGGTCTATGTGTGTGCTGTGGTAGCCCATATTGCGGTACATCATTCAGACTTTTCAAATCTTATTATATATTCAAAATGTTTTATGTAGTTTGCATTTATATACGACTGTTTAGAATAAAAATCTAATTTTAGAATTTTTATCATACGTTATTTTATAAGGTACTTTACGGGTATTATGTAGACTATACATATATTATTAATATATCCTTGAAGTGATATTACATTAGGTCAGATTAATATTTTTTAATATAACTATGTAAAGAACTACATGAATTATTATATACGTTGAAATATTTTAATATAGATTTAGACACACAAGGAATTTAATAAACTTTGTATGTAACAAGATATGCAACAAGATAGCGTATCCGCAATTATATAACATTTAAGTTAATTAGCCTAATTGCAAAACGAAGTGTTTCTGAAAATAAAAGGGTTAGCAACGCACCATTAAACATTTACAAAAGGTAAGCCATTTATTTATTGTTTAAATGTATAGATTAAGTCAGAATTTCAGTAGCCGGTCTAACCAAAATGAAATTAAGTTTGGTTTTTCACGTATTTGCAGAATTTTTAGTCACAAATTATGTGATCATGAAAACAGAATTTAAACTGCTTTATAATTCAAAATTTACTTTTCAATGATATAGGAATACAAGACACATACTTTGTACCCAGAGACGACCATCTTTGTCTGTTACTTACACTTAGAAACTGGCTTCAAGATACATTTTTCCAGTCTCCAGATCGCTATTATGATTAGCTTAAGAATTTTTTTACCTTGTATAATCCACTATGCGATCTCAGTTTTTTATATACAACATGTTTCAGGGACTAAATCCCCATCTTCAGGTACAGTAAAAAATTTATTATTCCCCTAATACATAGGGGTCGTCGAAATGATTAAAATGTTTATACATAAAAACACACGCACAAAAATCACTGAATAAATTAACATATAACACAAACACATGAACACGTTAAAAGCGACTCAGTGCACCGGTCGACCTCCGATCGTCAACTAGCCCGTGTTCGTGCTTCATTGCTTATCATCAACGCGGTATCATATAATTTATTGGATTTAAATGATAGCTGATCATTGAGTAACTGCTCTTTATTTACTTTGGATGCCTTGTATATTTCAAACTCTTCTAAAGCATTCAGGAAATGACCTTTATTACAAACATGTATCGGCTCCATGTTCTCTTTGAATCCGGTGTAATTATGGTTTTCGTTTATTAGGTGGAGTGCGTAATTTGATGAGGTGGTTTGGGGTTTCTTTTACTTCCATATTCCTTAAGGAATGGAAGTATGGTGATGGCAAAAAAAATCGTGTTCGAGATTATTGGAGATTCTGATTCTACTACACTCAAAACATGAAAAAAAGTCGTTTTCCGAAAAGTGTCTGTGTGTCTGTGTGTCTGTCTGTCTATCTGTCTGTGTGTCTGTCTGTCTGTCTGTAGATTGTTTTTCTATGGCAAACGATAACTGCCGCAAATTCAAACAGAATCAAATAATTTTTTGCATGCAGCCCTGATTTGCAGAGTACTCGCGACCTATTGTTTTTGGTGAAGATCGGTTGAGGGAAAGGGGTAGTTTACCTGCAACGGTTTTTTTTTAGCAAGGGTAATTTTGTTTGTTTGGCAAACGATAACAGCCGCAAATTCAAACAGAATCAAATAATGTTTCGCATACAGCCCTGAATTGTAGAGTTCTCAAGATCTGTTGATTTTGGTGAAGATCGGTTAAAGGAAAGGGGTAGTTTACCTGTAACGTTTTATGTTTTAACAAGGGTATTTCCTATGGCAAACGATAACAGCCGCAAATTCAAACAGAATCAAAAGATTATTTGCATACAGCCCTAAATTGTAGAGTTCTCAAGACCTATTGTTTTTGGTGAAGTTCGGTTGAGGGAAAGGGGTAGTTTACCTGCAACGTTTTTTTAACAAGGGTATTTTCTATGGCAAACGATAACAGCCGCAAATTCAAACAGAATCAAATAATGTTTCGCATTCAGCCCTGATTTGTAGAGTGCTCAAGACCTATTGTTTTTGGTGAAGATCGGTTGAGGGAAAGGGGTAGTTTACCTGCAACGTTTTTTTAACAAGGGTATTTTCTATGGCAAACGATAACAGCCGCAAATTCAAACAGAATCAAATAATGTTTTGCATAAAGCCCTGATTTGTAGAGTACTCAAAACCTATTGTTTTTGGTGAAGATCGGTTAAGGGGAAGGGGTAGTTTACCTGCAACGTTTTTTTATCAAGCGTATTTTCTATGGCAAACGATAACAGCCGCAAATTCAAACAGAATCAAATAATTTTTTGCATACGTCCCTGAATTGTAGAGGTCTCAACGACTTTCGATTTTGGTGAAGATCGGTTAAGGGGAAGGGGTAGTTTACCTGCAACCTTTTACGTTTTAACAAGAGTAAAGTACTTGAAAATTTATTTAAACTTTTTGAAACAATGGTAATTGTTAAAAATAAAATAATTTTGTTGCCAGGCAATATAATTATAATTTTTTCATTTTAATGTAATATAATATTTTTCATTTAATACAGCAATAAAAAGGCAGGTAAGACACAGCCTGGCTGTTTGTCTGAAAATGATTTTAAATATAAATCTTAGAATATGGAAGTCATGTATGGTTCTCCATACCGATATTTTGGTAGGTGTTCTTTAAATCTCTCAAGATATTTAAAAATATACTTAAGCCACGAAAACCAATAACTTTGGAGGAATGTTCAGGAGTATATAGAATCCAGTGCAGTGAGTGCGATAAGTTCTATATCGGACAAACGGGGAGGAAATTTATCGAGAGATTTAAAGAACACCTACCAAAAAAGAAACCCCAAACCACCTCATCAAATTACGCACTCCACCTAATAAACGAAAACCATAATTACACCGGATTCAAAGAGAACATGGAGCCGATACATGTTTGTAATAAAGGTAATTTCCTGAATGCTTTAGAAGAGTTTGAAATATACAAGGCATCCAAAGTAAATAAAGAGCAGTTACTCAATGATCAGCTATCATTTAAATCCAATAAATTATATGATACCGCGTTGATGATAAGCAATGAAGCACGAACACGGGCTAGTTGACGATCGGAGGTCGACCGGTGCACTGAGTCGCTTTTAACGTGTTCATGTGTTTGTGTTATATGTTAATTTATTCAGTGATTTTTGTGCGTTTGTTTTTATGTATAAACATTTTAATCATTTCGACGACCCCTATGTATTAGGGGAATAATAAATTTTTTACTGTACCTGAAGATGGGGATTTAGTCCCTGAAACATGTTGTATATAAAAAACTGAGATCGCATAGTGGATTATACAAGGTAAAAAAATTCTTAAGCTAACTTAGAAACTGTCAGCAATAGATTTCGACATTTCCACAAATCCCCGAAGTATTATCGGGGAATATAAATAAAACTAAAAATATAAAATGAAAAAGAAGATGTCATTTTCTATATATGTTATTGTAATCAAGTGTAGAAACGCAAGTATTAAGTTAGTAAATATCTTAAAACTTCACCTTAGTGAGTACGTGTCTGTAAATATTTTCAAAAAATGGAATTAAACGGATGTAATTGTTTAGCCACAGAAACGAACCTAAAACTTTCATAAAATAGTAACTACAAGTCCTCAAAACAAACATTTTGAAATCGCGTTGACAACCACGTTTGGTTGATATAATTATTACATAACACCAAACGTTTCACCTATTTTGTAATATGACATCCTCAGTGGCAAAGCTGAGACCACAGAGGATGTCACACCGTAGTTGTTTTTAGAGTTAAGAGGGATGGAATGTTTATGTTTTAATTGAAATAACGGATATTAGATATCACTGATTTACTTAAGAAAAAAGAAAATAACGTTTTGCTAGATTAAACCAGTACGCTCCCTAAGCTGCAGAACTCACTCACTATTTGAACGAAGTATATATTTATTATTACATAAATTTTTATATTAGCTTATTTTTCAAAAATCCTGATTTCTCTATATTTTTTTAGTAATATAACAACTGTAGAGTACACTATAATACAATAAACACTAAAAATCCGATACATTCGAATTTGAGTTACACTTTCATTTTAGTCTAACACTCTGGTGGATTTTTACATTTTTTCAAATTTTTGATCTCTTCTGGGCTCTGGTGTTCCAAAATTTTCAAAAACTTACTACTACATTCAGATGTTATTTAAAATTATCTTTAATTTGATTTGCACATGAAGTTTTCCAATTTTATCAAAATTTTCAGCTACTTTTTTTGCTCTAATGTTAAAAAATTAAAAGTCAACACTATATTTATACTGTGGTTACAAATTCGTTTAATTTGATACTCCACATGGCTTTTGCAGTTTTGTCACAATTTTTACCTTTTGCATGTTTGCCTCTCCCCTTATTTTTGGAAGACTCAATCTTAAAAACAATATTGTTCTATAGGGTAAAACTATAGACATGCGTAGCCGTCTTCTGGCTAATAATTCAAAAACATGATTTACTAATTATATACACATGAAGCTACTACCCAACGGTAGAGAAGAGTCAGATATGCACAAGCTACTAAGAGAATCACATGTAACCATGTGGAACTACTTCCCTCACAGAATCCAATGTTCAATATTCTGCTACCCATCGAAATGCTAATTGAGGCTAAATGTATAAATTTCATAATTTCCAAATTTTGATAATGGATCCGAGACTGTACCGGTTAATGACAGTATCTATAACGTTAGCAGTAAAGATGAGATTACTGAAGATGCTTAGAATGTGCGAAACGTTTGATGTTTCAATGAGAGTACACCTCACATTCAACGTAAGTCGCTTAGTTAGTTTTAAATAGCTCATATAATTCTCATTCTTATGTGACTATCTATCACTGGAGTGATAAATTAGTTAGTGTTAATTAAGTAGTTGATAATATTCAGTGGCAGCTGGTGGTTGAAAAATTTGGGGGTTGCAGATGGGTTGGATGGAATAAAATTGTTTTAGTCTCTGAATAGAAAATGTCCAAGTCTCCTCCCCTCCAAACAATACACAAGGAAAGCAAAATACTACAATTTTAGTGTCACCACGTAACCACGATTATTTATTGTATGAATCTTTTTTAAATTTACAATTAAATATTCTGATACCTGATTTTACACTATAATTAAAATTTGAAAGGTCTGGTGTAGGCCTACCTAATTTCAATTTAATTATGTCCTCTTAATTTCAATTTTTTCTTCAATAGGACGTAACTGAACAACGTTTTCGTTGTTTTCCGACAGAATTCATTGCGTCCTACCAGTTAAATATAATAAACATTTTACACTATGAACACCTTAATCCTTAATATGTACTATTATTTACATTTGACGATGAATTGGATTGACACTAACAACGAAGTTACAAATTCCAACCTGACGCACCACGTGTTATTTACCAACAAACAGACTGGTGGCGCTGTGACGTACAAGCAGGGTTTGCAGTCCCTAATCACACCAAGAGAGCCTATAGCGCTGTAATGGGAACAACCGAGTCTAGCCAGCCAGAGCACTACTCCATTGTATTTCCCCATGTACAAAGCGCGTCACAGTTGGTGCATACACCGCGGCAAGAACGTGTATGGTTTCCAGAATTCTTCTTCGCTTTTTAATCGGCAAATGATTAATTACGATGATTCAGCTTCAAAACACTATTATTAGTTATTGTTTTATTCATAATTCTATAATTTAAAATACAATTCGGGAATTATTGAGGGTTGTACAACCGTGCAACCTAATATTATTATCAGCCACTGATAATATTATGTTAGAGTTATTGTCCTAAAAAGGTCTAGTGTAGCCTAAACTTGTTTTAATTAATGTTTTAAATCAATGATGGAATAATAAAAAATTCCATTTAAATCAAAAATGGAAACCAATTAAATGTGTAACTTTTGACTTTTCCTCTAAACAGAATAATATTTAAGTCTTGTGGATATCCTCATTTCTTACTCGTCCGCACAAAATATGGCCATTCACGGCCCATAAAATTTCACTTTTGAATACATATATCCTATGTTTATATTATTATATTATTTCCTGTGCTTTATCTTTCCACGATCTTCTAATATTAGTTCTTGTTGCTGTCTTCCGGTACACATGTTTTATACATATATTGTAGACTCTCTCTCTCCCCCCACACACATATTCCGTATTTTCTGGATTTCTGGATTTACTTCTAACCCCACGTCCGCTATGTACATGAATATATTTCTGTGGCCCAGAGGTAAAGGATGTTGTGTCACGTTTTGTAAATTTTTCAGGAAAGGCAAAAACACAAATTTATGATTTGCTATAAAATAAAACGTATTACAGCTATAAGGCTGAAATTTTAACAGCACCTTATTTTCAACATGCAGATTCTAATAATTAAAATTTTACCTTGTTGCCTTCTCCGTCCCAGGACTTAACACTTTTTACCTCAAAAATATTGTACTGTTAAGGGATATATGCCTTCTAAAACCTCAGTGTTAACTCCAGGACCAAAATAAGAAATATAAATTTTATTTTAAAGTTGTTACACACTTTTTACAATAAAATATTCTCAAGAAGTAAAATTTACGAATTTCAAAAAAATCATCTTCAAACGTTTCAAGAATCATCAACATCTATAAAATCTATTAAATCATGTTATCTGTAATTATAAAAAGAACACATGGTTTAAAGGAAAATATTGTTTACATATTGTTATATGTATTACATATATTAAATACTGTTAAAGACGGAATTTAAGTAAGCAATAACACATAGAAAAAAAGACATCATTAATCAAAAGTAAATAGCACAGTTTTCATTTTTATACAGAGTAACAGTAGTTGTACATCACATGTAATAAACTTACAGAACTGTAAAAAATTGTAATTGTAACAGAATTTGTTTCAAAGTTTGCATCATTTCAAAACATTTAAGTAGCTTTTGTCATTCGTGTCATAACCCAGCTAAAATAATTAGTACACATAAACTGGCATATGGAAAAAAATATGTTCTTAAAAATTGCTAATTTATGACATTTTGAAAAAAAAGACAAATTAAAATATGTTAAGTGCACCATAAAAAATGTTGGCAAATTACAATTTAGTAGGAATGAAACTCTAACTCTCAAATATTTGATCGTCACTGGTCAATACTTTGATGGAAGAGACTGGTAAAAATAATAACACTCACTAGGTAGAAATTGTAAACCTGCTTGAAGGTCTTTATATTTTTTTACACTTATTGGTAACAACTCATTCCTTATAGGACTTAACTCACAAGGAATATATTTGACACTTTGCAACTTTTCCGATACATGTCTACTTCTTTGAAGCCATCTTCTTCAAAAGACGTCTTGTAAAACAATGTATCAGCTTCATCTTATCGTACTTGAAGATGAACAACTTCAGAAATCAAAAATCCCCACCATTGTTATTTTTCTTTTTTGAAACAAAGTATGATGTTGGTGAACAAAAAAGGTCTTGAAAGTTCAAAAAAATTGGTGTCTCCATATTTATAACATTAATTTTTTCATTTATAGATGAAATTAATTGTTGCCAACCTCCAGATGTTAAAACAGTCATAGATTGAGTAGCCTTTTCTTTTTCTCAATTAGAGGACGGATACCATCCACTCCCATATGAGTGTGTCCACATAGTAAGTATTTATGATTTATTGTTTCATTGTTTCAATATTTTTGAATTTGTTAAAAATAAAAAAATAAACCATGATGATAAATATATTACGATTCTGTCCAGGGTAGTTGTCAGTCCATATAGTTAAGTGTTTCATGTGGTTATTTACATGTATGTCTGCCCACTTCAAAGTGGAAGATGAAATTTCATTACCCCTCTGCCTCCTTTTGATTCATCCCACATGAAACAATGAGATTTACCATTTGCTGCATTCAACAGTGTAAAATTAAATGCCCACAGCTTTCTTAAATAAAAAGATTGAGAATTTCTCAGAAAAGGTGATGGAAGACATTTCTGCAAGTCACCAGTCAACACCTTGAAAACACTGTCCAATTTAGCTTCCTCTTTATCCTTATTTTTCAACCAACAGCAATTACTAGCACCAGTCAAATGTTTTTCATATTGTGCTTTAAATAGTCCATTTATTACTTCTGAATTACAAACTTTGATACTGGCATTGTGTTTGTCACAGACATCACATGTGTCTGTGCTTGGCTGGTGAAAAATTAAATCTGGTGTTAAATATGTGGCAGTACATCCAATGTTTGCATATTTCTTGGTTTTCATTCTTACACTTTTCTACAAATAACCGATACATCTTTTCAATAGATAGATGTGGGCCTAAAAACTTTCTTTCAGTTTTTTTACTCTTGAATATGTGGGAAAAGAAGAAATATGACGCATTATGCAGTCAATTACTTCTGCTGGTGTCTTATTAGGAGGTGTTTTGCATCCAGAGGCGTAGCTAGGGGGGGGGGGCCAAGGGTGTAGCCACCCCGGGCGGCATAGCCAGGAGGGCGGCAAAGTGAGCATAGACTTGACAAAATTTTTCTCCCGTTTGTCTTCTTCACTAATCCATCAGTTCTTGCTCTGAGAGATTCCGTACGCTGGAGGCGTCTTCCTTCTTCGCACGTCTATTTGTTTCAGCAAGTATTCTTTCCATTAATGATCTCCTAGATTTTCAGAATATAGTGTAAAATACATTTTAAATGCTATAATCCGCGAGTTTATATTTAATGACTTCACAAAAATATCCACTGTCCGACGTACAATCTGTTGGTATGAAAATCATCTAAACCGTCTGTGCTTCTGAAAATACCGTATAAACAACCATTGCCGCTGCTCAACCCGAAACGTGGTATGCCATGATGAGGTTATCACGTAGTCATATATAATTCCTGCTGGCTGGATATCTTCTTCCTTTATACTAAATTCATGCATCACGATTAACAAAATTTGTTTTATATATTTTTTATGAATAAATCTTCTAACGTGCCAAGTATTTCTTTAATTATTTTATCCAAAGCATTTGTTGTTTGCATGTACACTTTTATTATATGACAACTTTCTCTTTTATTCCAAGTTAAATCTTCATTACTGTACTTCAAAAATCTTCATAAAATTGGATATTTCAATGGCCACTGTTGTGTCACCATTTCGGTCAGCTTTGTCTGCTTTTGAAATTGAACAGAGTTATTTAAATATTCTGAGGCGTCCGTTATCCATTATGTCTTTACTTTGTCTTCTATTATTTGCAGTATTCCGATTTGCATAATTCCGTCTACCTATTCTGCACAAGTTTATTGTTGCTATTCAGGCTTTAGCTAATATTATTTTAATTACACAGCGCAAATTCGGTTGTAAGACATTAGCGAATGCAAATATATAAATTTGTTTATATCTTCTCGTATCCTGTCTTGACTGATATTGGCTGAACCTGATTTCTTGTCTGAATTATAACTGCATAGACTTGAAACTGAGAAACTTATTAAACTTGCATAAACTTGTTATCATGACTTGTGTCTTAAAGTGATTCAAATTCAAAAACTGTAATCTCTACCACAGTTGTTTGATCTTAACATTTTTTTTTTTTTTTTTTTTTTTTTTTTTTTTTTTTTAATTTCTGAGATGTCAGACCTCAGATTGCATCCTACATTGTTAATTATTCTCTCTCCAATTTTAATCCACGCTCGAAATCATTAATAACATTTTTCGTTACATACTCCCTATCTGCTGGATGGATTTTTGGGTTCCTAAAAATATAAATAAATTAACAACAGTACTGTGAATTTTGTTTATTTTTTGTTTTTGAACTTCTAATTAAGACAACAAATAAATCAAAATAATGGTGTTGTTTTATTGATTCTTCCACAGATAGTTGATAGTTTCGTCAAAGTCTGATGGCGCTAGTATTCTCACAGCCTGAAACACAATAAAACGACATTTAATGAAATAATATTTAGGAGACCCATTCAATGGAAAATTCAGAGTTATTCCACGAGTACAAAAAATTAATATTTTGATAACACACCCTTCAGTTTATTCAAATAGTTTATTGTTTGATAGTATAGTACTGTACTGTTTAAGGTATTGAACTTACTATTGACAGGTGAAGTACAAGTCCGGTGCTGTTATTTTCGTCACATCCGGAAACCGAAGTGGTGGAGTGTAATGTCAAGGCCGGTGGTGTAATCCCCTCCCGTACGTCGTACATCGCTGGATTTCGGTGAGCGGATTGCCGTCCGGGAGCCCTTCGTAGGCGCCCAGGGTCCTCCGTCTTCGCGACTCTGCAGAGGCCACCAGACTTCTCTATTAGAATCCTCTGGAGGCGCGTGAATGTTGAAAACAAATTATTTTAAAAAAGGTACTGAAAATGCTCTACGGCTCATCCAGCGGATTCTATAGATCGCGTGTGTCTCGTACCCTAACGTCCGTTTCTGCTTATTCCTCAAGTAATTTTCTTCCATCACCGGTTCTCCATCGTTTTTTCACACTTTCGACACTCATCGCTTTCATCCTCACCAAAGTTTCAGCGATTCTCTTTTTGTTTTATTACAAAACAAAAAGAAAAATAGTACAAATTTACTAAAAAAAATTTTCCGAATGTTTCCAAGAAGTATTAAACAACGTGAGAACATGGGAACGTCTTTCAGAAACTTGAGGAATCCCAAGCAACTAGGACAGCAGACATTATACGAGTCACCATCTATCAATTGCAAGTCTTCTAAATCTACTGTATTCCCTCATATACTGACACCAGAGCGTCTGTTGTACCAACTACCACTTTGCAAGTCTCATTTCCCCCCTCTCATCCGTTCTCCTCTAAGTCGCCTTTCCATGATCTATTGGGTCTACCCCGTTTCAGTCGTCAAGATGCAATCCAGTCTAGCAACTTTTTGGTCCAACGATCGTGAGAGATCCGTTCCACATGCGGCCGTACCGTACGAGACGGTTTTGTATTTACGATGTCTAAAATTGTCTTCTCAACATCACGTTGCCTACTGATATCATCTTTTCCAATGCATAGGTTACATAAACCTGTTCCGGTACCCATTTCATCCTCGGACGACCCAGGTCTCTTCTACCAATGACTTTAGTTCAGTGCAGCTTTCGGCAATCGATCCTCTGTCATCCTTTGGAGATGATCCCACCATTGTCTTCTGTAAATTGAAATAATTAATTTATGTCCTTTACTTCGAGTTCTGCAGTTCTGCTCTGATATCCTCATAACTTATTGTATCTTGCAATGTATAATTTAAAGTATTTCGAAGAAACTGCATTTCAGCACGCTGAATCTTGCCGCATTCCTTTTTTGACCTCACTCGCATACAGTGGCTGGTGGGGGGGGGGGAGCAAGGGGGCACCTGACAGGAAGGCGGCAAAGTGAGCATAGACTCGAAAAAAGTGTTTTCAGTTTATAAAACTACAAACAACTTGTTTCTTTGATATGACTATTCCTTTCATAAAAGAAGCACAACCAGCCTGCTTCTCTGGTTTATGCTTGGCCAAGCGAGACATCTCAGTCCTTCCGAGATATAATGGTGAATAGAGTAACATGTCAGTTGCAGAACAAGAACAGCCATTTTTCTGAAGATGAAGCTGGGCGATCCTTAAACAAGTATTGGTTTTATAAAACCTTGCAGAATGGCTAAAAGGTAAATCGCATTTGGATGTGTTAATTCTCCAACTAAAAAATCTCTATTTTGCTTTTGTTGCACTTTATTTCCACAAAAAAACTATCAAAGAAGCAATTTCAACAGTGACAATGGGTTATCGTCGTGGCGAAATTTAATCTCCGCATTCAGGATAATGAAAATAGTCCTGCTCATCGCCCTGCGTTTTTGGAATGGAAGGAACTGGAACGTTCTTTAAACAAAGGGGACTTATTGATGATCTACTTCAGGAACAAATGAGTAGAGCAGATAAGACATGGAAAGAAATCCTCGAACGGGTCATTGCCACAGTACAAACTCTTGCACAGTAAAATCTGGCACTGAGAGGTCATCGAGAATCAATTAATAACAATCCAAATCCTGGAAACTTTCTGGCTTTGTTAAAATACTTGGCTAAACTTGACCTTGTCATGAAATCTCATTTGGATTCAGTCTCTCGTAAATCTGGGTGTATATCATATCCTTCGGCAACTATTCAAAACGAAATAATAAGACTTAGGAGAAAGAGTGCGCAAATATATTATTACTGCAAGTAAGAAGGCAAAGTACTTTAGGATTATATTTGACAGAATATCAGATGCTGTACATGTAGAACAAATCTATCAGATTATAAGATTTGTTGAATTTAAACGCAATTCTGTTGATATCAAGGAAGCTTTCGTAGACTTTAATCCTTTAGAAGTCAAAACAAAGGAGGGGATCACACAAGTTATGCCTACAATTAAACTTGAGAGAGATGGATTGAATCTTAGCGATTGCAGAGGTCAGTCGTCAAATGCTGGTATTCATTCAGGAGTTCAGAAGAGAATATTAGATTTGAATCAACTAGCTCTGTTTGTACCCTGTGACAACCATTCACTTAACTATGTTGGAGTTCATGCAACTCATGTAAATGTTCAGGCAGTGACATTTTTTGGGGCAGTAGAATGTCTATTCACCTTCTTTCCCTGTTCCACTCACAGATGTAGTGTTCTTAAAGACTTCGTAAATATTACTCTAAAAGCACATTGTGATACCAGGTGGAGTTCAAAAGCAGATGCAATGTACACTCAGTTGGATGAAATGATCGCTCTACTGGAGAAACTGAGGCATACTCCGTCTGAAACAATTGATACGTCGGAAGATGTAGCATTAATAATGAATGTGATATAAAACTTTAATATTGTAACATTTGCTCTTTTTTTTCTAGACAGATATTCTTTCTTCTATGGACAAAATCCAGAAAATCTTGCACACCAAAGGAGTAAGCTTTATTCAAGCATTGACACTTTTGGAGACGCTAACTGACAAGTTTGGAGGAACGAGCTGTGTGACAATGTCACTACTAAGGCAGAGCAGGTAAGTAATGAATGAGGTGTCAGTATCACTAAAAGGATAAGAATTAAGTGCACGATGCCAAGGGAGTATGCACACGATTCTGCATTAACCGTGTGTCAAGAAATGCGACCTTCTCTAATAGAAATTTTGGTCAAACTGTCAGTTAAAATTTCAAGCAGTTTCTCTAACATAAAAGAGTTAGAAAAACGCTTTGGGTTCCTCTGTAAATTTGAGGCGTACATAAATGATGGGGATATACATTTTAAGGAACAGCTGTCCCAAATCACTATTAAGTGCACAGTGCTTGCAAAACTGTATCCACATGACCTAAACAGTGAAGAATTGTTCAGTAACTTAAAAGACGTCATACTTTTATTAAAAAGGGACAACGTTAACGGAGAAAAATTAGACTTTACACCTCAGGGACTGATATAATACATTTCTTCAATGGTATTAGAAGCCTTACATGTAAACACTTAACATTTTTTTTTACTTTACCAGTGTCTGTGTCTTCT
This sequence comes from Magicicada septendecula, assembly GCA_034769895.1. Taxonomy (NCBI): domain Eukaryota; kingdom Metazoa; phylum Arthropoda; class Insecta; order Hemiptera; family Cicadidae; genus Magicicada; species Magicicada septendecula. The sequence goes on from CM068369.1 coordinate 324,567,959, forward strand.
TGCGAAGGATCGTGTAGTAAACTTAAATAGTACCTACGATCTACAATATCTCAAAACAGGGCATCAAATCTAGCGATACTTTCAACTGAAAACGACATTGCATCGTCTTTAGATTACAGTGATTTAATAACCGACTTTGCAGCAATTAAGACCAGAAAAGTTACATTTTAAATTGTCTCGTTTTAAATATTTATTAAATATTAAAAATAAATATTAAGTGTTTATCAATAGAAGACGGAACCTTTAACCTGTAATGGTAAGTGATTTATTTTATTACTTTTAATGTAGTTCTTTGTTTAACTTTATGTTGCATTAGGATATTGTTTTGACGATGCGCTTTAAACCTACAAGGAATTTGCATGTGTATTAGAACGTTTTTATGTTATACATTTTTTATATTAGTAAATTTCTTATATTCTAAATTTGTGACTAATAAATGTATAGAAACTGAACACTGGTTATATTATAATATGTATTTTTTTAATTTTGACTTAACAAATATTCTTAAGACATTTGCTGGACGTGCTTTCATACAAAAATCTACACATTTGCATTTATTAAGTACTTTGTTCACTAAATTTGTGCTCTTCATTTGTGCTCTTTTGTCCACTTCTAATTGTGAAGGCGAGGCGGCCGAAGATCTCCTTGCCCCGGGCGCCAGAAAGCCTAGCTACGCCACTGTTTGCATCCTCTCTGGTCTGGCGATACTATTCCTCCAGTTTCTACTTTCTTCAATGCATTATCAACAACAGTTTGGGATATGCATAATGTTGACAAAAACATTTCCTTACAAACAGTTATATCATTACCATTAAGAGTGAAATGATATTTAAAAGATACTTTACTGGTTTGCTCCCATCTTTAGCTCTTCTGCATTCGTCTGGAACTGCTTTTCCTTTGGCAGCAATAAATTGGCATTTAACATCTACTGATTTTGCTGAGTCCCAACAAAATTTATGTATTTCTACCCTATTATCTTGTGATTATTTATTAAAACATTTTAGTCTGCAATTTCATAACTTTTCCAGGCATAGGTTTACCTAATTTGCTAATGTACGATAATCCACCATCAATATTTCTCTTTTGTTTATTAGACTTCTATTCTATTACCTTACGGACACTTTTTATGCTAAGTTTTTATCATCATTTTCGTTTAAAGGTATGTCCTGTACATCCGTCGCAACCAGCGGCGAAGCGTCAGGGGAGACAAGGTAGACATTTCTCCCCAAATAATTTATTCATAAAGTAAATTAATTTTTATTGACGAAGTAAGTTGCGTAAGATACTCAGAAAGGGTATAAAACTAATTTAAGAAGTTAAATATTACGCGACATGACGCGACCGAGTGATCCATGGAACCTTGCTGTGCGATGCAACTGTACGCGGAGTATCAGGGTAGACGTTACTTGGAATGTCTTTTTAACATGGCTGGAGGTGAGGAGGGCTTTGGTTGACGACAACGGGAGAGGACCTGCGCTCGCAGCGTAATAATGTTTCCAGTACTTCACATCAAAAGACACGTCTCCTCTCACTGAATAGTACAGAATTTTCACCTGGCCGCCTGTGTTTGTTTCATTATGCGCGCGTAGTGAATATTTGTTTTTGTTGAGTTTACAAATTATTTTAATTTTGTGTATAGTGTTATAAACTAAGAAGTGTGTAATCATTTACGTACTAATTATTGAATAATAAACATTTTTAAGTGTCGTCCTTTAAGTGTTTTAAGCATACTGTTTAATTGATTTAATGCAGCAAAATGAATACAGTTAGTACCAGTTCTATCGCAGAAGTATTTGATATGAACTCTGACAACTTGATTCATTAGAATGTTTGTTAAAATACAAAATCAGTACGTTACCTTTAGAGCAAAAGGTATTCCTAAAGTCAAAACTATCACGGTGGCCTTTAGATTTGTCGCAGAAGGATGGAAACATTGTCAGAAAGTTGGTATAGTAAATATAGATGGCCTCTGGTTGCAAGCGAAAAAACTCTGTACTGCTATTATTGTTTGATGTTTGCAACCATGGAGCAAAGTTAGAGTAGGCACTATAAAACATTTTGAAGATAAGCCGCTAAACATGCTGATAGCAAAACTCATATAAAAAATTCTGAGATGTTTCACATGCTACAGATGTAACAGAATAGAACATTACTTGTCCGAATTAGCTAGAATTCAAGCAGTACAGTGTAACGTATCGCCGCGTTACAAATCCAGGGAACCCATCTTAACTGAGCTCTATCAATTACATGGGCTGCCTACGTTGTAACGAACTGTATTCAAATCAAATTAACTGAACAAATTACTTACTAACTGTGTAAGGAAACAAGGGAAGGTGTTGTACTGAATTTACGCACTCATTTTCTGTGTGTAACAAGACGACTTCTCTTTATTTAACAACTGTTACTGACAGATCCCATGACATTACTAATTAAACTAAATTATTTAAATTCTTTTATAAAACTTTGGGATCAAATTGACTCTATTTTGCTATACCTCGGATCCGGGTTAACTTTCTGTATTTGATAATAAAGACTTTTATTTATATTCAATTCATTATCTTAGCTTGCAAGATTTCTTTAACCATTTGAAGGATGGTTCTATTACTTGGAATAATAATAAGATACATCAATATATAAAGCGTTACAACGTATGAAGTTTGAGTTTTTACAGTAAACTCTTAGATTTACATTTTTAATGTTTACGTTAAATTAATTGTCTTTGAAAAGTCTCTTTTGGAAGTGTGTAGTATAACAAATATTATTAACTCTCGATAGACAGGCTATCGAGTCACCTTTAGAATGGAATGTAGAAACCTCGTCCGGGGGTGTCCGTCTTGGGAATCCTCGTACGCGCCGTCATCATCTGAGTCGGGTCCTCGTCAATAATGTGTCGAAACTTCACAGAGGTGATTGAAGCTTCTTCGGTGTAAGTCTATGTAGATTTTTGGATGTCCCAAACAGCGTCTTCTGCCGGGTATACGTGTCTTTAAGCAGTTCCTGCAGATCACATCTTCAGGAATGATGTTGAAATGTGAGTTACTTCTTGAAGGGAGTCGTCATCTTGCTTAACACTCTTATTTTTGTTGTTACATATTATTTCTTCTTGTTACCACATTTTTATTGTTAATAGTACATGCTACACGCTTTTTTTAGCAGTAGTTACTAAACTACATTTAAATTAAACAAACAAACTAACAACATTTTATCAGAGCTTTCGCTCGTACGTCTGCACACTGTGAGGTCAACATAGCGAGAGAGAGTTTTTCTGCTCGCTTCAACTGGTACTTAACAAAAGGTAGAGGGGCAATTACTCCGCGAGAATATAGTCCCTACATTTATTCAAGTTAACATTTTTTATTTACACAAACTATACCTTAATTAATATATATATTTTAAATGAGTTAATTTAACGACTATCTGTGTCTTTAGATTTTTTAATTATTAACATTATGATTTTTATCTTATCCTAAATTACAGACGACTCGGGAAACATGTCGAGTCCGGAATTAACAGGTCACCGCCTGACAACAAGCAAAGGGTTAAATACGACAATAATAACTATTTACAATATGCCTTTTTATTAAAGTTTCTTTGAACTTCTTAATTACTACTTATTCTCATACTGAGTACATACAGGGGTTTTAAGTATCATAGTGAGATTTAAAATTGCTTAATCCCTCGCAAACTTACTTTTTTAAATTCTTTCTTTTTTTATAATTACTGTTACAATTTAAATCGTCACATACTCCACCGCTTAATTTGCACTTTACGTTTTTTTTTTTTTTTTTTTTTTTTTTTTTTTTTTTTTTTTTTTTACAGGGGACTTTGAGTATGAATGGTGTCAGTGTGTGAAGTTATTTATTATTAGTGCACAGTTTGTTTTCTCTAATTCTCTTTAAATGATCTTGTTCATTTAAATGATCGCGTTCGTGAAATTCCCTTTTTCTCACTTCTTACAGTACTAACTTATATTTTAATCTTAATACTAATTTCCAAACCTTAGATTGGAAAGATCCCTACTTATCCGTAACTCACAACATCGTGGCCCGACTGACATCAGCTTACTCTAACTACTCAAGTTAGCTTTCAGCATTCATTAATGATCTTTGGCACCTTTCTGCCCTATCATTACCCTTTTCAGTCGGCGCCGTTGTAACCTGTTACGTTACATGTATATAATTCTCTCTTAATTATATACCATAAACTTATTTCTAATGTAATCTAAGGAGGATCCCATACTCCACTTTAGATTACGGTTACTTGAGAGAAGCGGAATCTCACGAAGATAATTCTCTTTTATCTCTTTAACAATAACTAATCAAACTATGCGGGAGGGGAGACACTTTACACAATTCATTGTAATGCACACTAGGGGTGGTTTTCAATTGTTTAGGCTAGCACCGGTTTATCACATATCACAATAGGGAGGGTGAGTGGCTGCTTAGTACAATACCTAACACGCTTTATTTTCTCTAACTGGCCACCACCGGGGTGTTTACAATATGCAACGTTACTTGTATTATTATTATTCTTTTCCCTTACTTACTGCTACACTTCACACAATTTAGTTTAAATCAAGATTTATTCAGCCTTATTATTTAATCAAATATTATTATTCACTTATTATTACTTTCTTTATTATTTATTAATTACTTTGGGGGATTTAAGAAACGCACCTAGAACTATTTACTATCTAACTACCATATTTATTTAGCACACTTTATTTATTATTATTAAGTCACTACATTATTTAATTGTCGTCACGGGGAAAATACTTGAACTACTATACTGTACACATTTATTACACATATATATAAGATAAATTCTCAAGTAAATAATTTACACAAATTCGACAAGAATAATTTCTCTTCTAAAGGAGAGACAGAAATTCCACACACATATATTTCAAAGTTGAATACCGATCAGCTGTTTTCTGGAATGTAGGTCACCCGCTTTATTTAGTTAACACAGGTAGGCTGAGAGTGTCAGTGAGAAAGGGGGTTTTACTCTTATTGTTCTCTACACAATGCCAGCGATTACTTCCTGAACAGGTCCGAACAGGCGGAAGGGAGCACAGACGTTAGGGTGAATCTTATTCAACAATACGGACTATTATTACGCTTTATAACACTCTGACTCTATTCATTCATTTACTTTCCGAATGATTATGATTACTTTACTTTTCTTACTTGCTAAGAATTGATTGTAATTGGGGAAGGTAAATCAATTAGTTATTTTGTTCACAAGTTCAAATTACGAAATTCCTTTCACGTAATTAACTGGGTCTACTTTACGAATGAGTATTATTATTATTAACAAAGTTTTGTTACTACAGACACATGTTAGTGTATGTCTAACATATACTATGCAGGAGTATTCAAGAAACAACAGGTCAGGGATTGTCTTAAAACCAACCTGTTACAGATTGCTCAGTTGACCAAACATTACAAGTCATGTATGCAAGTAGGTACATGCATATATTTTCACACAATGGTATTTCAACTTCTACTGACTATCATTTACGTATTTTTTGCGTAAGACATGAGATATGTTTTAAAAATTAAATTTACATTAATTACATTATCTGAGTGCATAGATCAATAACATTCAGGGATTTATTTAATTTACTAACAAATTAAGAAAACTACAGAGTGGCACAAATCTGTTTGCTACACTCTGTACACAATTACTCTTACAAGACAACAACAACACAATACCGTTTATATAAATAAGCAGAGTGGCGCAATTTTGTAACGTATCGCCGCGTTACAAATCCAGGGAACCCATCTTAACTGAGCTCTGTCAATTACATGGGCTGCCTACGTTGTAACGAACTGTATTCAAATCAAATTAACTGAACAAATTACTTACTAACTGTGTAAGGAAACAAGGGAAGGTGTTGTACTGAATTTACGCACTCATTTTCTGTGTGTAACAAGACGACTTCTCTTTATTTAACAACTGTTACTGACAGATCCCATGACATTACTAATTAAACTAAATTATTTAAATTCTTTTATAAAACTTTGGGATCAAATTGACTCTATTTTGCTATACCTCGGATCCGGGTTAACTTTCTGTATTTGATAATAAAGACTTTTATTTATATTCAATTCATTATCTTAGCTTGCAAGATTTCTTTAACCATTTGAAGGATGGTTCTATTACTTGGAATAATAATAAGATACATCAATATATAAAGCGTTACAACGTATGAAGTTTGAGTTTTTACAGTAAACTCTTAGATTTACATTTTTAATGTTTACGTTAAATTAATTGTCTTTGAAAAGTCTCTTTTGGAAGTGTGTAGTATAACAAATATTATTAACTCTCGATAGACAGGCTATCGAGTCACCTTTAGAATGGAATGTAGAAACCTCGTCCGGGGGTGTCCGTCTTGGGAATCCTCGTACGCGCCGTCATCATCTGAGTCGGGTCCTCGTCAATAATGTGTCGAAACTTCACAGAGGTGATTGAAGCTTCTTCGGTGTAAGTCTATGTAGATTTTTGGATGTCCCAAACAGCGTCTTCTGCCGGGTATACGTGTCTTTAAGCAGTTCCTGCAGATCACATCTTCAGGAATGATGTTGAAATGTGAGTTACTTCTTGAAGGGAGTCGTCATCTTGCTTAACACTCTTATTTTTGTTGTTACATATTATTTCTTCTTGTTACCACATTTTTATTGTTAATAGTACATGCTACACGCTTTTTTTAGCAGTAGTTACTAAACTACATTTAAATTAAACAAACAAACTAACAACATTTTATCAGAGCTTTCGCTCGTACGTCTGCACACTGTGAGGTCAACATAGCGAGAGAGAGTTTTTCTGCTCGCTTCAACTGGTATTTAACAAAAGGTAGAGGGGCAATTACTCCGCGAGAATATAGTCCCTACATTTATTCAAGTTAACATTTTTTATTTACACAAACTATACCTTAATTAATATATTTTTTTAAATGAGTTAATTTAACGACTATCTGTGTCTTTAGATTTTTTAATTATTAACATTATGATTTTTATCTTATCCTAAATTACAGACGACTCGGGAAACATGTCGAGTCCGGAATTAACAGGTCACCGCCTGACAACAAGCAAAGGGTTAAATACGACAATAATAACTATTTACAATATGCCTTTTTATTAAAGTTTCTTTGAACTTCTTAATTACTACTTATTCTCATACTGAGTACATACAGGGGTTTTAAGTATCATAGTGAGATTTAAAATTGCTTAATCCCTCGCAAACTTACTTTTTTAAAATTCTTTCTTTTTTTATAATTACTGTTACAATTTAAATCGTCATAACAGCACAATGAAAATGTGGCCCGAAATCGAAGGATAGTAGGCCATTTGACAGATGTTGTTTGTTATTTAGGCAGGCAAGAGTTTGTTTTTAGGGGTCATAAGGAAAATGAGCAGTTTCTTAATAAGGGCAATTATTTAGAAACTTTATATTTACTGGCAGTGGACGAGTCTTTCATGAAGGCACATGTAGAAACCACCACTGTATTTAAAGGCACATCTTCTGAAATTCAGAATGATTTAATCGAGTCTGTTCCCATCGCTATTAATGAAACAATTCGTGATAAAATAAACAAGGCTAATTTTGTTTCCGTTTAAGCTGACGAAGCAACTGACGTATCTGTTAAAGCACAACTGAGTATAAGTGTGCGATATGTTAGTGGTTTGAAAACTGAGGAACGCTTTTTAGGCTTTTTTGATGTTTCTTCCAACAAAAGCGCAGAAAGGTTGGCTAATAAAATCATTTCAGTTTTGAAAGAATATAACATTGAAAATAAATTAGTAAGCCAAACATATGACGGTGCTTCTGTGATGGGTGGTCGTCACGGTGGAGTACAAACCCTTGTTCGTCAACAGAGTCCACGTGCAATATTTGTGCATTGCTATGCTCACCAACTTAATTTGGTCTTGTTACACAGTGGAAAAATATTAAAGAAATTATACTGTTTATTTGTAATTTAACGTCAACAATCTTAGTAGGAGGTTGTTTTTGATTGGTATTTTTATGTCTACCCAAATTATTTTGTCACGCTTCGCCACTGGTCGCAACAAACAAATCTCGTCTTAAAAGCGTTTACAGCTAAAATACTGTAACCACACAACACATTCACTGTATGAGGTTAGGAACATAACAATGTTCACTGCCATCGTGATCTTCATATACTTCTGCCTTTCATTTCACTAAAGTAAATTTTATTAAGTTTACAATTTTTATCTTCATTAAATAATCGTAAAGACGCTTTTGCAAAACTTCCAAAAACAAACGGCCAATTTTTTAAAAACCTTTTTGAGGCAAATAAAGTTATGCGGTAGCTGACATTGCTTTCTTCGTAGTATTGTCAGAGGTCAATGATATTAAGTGTGACTTAATATTTTTCCATTTAAACTCTTTTAGAGATAAATGATGTTAAGTGGACTTAACATTTTTCTATTTAGACTCTTTTAGAGGTAAATAGTACAAAGTGGACTTAACAATTTTTAGAACAACGTGCCTGGGACTTAACTTGATTTTTTTGATAACTATTACATCTAGGAGATAAATTTATTTACCTACTTGTAGAACTATAAATGCTTATTGTAATGGCGATAACTCCAATTATGAAAAAGTGGAGTTAACACCCTTTACCTCTAGGCCACAGATTTGTATTTATACCTATATGTAGATGAACATCTCCCTATCAGAAATGACCGCGTTCTTCCTTTCGCATCTTCATCTGTAGCACAAAATTCGCCACCGTTTTTTTTTCTATATATGTATTATGTAGTTAACAATCACTCTCTTCAAGACAGTTATTACAATAATAATAAAAATATTAATAGTAGTAGCAACAGCAGCAGCAACAACAACAACAACAACAATAACGACGACGACGACGACGACGACGACGACAAGAAGCGTAACAATTATTGTATAGCGTACAAGAAATGCAGTACGCTTCAACCGTCTATTGTACGCTAGGTCTCTTGTTCAGGCTGAGAGGATCTGAAGGTTGGAAACATGCCTCGATTTTTTGAAATATGTTTAATTTAATTACTAAATACGTCTACATCTACTTTACAAGTTGCGTCGCAATCATTGTTATATCTCCCACCCCTTCGTTGTTAATTTAGGTTTTACAAATAAATAAAATTAATCAGTTTAAATATTATAAATCCTATATTTATACACTCGAAATTGCCAAGCCAAATTACGCGTACTTAGTCTTAGTTTAGCTAATAGATAGCGCCACAAAGCGCTTGGACAATACGGTACTTTCAAATTTAGCCAGTAGATGGCGGTCATGTACCCAGCCTTTCCTAACTCGTTCAGTGGTATAACTAAACAAAAATTATTTTCATTTGTACAAGATACGTGATTTCATGTGTGTTGTTCATAACAATTAAACGTGTTGTATATAACTGTATTCGAGAGTCACGGTACTAAGGCTCATTTTAAGGAAAATGCAATTAAAAAAAGTTATGCTACAATAACAACCAGCAGCTAATTTTTAAATTAAATTAATACGCGACTTAAGAACTGTCACACAGTGATTATACATTCTTTACGTTTTCCTAAACATAATTGTATAGCGGAGTCATAAGTTTTTCTGCTAGCCGAGTCAGGATGATAGTACGGTGGAAGAGCGGATCGAAATTCTTGCGGGTCGAAAAACGTTGAATAGGGATTGACAACTCCTGACTTGTTTTGCACGTTTGTTGCCAATCTGTTGGAGAGTCTTGTTTTGTGTAATAGCATTACATTGGTTGAGGGTGGGGGGGGGGTCACGTTGCCAGTATTTGTGTGGCGGGTGACAAGCGTTCAGTATTCCTTACACGTCACGGCTATTAGTGGTAGAGATGTGGCAAGCACAATACCTGAGTGCACTTCACCAATGCCTTATTCTTCCCCTCGCCTTCTCTGTATTGACCTTATAAATACTTAAAATGTTTTCCCAAAAAACTTGAAATTTTGTTTACTGAACACTATCACTGACAAATCGGCACTGTGTAATAGGCATATATAGCGCAGGCGATGAAGGAAACATTGCTTTTATTATATTCACACTGATCCTATTAAAACTCACTATATTTTACGCACAGGTTAAGACTTTCGCGTGTGCTGTCTTCTGCCTCGATATAACGCTGTGGACTGTAGACAGAGATATAACAGCGAGTTCAAGACATTTCCATCGTGTATAGTCTACCCTTGTTAAAATGCCTGTTGGAGGAACGTAATTTTTATTCGAAATGGTCAAATAATACTTCCTGTGTTCGTTTTTTTAAATGTTACACTGCTTTCTAACTAACTTCAGACACACTTGACCACTTAATTCTGTAGCGTATTTTATGATGAACATATTGATGTACTGAGGTCGTCAAGACCACACATGTTAAAAAGTTTTTACCTTAAAACTTTAGCAAAAAATTTTGAATGATCGGTTACCTTTGCCGTGTAGCATCAATCGATTAGTTATATCAATGTCTACAACTGCACGTTATTTGATAAAGGGACTGTAAAAATCAGGTTACAGATTGTTTTATTAGTTCACTCCCACCCTCGAATATACATATGAGCAATAAGTAACTGTATATACATATGTATTTACTGTAACAATGAATATTAGCAGGATGCAAGGCCTGATCAGCTGACCAAATGTTGTGTTGCTTAAAGCACGCACACACACGCACACACACACACACACACATATTGCGATGTATAGGTCTACATGTCGCATAGAATAAGTAGTCGAGATATGAGGTATTGGAATGAAATGGATTTATTAATGATGCTATTATTTTCTGGAGTCTACTGAGCTTTTAATACAGTTTACATAAAAAATAATCTGTCTTTGTTGACCTTTTTAACATAACTAAAAATTTATTTTCTATACAACGCAATAAATTAATATTTAAAAGTTATTATACAGTAACTTTTACTATATAGTAAAAGTTGTCTTATTTACTATACAGACTTTACTGATGTGACAGAGTCTTTCTTTTAAGTAAATGTTTTCTTAATTGTACATAAATAATATAGGTTCACTTCCCTTAACGCTAACAGGCAGATCCTTCAGATGATGGGTTGAACCTAGATGATCCGCGATCTGGATGAGTACGTAGGTTGATATAGGCCTACTCTGTACGGCCTCAGGATGGCTTTCGGAAGTGTAGATATTTCTCACGAGTCAGCTTCATGTGTCTATATAGCCTATCTATTATGAACAATTCTTGTTCAAAAGACCTGATAATTTTTACGACTGAATTTATGGCTATAAAACCTTTTTACTTAAAAAAATGCATACAATTAGTTATCGATTTTTAAAATAACTATTGTCATCAGTTAGGTCTTTTTATTATAAGTATTGTGATATAAGTCTCATTAAAAAAAAACCCATACCACGAAATAATCAACATGTTTTTGTGAATATTTCTTAAAATTATTACTACCCTCGCATACGCGCACTACATATGCGGCTAAGCACCTTACGTAGCCTATCATTTAAACGTATCCTTACGTAACCGTCACAGCACTTTTAAAAGTTTTTTTTAAGCTTAAAAATACTTAAAACTAAAATTCTTTAAATGTTCATTATCAAATAATTTATAATGTTTAAACCTGCAATCTCCACTTATTCACATAGTGTCTTTATGTCATATCATATGCTTTATACTGCCCTACATTCCATACGGAATTAGAATGTTTATTGCAATATGTGTGTGCGTGCGTGAATAAGAGAATAGCTGAAATGATTACTCAATACACGCCGTTGACAGTTGCATAAATGTATTTCCGGTTATTGCCTTCTGCTTGTCTTCTCGGTCGCTGTCGTTTTGACTCAGGACATAACTGTAACGTAACACTACGAGTTACGGATAATTATTTAATAAATTATAAATATCAGTATTCCATTATGATGTTAACTATCAATATTAATAAGTAAGTGTAATATCAGTAGTCGAGAAACAGATGAGATTTTGTACATAGTATTAGTTATATAAGTAGAAGGCTAGGGCGTATGAGCCGACAGTCTGGCGCCGAGCATCTTAAAAATGTATTGTATGTCCAAACTTTCTATGTCATAAAAATATAAAATGCTTTGTTCGCACAAACTAGCAAAAAACTCGATGTACCGTTAGAAAAGGGGGTACAGCAGCCTTCAAAATACAATAGCGTGCATACCGAAACGGGGTGTGTGTTTTAGAAAGTAGATTTCATTTTTACGACTTAACGGCAGTGCGGGAAAAGTTCCGCGACGCAAATACGTAGCCAATAAGGGATAGCGTCATCTCTACGCGCGAAGAGTTCGCAGTTGATGACTGGATATTTTCAAATTAACCGGCGACACATTCGAAATACGGCCAATGGGGGTGATTTCAAGTGTGACAGCAGTGAGGGAAGTTCTGGAAAGCCTATAAATGTTACTCTCGCAGAAGAACAAGAGTTCAGTTCAGTCAGGTCAATTCAGTTCAGTTCAGGAAATTATTCCGTCAGTCATGAAGAAGTAATGTACAAGTGTTCAGTAAAAGTAAAAGTCAGTCAATTAGTAATCGTTTAAACCAGTCAATAATTGTTCCGTGAGTTATGAAGAAGTAATGAAAGAATAATCGGTCAGTAATAAGTCAGTCAGTTAGCAAATGAGTATAATTGAATTGGTGCGCTGGCAGAAATGCGAAGAAGTATTTCTTTATAATGTGCGCGAAAATATAAGTAAGTCTAAGATCGAAGTGCGCGACGCTACGTTGTCATCGCGATTGTGTGAGACTAAAAGCAGAGCAATAGCATTAGTGAAAGTGATGTGTTGTGTGAAGTGGCACGAGCAAAGCAGCGGAATGGATAACCAATTACAAGTAACTGTATCAAGTTAAATTTCATAAGTCAATTAAATTTCATGTAGTATAGATGTCTACCACAAAGTTTAACCCGTTTCATTCTCAAAGAACCCATGATTACGTTCAGATACTAAATTGTGCATTTATATTCTATAACATAGAATTGGATGAGAATTAAATATACGTAAATATATGTAATTTGTTAGGTAATAAGTCATGATGAAATAGAATTGGATGAGAATTAAATATATGTAATTTGTTAGGTAATAAGTCATGATGAAATAGAATTGGATGAGAATTGAATATATGTAATTTGTTAGGTATTAAGTCATGTCCTTTTGATTAAAGTAAATTATGTATCGAGTAATGGAGATTCATGTTATCAAGAGGAATTAGCATAATCTTATAAATGATTTAACTGTGTTAAATAATTTCTATAAAGAAGGTTTAGCATAATAATATAAATGAATTAAATGTGTTAAATAATCTCTATTGAAAGACTGAGGAGTGATAAAATTTTGTATTTATTGATGAATCATTAAATTTGCATAATTGATAGTAGTAATGATGTTATGTAGTGATATTATCTAAATGTAAATATAAATGTGCATAAAAATAAAAATAATAAATATAAATAAATAAATAATACAAATAATTATTTATTTATTTATATAAATAATAAATATGTACATATTAATGTGCATATAAATGTGTATAAATGTAATGTGTTATGTAAATGTGTGTAATTGATAAATATAATGTTGTGTTATTTAGCATCTGAACAAAGAGTTATTATTTAACGATAACCCCTGAGATTAATAATTATCTCTGGCGCCCAACAAAAATACAGGCAGTAGTCAGTATCTAGATGACTATGTTAAGTGCCGATTAAGCAACTTAATTAGGATTAACCACAAGTGAGTAAATTTCATTAACGACCAAATAGAGTTATTATATTTAGCACGTGTTATTATTAGCCGGTAGGCCAGCGGTGAAGTTGTATAACAGACTACGTACATCCGTTTCCTCAATAGAGAGGTACAGATGTGCGTGCCCGCTTGCCAAACAATTCACTGACTCCATAATTTAGCTGTGCAAGTGGAGACGACCGACGTGGAGCGCCCCCATACGTCATATATGCTAATGAATGTGAACCCAGATAAGACAAGTGGTATCGTAAATTCAAAGCTGTTTTACATACACGCGGTATTATCTGGTATTTACTGTAATCTTCATGACAAGCACCGAAGATGGGTTACGTATTATTTGCGTAAGCGTTTACAAAGCGGAAAGTATAGCGGTCAATTCCTACAAAATATTTTGTAAAATTGTTCTAGCAAATACGTTACTATAATTAAGGCACAGTAATCATACAGCACGGTGTGGCTAGAGAAACAGATCTACGAACGCAAGCAGAAACTTTCAAATAAGTAGAAAAGTAACACTTTTCTTTAGAAAAAGAAGACACTACTTTAGAAAAGAAGTAAAGAACCGCCTTATAAAAACTAAAAAGGAATTCCAATCATCGTCATCGATACGGGTTATAGGCTACTTCTGAACTGTTCCGATTCCATGCACGTTTGGTGCACGTATTTTGGGCATGTTCGCCAGTATTCTTTTATCTTCTCATGGTTATCATCTTTATCATCATAATTTCAACTTCAAAGAATAAACTGTTTCTGATTTTTGCCGCGCCTTCACTGTAGCTGATCACTCCATCTTTTCTCTGGACTGTCCACGCATCTTTTAAAACGCTGTGGTTTGTAATTGCTAACGACCTTTGGAACTCAAGAATCCACCACACGAAAGACATTTATTTCTGTCTTTTTATCTCATATATAATTAATATTTGAAATTTTCTGCATATGAATCAATTACGTCTTCAATCCGCTAAGGAATATCCGGAAACAATTCTCAAAAACACACACTTTAGAAGCTTCTATCCTTTTTCTATGTTGTCCTCTGGTCAACGTTTAGTTTTTACAGGCATAAAGGAAGAGGACTAGAATTGCCCTTATATTATACAATTTTGGTTAATCCTATTTGACACCACCTGTACAAGATGTTCAGGATAACCCCTTCTCAGCATAATTTTAAGTAAATGTTTACCGTTCACTCAGTCAAATGCCTTTTTGTAATCCGCGAATGCACTTAATTTTGTAGCTATATCATGACCATTATTTACGAATAAATATTTATTTCTGTAAGATTTTATCTCTTACACTGATTTATTTTCCAAGCTGATCATTTCCTTTAAATGTCATTATTATTGTTTTGTTGGTATGTAGAAAATAAAATTTTTCTTAAATTAAAAATAAAAAAATTGCGAATTTCTGCCACTTACAATTTGCTTCAACAGTGTATGTCATGGGGTTGTTTCTACTTGGCCCAACCATCTAATTGTTCTGGGATTTAAACTAATTCAATCAAAAGACGAAATTCGACCAGATTCTTGCCTTCCATGTAGGAGGTTCGCAACGGAAAATGTTACGATCGTGACGTAGAATTCACTTAATTTTATTGATTTCAAGCGAGCGCTTGGCGGGCCTTCGTGCATGCATTGTACACATATAGAATTCGTAAAAAGTTAATGAAGGCTATTCAAATAAGCCCTCCCTCTCTCTCTCTCTCTCTCTCTCTCTCTCTCTCTCTCTCTCTCTCTCTCTCTCTCTCTCTCTCTCTCTCTCTCTCTCTCGTCCATTTATTTATTACTTTGTGTTAATTTATTTAAGGGAGGGCTAAAAAGAGAGATATAATTTGGGTCAGACATTAGACGATAGACAAGAATAAGAAGTAGCGGAGTAAATTTGTAGACACACTATAATGTATACACTTGCCCATTAGTGTTTGTGCGAAAAAGGGTTATATGTTTATGTATATAAAGGGAGGCCTACGTCTGTAATGAGTTTCCAAAACTCCAGCTCATTTTTCTTCATTTACTTTCGTAATATCCACTGGGAATAGAGGTATGAAAAAAGAGGCTGAAAAACAAGAGAATGATGAAAAATCTGTCCTGAGGTGACTTTTGTAATTGTAAAGAAAAGTTTCTTCCAGTTTTCTAACATTTTAAAATTAAAATGAGGCTTGTTTTGCATACCAACGACTGTTATACATGTCACATCATAGTACAATACTCACAGATGATTTCTTTAGAACTGCGAACCCATGAAATAACATTTTCACGATTTATAATTGAGGACTGGTATTCCGGACTTGTAAAGACAATATCAATGGCTTGGATTGGACTGACAGTTAGTTTAGCCGGGTGCTAGGCTATCAATATTCTGTAGAGATCCTGGGTTTCGATTCCTACCAGCGCTAAAAATTGTCACTTCTAACTGAGGATATTTGGGAATAATTGTGCAGTACTTCAGCTGTTTGGTTGCACTAGTAATAAACGATAATAAGGCGCAGCAACCATTAAAAACATACATAAAAAGAATACATATAAGACATATTTTATGCGATTTCACAGACGGATCATTTATGTGGACTATGACTACAGAATGGCAGAGAATGTGGACAATTATACGCACATATAGAGGAGGAAGGAAGTGGAGGACACGATGCAGTGACGAACTGCAAGATCTGATACAGGAAAAACTACATTCTTACCCCCACACAGTTTAATTACCCTTTATTCCCTTTAATTACATTCTTACCCCACTACATTTTTACCCTACATTAATTAATTCCCACATAGTTGGATAATTTGGGAGGGTGGAACAACAATTTAGCAGGGCATATCTAAGAATACGGTGGGAAAAGAGTATTGCGGAAGACGGAGTGTATTGGAGAAAGAGATCGTGGAAGAGGTGGTAGGTTGGCATTTCAGAAGACCTGGTCAAGGTGGGGATTCATCTGTAAGAGGAGTTTGAGGATAGAGGAATGGAGCGATGAATATAGATGGATCAGAAGGCGAAGAGCCAGGTTCGTCAAGACCTGTAGGGAAAGAAGAAGAGAAAGAACAGGGAAAAGAAAGAAAAGAAGAAGAAGAAGAAGAAGAAGAAGAAGAAGAAGAAGAAGAAGAAGAAGAAGACGACGACGACGACGACGACGACGACGACGACGACGACGAAGAAATCGACAATGACAATAAAAACCACAAGAAAAAGAAAAAGGAAAGAATAATCAGAAGAAAAAATAAAGGCTAGCTTGCTTTTTATTCTCTCATTTGTTGTCCATGTTTCGCTTCCGTAAGTTAATACTGGCTTCAGGATTTATCTGACTATTTCTGTTTTTATGCTAGTGGGTATTTATTTTTTACCCAGGAAACTTGATTTAATACTATTGAATAATCTTCCTGTTTTCGCTACTCTTTCATTTATTTCTTCCTCTAAATTCCCTTTGCTTTTAATCACTACTCCCAGATATTTATAACTTTTTACTTGTTCTAAATATTTTCCATCAAGTTCTATACTGTGTTTCTCTTCTGAATTTCCTATTACCATAGTTTTAGTCTTCTGTATATTAAACTTCATGTTTTTCTTTCTAAGTTCTTCATTAAATACCTTTATGTTATTCTGTAACTGTTTTTCTGTTTCTCCTATAATTATTAAATCGTCTGCGTAGCATAATTCTGTTATTGTTATTATCTTCATATTCCAGTATCCTATTCTATATTTACTCAAACTTTATTTACATTTCTCTTGACAACATCCAACACCAGGTTGAATAGCAGGAGGCTTAAAATACACCCCTGCATTAAATCCATTTTGCTGGTGAAAGTTTTTGATGCCTCGTTTCTTACTCTTACGTAATTGACGGTGTTTTCGTATAGGCTTTTTATGCCCTCAATAAGCTGTTGTTCTACTCTCTTCCTCTTCAGCTTTCTCACATAACTGTCTATTATGAAGATTTGGTCCATTGTTCCTCTTTTTTTTCTGAACCCACTTTGGCTTTCTACCAAGGTGTGCTCTACTGTTTTCTTTAACCTGTTTTCTAGAATCCTCCCGTACAGTTTTCCTACCGTGCTCCCTAAAGTAATGCCTCTATAATTAGAACATTCTTTACTGTCTCCCTTTTTGTATATAGGCGCGATTATTCCTATTTGCCAGTCAAGTGGGACCTTCCTTTCTTTCAACGCTTGGTTAAAAATGTTTAGGAGTTCCTCCTTTCTTTCCATGTTTGCGTATTTAATCATTTTTGTTGTTATTTCATCATGTCCTGGTGCCTTCCCTAATTTCATTTTCTCCATTGCCTCACTGAATTCTTCTCTTGTTATTTCCTCTTCTTGTAATTGATTCTCGTCTTGTTCCATGTTTTCAGTATCTTCTATTTCTTCTTCTTCTTCTTCTTCTTCTTCTTCTTCTTCTTCTTCTTCTTCTTCTTCTTCTTCTTCTTCTTCTTCTTCTTCTTCTTCTTCTTCTTCTTCTTCTTCTTCTTCTTCTTCTTCTTCTTCTTCTTCTTCTTCTTCTTCTTCTTCTTCTTCTTCTTCTTCTTCTTCTTCTTCTTCTTCTTCTTCTTCTTCTTCCTCCTCTTTAACGTTATCTTCGTTTCCGTTTTTCTCTAAAAAATCTTTAACATATTCTCTCCATCTTTCCATAATACTTGTATCTTCCATTAGGATATTTCCATTTTTGTCCTTTAAATGTAGCATATTCGTTTTGGATTTTCTCATTTGTTTCAATGTGTTGTAGAATAATTTCTGGTTTTCTTTATATGTTTCTGTAAGTTTATTCCCGAAGTCTGTCCATGTTTTTTCCTTGCTCGTTTTTATTTGGTTTTTAACTTTTATTATTTCTGTCTTATATTTGTCATAGTTATCTTGTGTCTTATTGTTCAGATACGTTTTCCACGCTTTTTTCTTTCCCTTTACTGCTTTTCTATCTCTTTTGTCCACCATGCTGTCCTCTTTGTAGCCCCATTTCCTATTTTTGTTACCCTACAACTAACTTTCGCTGCTTCTTTGAGGCTTGATTTATAATTCTCCCATCTTTCATCCAAATTTTGGTATACTGTTTCCTTCTGGAAATTTTCTAGTTTTTTATAATAATTTTCCATTGTTACGCGTTCTTTAAGCTTAGGTTATACACTTTAATTTTTCCTTTTATTATTTTTTTTTTTGTATCTTTTATTTCTTCTTGCATTACTTTACATATCATTTTGACTAGATAGTGGTCACTCCTTATTTCTGCACTTCTCTGAACCTTTATGTCCTTTACATACTTCCATATATCCCTATGTATTAGATAATAATCTATGATGGATCGTTCTTTTCTATTTCTTTCTTCCCTCGTAAATTTGTGTATGTCCTTATGTGTAAATTTTGTGTTTCAGATAACTAAATCATTTTCCATACACAAATCAATTATTCTTCTTCTATTATTATTTTTCATGTTTTCCCACTCTCTTCCTAACCAATTTTCTATTCCCGTGTTATCATTTCCCACTCTGCCATTTAGATCCCCCATGACCATTATATTATTATTTTCAGCTGCATCTATTTCTTTTTGAACCTCTTCAAAAAATTTTGTCTTATCCTCTGCTGATGCGTTGTCGTTTGGTGCATATACAGTACTACTTTATTTAATGAATACTTCTAATTGCAAGTACGTCGGAAACGGAGATGCTTATTGTTTAACACAATAGAAGCAACAATGACTTTACAGTATTTGAGCTTACTGGTTACTGGTACACACTCACCAAAGTGCTATACTACTAAAATGTCCAATTTTCAAACGTCATAATATACCGCCCACCAAAATCAGCATGATGTTTTAAGTCCTTAAAATACAAACTGCTTAAACGAAACAAATTAAAAACATTATAAAATAAGCATAAATAACAAAATTATAAACAAAAAATTGAACTATTAATTGAAAGAAAAGTTATACTTTATTAGTTGGATATACATTATACAAGAAAGAATAGTTATTCTGTTTACATTATAAAATTTTAATAGTTGCCACAACTGTAAGGATGGGTTAGTATTCAAGAGGGAACAAAAGTATGAATTAAGAAAGGGTAGTAGGGGGGACCGCAAAGGATTCCTGCGGAGGGGTCGAGAAAAAAGAGTCACGCCACTGTCTTAAATGCTACAGATTTAAGACGAAGCAAGCGCAACAAGTAGTGGTACAGTTGCCTAAACCAAGAGTAGCAAAATCTCGTCCATTCCTAAATTGCGGTATTGACTATGTTAACCCGCTAATAATTCGTCATGGTAGGTGCGTTCAAAGACCAAATCTGAATGTTATTGTGCCTTATTTATTTGTTTCGCTACAACGGCAATTCACATTGACATAATCAGTGATCTCACTTCAGATGGTTACATTGCATCTCTTAAGCGGTTTGTTTCCAGAAGACGTCTACCAGCTCACATATATAGTGACAGTGGATCCATTTTCGTTGATGCCAACAATACTCTGAATTTAGTCCATAAATTTCTTCACAATCAGAATATTCAAAACAGAATTATGACACATGCGATTAACAAAAGAATCGAATGGCATTTCTTTTCTCGAAGCTCGCCTCATTTTGAAAGTCTGTGGGAAGCTGGAATCAAATCTGTGAAATATCACCTTTCACGTATCACTGGAAATTAGAGTATGAGTTTCAAAGAACTGAACACTACTCTTATTCATATAGGAAGTTGTCTGAATTCTCGACCACTTTGTTTACTATCACCTAACCCTACTAGGGTTGATCAATAGGATCAAAACAATGAGTAAAGAACCAATACCAACCCTACCAATTAATAATATGGTGATAGTAGGTGCTACTGGAAAATGAACAAGTCAGTAAGGCAACAAGTACAAATAGATGTATCAAGCAAAGGAAAGGTGATCCAAGTGGTGTTCCTGGTGGCCCAAGGGTTACCGTTTAAGGTTATGATTGGGTGCGACACTTTAAGGCACCACTCAGCGATTATTGACATTGGCAGTGAGAAAATAACACTGACCAACGAACAGGGTGAATGGTCAAGTGAAATTTTAGGCCAGAATAGTGCCACACATAATAGACATTTATTCACCTTGATCCAAGATGAGAGGGAGGAGCTTAGGACACCACCTCAAGTATCAATCTACCCTGAAAATGAAGAGTGGAATAAGCAACGACTGTCGTTTCGTGTATATAGCTGATAGCGGTACTTCCACAAAATGGCCGCTCGCACGTCTAACCTCGAGCTGTTCCAAATTGTTTTAAAATTATTGTTTTAGTGTTCACAGTTTTAGTTTTTAAGCTTTTCTTTCAATCAATGATCACTGGTGTCTGTTCTATAAGTGTAGATAGTGTCTACGATAGTCAGGGGCCGACCTAGCAATTTTGCCGCCCTGGGCAGAACGGTCGTTTGCCGCCCCATACTAGGTGAAGAGATTATCAAATTATTCCACGAAATAAAAAACACATTTTAGGTATTCATTTATTGGTTTTGCACCCTAAGATAAATAAAGGACCAGGAACGACAGTCTTCAGATTAATGCGAGCCGCGACTGAAAATTGCACTTAATATTTTGTTTAATAAAATTGAGAGAAATATATACCTTCATATATTTAATTTCTTTTACGACAATAAATATACTAAGTACTCGAATCGTCATTGTTACCTTATTGCAAGTTGACTGACGTATTTGGGTATTTTAAACCTAATAATTGTCCCAGTTGATTGACCCACTTTGGGACAATCTGCAATTTCATTTCGAGTTACTCCAGTAACGAACTCCGTGACATTTCCTATACTTATATAGGAGTGCACGTGAGAGGTTTACTCCGCGATCAAGTAAAGATTTTGAGAAGAATGTAAGTAATCTTACTGAGATACATGTCGCTATGTAACAAGAACTCTTGTATTTTGTCCATGACGTGTTCTGATGAAGCCTGATACAGGCGAAAGCTAGCTTAGGCTCGGGTAAATAGTTTTTACGATTATTACCTAAAATACTTGTGTTCCGGTGTCGTAAAGTACAATACGGTGTATAGTAGTAACAAGAACGTTACAGTACATGTGTTAGTACGCGACTGGATGGAGAGTTATTTAAAGGAATAAATCAGTTTAGTTATTTCTTGCGAAGATTTAAAAATTGTCTTAGTTTTGAGGGAAGAAGGAATTTGGAAATTGAATATTTGAATATTATCAATAAGTAGGAGAAAGCGGGGTTAAAATAAAGTACGATTATCTGAAGTCATTTAATTTATATATATATATATATATATATATATATATATATATATATATTATGACGATTCATAATAGCGTCCTATCAGAGCGTTATATGAAAGCTATAGAAGGTACGAGCGTAACGCAGTAAGGAAGAGAGAGAGCGTATAATTGCAGACATCTGACTCTAACCGCGTCACAGCGAAAATAGAATCCAGTTCAAACAGGTAATTTTACTCAAAGTGAATTATCAGTTCAACCTGCAATAACTTCAAAAATTGTAAATATACGGCAATTCTGAAAACAGCATTGTATTCAGCAAGAAAAGCTTTATAAGTAGCCGCAAGCTCAGTTAATATAATTAACAAATAAAGAAGTTATACGGATGACGCACGCCAACAGGAATAACGAGAGAATTATGCTACGTAGGAACAAGGTGTTCACACACACACACACACACACACACACACACACACACACACACACACACACACACACACACACACACACACACACACACACACACACACACACACACACACACACACACACACACACACACACACACACACACACACACACACACACACACACACACACACACACACACACACAGATAAAGACCTAAGCAACAATATTCTGTGGTCAGATCTTCGGAAACACATTTGCAAATACCTGTAATCAATCGATTTGCAAATACAGGAAGTACTATTTTGACAAGAATTTCTCTGCCGTTTGGAACCTGTCACGGAGTGTTAGACCGACCTGTTCGAGATTGTCACAACTGGAAAAACGCATGATTTATTTGTACAACCAATCAGCAGCCCGTATTTAAAACAGACGCCAGCTCCAAGCGAGGGGTAGCATCACTCTTCGTTCGGTACTAAAACACACTAGACGTGTATAATTCGCATACAGAATTTTTTTAAATTACACAACAGTGCAAATTCAGTTCTAAATCGAGAAGTAGTCCGCAGTGTAGATGAATTAACAACACTCAATAACACTAGCTGCGTAAAATCACCGTTAATTAATTAATTAGTTAATTAATTAATCCATCAGCCGTGAAGGACCTGTGCTACAGAAGGCTACAGCAGCTGTAATTGCCAGGGCATCTTCCACAACATTGATCAACCCATTCTTCTGTGCAACACCATCGAAAGGAGGACCTCTACAGATTCCTATCTTCAGTCAACGTATCAAAACAGTAAGAAATAAATTCATTGATCAATGATATAAGCGCTAAACATATAATAAAACCATAAACAATTTTAAAAAAGACACTAAGAAAAGTACACATTGTATTTTAACTGTAAGATTAGCTTTAATTTAGTATAAGAGTGTTGAATGGAAAATAGTGTGTAGTATTGGACGTGCAAATTATTGTAGACCTGTTCTTTAGCACTGGTTTGGGAGATAGAAATTTCTTAATCAGACCAGATAAGAGCTATAGGTCGTTTGAGCGTCTTAATCATTACTTTCCACACTCACTCAATAATTATAAGGTTAGGGTAGAATTAAGTCCTACCATTAACAAGTTAAAGTTTCAAAATCATTTATTAAAATATTAAAATCAATAATCAAGCAAATCTTAAAGAGTTATTTGTAACGATTCCCCTTGAAAACCACAATCACTGAACGAATCCTGAGAAAGAGTGTCTCCATGCGCTGAGCTAAGCTGAAACCGTGTCAATTGTATCTGGGATTTGTTCTGGCGCCCAGGTAAAGTAAAATCACGGGTAAGTAACTTTTTATCTAACATCACAAATATTAGCTAATCGTGTTAGACGAAAGGGAGCGTTGTATGTATTTGGCGCCCAACGTGGGGCCCGATTAAGCTCGATTAGGCACGATTAAGATCACCAAATTTATATGTAAAAATAAGTTACATATATATTTGGCGCCGCAACTAATGGGCCCGATTAAACACAAAATTATATAAATAAAGTTATATAATTTGGCGTTGCTTTTACCCAAGTGATAGTTAAATTGTAGTATTAATAAATTTGAAAAGAAAGTGGAATTCAAGGTTACAAATAACTATTAAATAATTGTTAAATTTATTTGTTAAAATTATAATATTAAATTGTAAAAATGGCTAAATCATCATCAGTAGATATGGCAGCAATTGGACAAATGTTTAAACAGTTGACCACTGAAATAAAAGAAACAAGTAGTAAACTTGAAAGTAAAATTGAAGAAAATAATAAAAGTTTAGAAGAAAGTAGTCAAAAATTAATAACAGATGTTAATAATAAAATTGAACAAACTAATAAATATTTGTCCAGTGAAATAAAACAAATAAATGAAAGTTTATCTAGCCAAATAGAACAAAGTAGTAAAGAGGCTACATTTAAAATAGATGAAGAAATATATAATCTAGCTAGTAAATTAGATAGTACTAATAATAAAATAGACGAGAGTAATAGTAGGTTTGATAAGCATACCGAAGAGGTTAAAACTACGCTAGATGAGTTTAGAAAACAAGTAAACACTAATTTTCGCCGTCAAGACGAAAAGCTAAATAAATTTAGAAATGAATTACATGAAAGGTTAGAACTCAAAGTAACCCTCATTAATCAACAATTCAGCGAAGTAACAGCTGAATTAAAAACACAAACACTTCTAAATAAAGAAGAAATCCAAAATACTAGGGAAGAGTGTACCCAACTGGGTGTAAATATTAGTGAAGTTAAGAGAGAGGTAGAGAGTAAGGCTAACAGTTCCAAACAGTTCGAAACATGTTCCACAAAAGGAGAAAAAAATAACATCTTGAGGTAAATTTAATTATAAATATTAAATGTAATATATATATATATATATATATATATATATATTGCAACGAATCACAGGATCATGATAGGCGGGGCAAGCTCATATATTACACAGACAATGGACATTCATGTTATATTGATAGATGGTTAAGTTTAGTTATGTTATCAGTTGTATTTAGTAAGGATAAGGGTTTAGTTTAGTAAAACTGTGCATTATTTATTTATTGTTATTCATGTACTGTGTTTGTGGAAATGTGCGCGCGTGCGCGAGTGGTAAACGTTTCCCGGGCGGTGCGTGAAGTATTTATCGTTGTGTTTGACATTGAACTGAACTTAGACATATGTATTGCTACAAGCCCTATATATTTCTGACTATTGTTTACGTTCATGTATGATATTAGTATGTAGGCAGTTATGCATGAGATACGGGTAGTCTGATTACCGTTATGCATGCTGTTACAAAGTAAATGCACTCTACTGCATGAAAAGTGCATGTCACGATGTACTAACCATGTGACTTCCATCCACCAATAGAATGCTGAGTGGTGGTTGGAAATTTTCTAAAGCCTGTCGTTACACAGGTAGTTCTTCTACGCCATCTACCGCGAACGGGACGTGCACTCCTTGTACAAGATTCTACCGCTTGCAAGGTGTGGTAAAAACTATTCGTCGTTAGTGAAACGGGAAGACTCAGAACTGTGTGTGTAGTACACCTGCACACAGTATTGTTTTAACGCATTGCGCGTATAATTACGAGAGTTCTTCTACGCCATCTACCGCGAACGGGACGTGCACTCCTTGTACAAGATTCTACCGCTTGCAAGGTGTTGTAAAAACTATTCGTCGTTAGTGAAACGGGAAGACTCAGAACTGTGTGTGTAGTACATCTGCACACAGTATTGTTTTAACGCATTGTGCGTATAATTACAGGCAGTTCTTCACTGCTGCTACCACGAACGGGTCGTGCACTCCTTGTACAAGATTCTACCGCTTGCAAGGATCTGTTAAGACTTTTCGGGGATAGTAACGCGTGTGACGCATAACTGTTGATATTATCTATTTACACACGGTATTATTAATATTGTAGTACTACGTGTGTAATAAGTGAGTGTAACTGTATCGCTGTGTGAGATTTTCCGCAGTGTCAGTATCATTAATAGTTACGCAATAGTAAGTTGTTTCATCAAGACGTTTCCGTGCTAGTGCAAGATTTCCTCATAGGGTGGTCTGCTGATCGCGGTAGACCTTGGTATTCGCGTGAACACTTGAAGAAGCCGGAGTGGTATAAGTTCAATATACCGTTATTAGATTAAACTCACTGTCACCTGAGATACTACTTGGTCATAAACTCTATATTAATTTTGCGAGTAATAAGATCCGTAGTACCGTTGTGTGTGCGAAGCGTCAGATTCATCGTGGGAATTGCAGGACACCAGCCCAGCTGTTATAGGACATCAGCCCAGCTGTTATAGGACCAGCCCAGCTGTTATAGGACACCAGCCCAGCTGTATAGGACCAGCCCAGCTGTCAGGACACCAGCCCAGCTGTTATAGGACGCCAGCCCAGCTGTTATAGGACCCCAGCCCAGCTGTTATAGGACCAGCCCAGCTGTTACAGGACATCAGCCAAGCTGTTACAGGACGCCAGCCCAGCTGTAAACATTTCTGGGGAAACGTCTGTCATTTATAAGCCGCATCTGACGAACCAACTACACCGCAAAGACCGGCCCTTCTCTTCAACAACATCATCGTGGGAGTCTTCTTATGTAACGTATCACGTCTTGCGTATGAACATTATTTAACATTTTAAAAGAAAGACTCTATATCAAACATTACATTCTGTACATATCAAATATACCATATAAACTATAACTTGTGTTTTGTGCAGTAAATAATCTTAAACCCTCCAATATAGACTTGTAATTTGAAATACACATACTATCATATCCTATGCGCCAATAGTTTAGTAATTTGTGTTGTCGCAATATATATATATATATATTTTTCGGTCAAATATGCCGCCCCTAACAATCTGCCGCCCTGGGCAATTGCCCAGTTTGCCCATACCTGTATCGGCCCCTGACGATAGTGTTGTGTAAACGTATCTGTAGTGTGGCTATTAATTAAATCTGGCCTCACTCACATAAGTTACAAACGTGTTTTCGTTTTAGGTAATCAGGATTTTCTGAGTTTCTGCATTTAGTTTTAGGTTTAATTTAATTATTTCTGTCTTCTGGTCTTCCACAGTGTTTACTGCTTCTGTTGGTAATTATTATTGACGGACAACGGTCCAAAAAACATTACTTATATTTAAATAATATTGGCTTCATCAGAGCACATCTGCCCTCTGCAATGGTTAACAATACAATTATAAATTCTTGCTTCTTCATCAACGGTCTCCTGACCTTACAATACTGGCCTGTGATTGGTCAAAACTGAGAGTTCATTAGGTCACATGGTCAGTTTACAAAAATCAAATGTTCATTTACCTATAAGAAAAATACTACTTTTTTAGCTTTAAGTTTCCTTAAATTTAAATTACATCATGTTTTTCTTTATATAATTATGAGCATTTTGATACCTTATTTACATAAATTGGTTATTATAAAGGGTGATTTCCCACCTTACAAAATTTCTAACTTTGGGTCTACACTTTTAGTTTCCTGACATTTATTTACTAATCAATACTACTTTATAATTTACATTTATTATTGCTTAAATTCTGATTCTGAACCCTTTTTCTCTGATTTTACTATTTACTAAACGAGTCTGGACCCTTAACATTATTTAACAAATGGTTACAATAAAATCTTTTAACATATCATTCAATATACTGCATCTATGGCCTAGTCTACAATTATCAATTGACAAATACTATAATTAGTGTTAATACAATAACCTGATAAGAACAGAATCATCCGGCATGCTATGTTTTAGGCATGGTCTACATGGTTTAATATTGTATTTTATAATTAGCCACAATCATTAGTTAACTGGCATACTATTCAGCCATCCCATTAATCTTAACCAGTAATATTAATCAGTGATTAGATTATTGTTCATGGGTTTTTGGTTCCTAATGCATCACCTTCTGATTCTGTTCATAGGCTCCAACTATTTCTAACAACATTGTTCATGAATGTTACTCATAAGCTTTGGCATAAAACACAAACATAACTAGTCATGCCAAAACCTTTATGAACATCTTAACATTATTTTAAACACCCATCACAACTCTCTATTAACGTGGTCCATGGGTTTTCTTTATATAAAAGTATTTAACCCACACTTCTACCATTACCCCCTCACTGACACTTTTTGTGTTTGGGAATATCACTGGTACTTCACTGACACTTTATTAATTGGGTGTTTGTTTGTTTGTTTGCACAATCTAATATCAGGGATCACTAGCTTTATTTCACACTCTTTCACATTAACTTAATTACAAAAGGTTTGTATGTAATTTTATATTTATAATATATTTTGATTAGTTTATTTACTATCTGCATTGTATTTTTCTTTTATTATTTATATTAGACAGTCTTTCTTTTCTATAACTAAAGGTTGTCTATTTTTATTTGGTCTATGTGGATAGCTAGGCGACTCTGCCTACTATCATTCCTACTGTATTGAGCAGTTCTAGCTTTGGGACAGGGTTACTATTATGTCGCATTACATATGCTCCCCCACCAAAATATGTTTATTTTCCTAGCTGAAGGTCTAGGGAAAATTAACTGTCCATCTCAACCTCCTGTTTCTCACTTCTATTTCTTCATTTCGGACACATTGTATGTGCCCTTCACTTTATTATTGCTTGGATTGGCTAAAACATAAGTGTTATTACTGTTGTCTTTGATTACCACAAACGGTCCATGGTACAGCAGCAGGAGTTTTTTCATTACACCTTCCGTACCA
This sequence comes from Magicicada septendecula, assembly GCA_034769895.1. NCBI lineage: Eukaryota > Metazoa > Arthropoda > Insecta > Hemiptera > Cicadidae > Magicicada > Magicicada septendecula. Next base: position 324,596,577 of record CM068369.1, read on the forward strand.
CTGGGCTGCTGTCTATTTCTTATAAGTACTCTTTCTCCGACTTTGAATCTAAGTTCTGGTATCCCACTATTTCTTCGCTTATTTCTCCTCAGCGTTATCTTGTTTCCTATTCTATGGTATACCCGTGTAATATATAATTCTTCTTCAGGCATCTCGGGGAACGTAATTAACTGGGTGAGCTCACGCGGTGGTGGTCTTGAAAACATCATCTGATATGGGCTGAGTCCCAGCGTCTCATGGTAAGCTATATTTAAAAATAGTTCAGTATTCGTCACATGCTCGCTCCAACTTTTGTGATTTCTGTGGCAATAGGTCCGGAGAATGCGGCCCACTTCTCGCAATACTCTTTCTGCAGGGTTGCTTGAAGGTTGATATATGGAGGTTTTGTAGGTTTTTATTTTTCTAGCTAATAACGCTTCTCTCCATCGCTTGCCTTTAAACTGTGTTCCATGATCTGTTATCAATGATTCAGGGGTACCGACATCACTTGTGTACTTTTCCAGTACTATTTTGAGAATGACTTTAGTTGACGCCTTGCTGATCGGATACAGCTTGGTATACTTGGAGAAATGATCCCATATTATGACAATATATTTGTATCGGTGCCTGCCCCCGCTTCTTGGAAAAGGCCCGCAAATGTCGAGGAACACCTTCTCTAATCTTCTGTTCGATGTAATGGTCATGAACTCTCCTTCCTTCTTGGCATTGTTTACCTTCACTTTTTGGCATATCGCACATTTCTTTACTATCATCCTTACCTTTTTGTTCATCCCCTTCATGTACAGGTGTTCTTCTAACGCCTTGACTACTTTAGTTGGCCCCATGTGCCCATACATCTGGTGATAATTATTCACTATTGACTGTTCTAATGACTTTGGTACACTTAATTTCCATCGATTGCTTTTAATATTTGGTTTAGTGAAGACTAGCCCATCATGAAGTTGATGGTATGCTGTTACCATAGGGTCGCTGTTTTCTATGCGGACTCTAATTCTAGCCAGTTTTTGGTCTAATACTTGTTCTTCTCTGATAGTGTTAAAATGTTTGCCAATTCTTCTCTGCCTGCTTTACACTTTACCAATATCCTCTCTGTCAGGTTCGAAAGTCCCCTTTTCTAAATTTACTCTTGACAAAGCGTCCGCAACCGCATTCTTCTTCCCCGGTACATACTCCCAGGTGATGTTATACTCCTGTAGAGCCAGGATATTAATTATAAATATTAAATGTAATATATATATATATATATATATATATATATATATATATATTGCAACGAATCACAGGATCATGATAGGCGGGGCAAGCTCATATATTACACAGACAATGGACATTCATGTTATATTGATAGATGGTTAAGTTTAGTTATGTTATCAGTTGTATTTAGTAAGGATAAGGGTTTAGTTTAGTGAAACTGTGCATTATTTATTTATTGGTATTCATGTACTGTGTTTGTGGAAATGTGCGCGCGTGCGCGAGTGGTAAACGTTTCCCGGGCGGTGCGTGAAGTATTTATCGTTGTGTTTGACATTGAACTGAACTTAGACATATGTATTGCTACAAGCCCTATATATTTCTGACTATTGTTTACGTTCATGTATGATATTAGTATGTAGGCAGTTATGCATGAGATACGGGTAGTCTGATTACCGTTATGCATGCTGTTACAAAGTAAATGCACTCTACTGCATGAAAAGTGCATGTCACGATGTACTAACCATGTGACTTCCATCCACCAATAGAATGCTGAGTGGTGGTTGGAAATTTTCTAAAGCCTGTCGTTACACAGGTAGTTCTTCTACGCCATCTACCGCGAACGGGACGTGCACTCCTTGTACAAGATTCTACCGCTTGCAAGGTGTGGTAAAAACTATTCGTCGTTAGTGAAACGGGAAGACTCAGAACTGTGTGTGTAGTACACCTGCACACAGTATTGTTTTAACGCATTGCGCGTATAATTACGAGAGTTCTTCTACGCCATCTACCGCGAACGGGACGTGCACTCCTTGTACAAGATTCTACCGCTTGCAAGGTGTTGTAAAAACTATTCGTCGTTAGTGAAACGGGAAGACTCAGAACTGTGTGTGTAGTACATCTGCACACAGTATTGTTTTAACGCATTGTGCGTATAATTACAGGCAGTTCTTCACTGCTGCTACCACGAACGGGTCGTGCACTCCTTGTACAAGATTCTACCGCTTGCAAGGATCTGTTAAGACTTTTCGGGGATAGTAACGCGTGTGACGCATAACTGTTGATATTATCTATTTACACACGGTATTATTAATATTGTAGTACTACGTGTGTAATAAGTGAGTGTAACTGTATCGCTGTGTGAGATTTTCCGCAGTGTCAGTATCATTAATAGTTACGCAATAGTAAGTTGTTTCATCAAGACGTTTCCGTGCTAGTGCAAGATTTCCTCATAGGGTGGTCTGCTGATCGCGGTAGACCTTGGTATTCGCGTGAACACTTGAAGAAGCCGGAGTGGTATAAGTTCAATATACCGTTATTAGATTAAACTCACTGTCACCTGAGATATTACTTGGTCATAAACTCTATATTAATTTTTCGAGTAATAAGATCCGTAGTACCGTTGTGTGTGCGAAGCGTCAGATTCATCGTGGGAATTGCAGGACACCAGCCCAGCTGTTATAGGACATCAGCCCAGCTGTTATAGGACCAGCCCAGCTGTTATAGGACACCAGCCCAGCTGTATAGGACCAGCCCAGCTGTCAGGACACCAGCCCAGCTGTTATAGGACGCCAGCCCAGCTGTTATAGGACCCCAGCCCAGCTGTTATAGGACCAGCCCAGCTGTTACAGGACATCAGCCAAGCTGTTACAGGACGCCAGCCCAGCTGTAAACATTTCTGGGGAAACGTCTGTCATTTATAAGCCGCATCTGACGAACCAACTACACCGCAAAGACCGGCCCTTCTCTTCAACAACATCATCGTGGGAGTCTTCTTATGTAACGTATCACGTCTTGCGTATGAACATTATTTAACATTTTAAAAGAAAGACTCTATATCAAACATTACATTCTGTACATATCAAATATACCATATAAACTATAACTTGTGTTTTGTGCAGTAAATAATCTTAAACCCTCCAATATAGACTTGTAATTTGAAATACACATACTATCATATCCTATGCGCCAATAGTTTAGTAATTTGTGTTGTCGCAATATATATATATATATATTTTTCGGTCAAATATGCCGCCCCTAACAATCTGCCGCCCTGGGCAATTGCCCAGTTTGCCCATACCTGTATCGGCCCCTGACGATAGTGTTGTGTAAACGTATCTGTAGTGTGGCTATTAATTAAATCTGGCCTCACTCACATAAGTTACAAACGTGTTTTCGTTTTAGGTAATCAGGATTTTCTGAGTTTCTGCATTTAGTTTTAGGTTTAATTTAATTATTTCTGTCTTCTGGTCTTCCACAGTGTTTACTGCTTCTGTTGGTAATTATTATTGACGGACAACGGTCCAAAAAACATTACTTATATTTAAATAATATTGGCTTCATCAGAGCACATCTGCCCTCTGCAATGGTTAACAATACAATTATAAATTCTTGCTTCTTCATCAACGGTCTCCTGACCTTACAATACTGGCCTGTGATTGGTCAAAACTGAGAGTTCATTAGGTCACATGGTCAGTTTACAAAAATCAAATGTTCATTTACCTATAAGAAAAATACTACTTTTTTAGCTTTAAGTTTCCTTAAATTTAAATTACATCATGTTTTTCTTTATATAATTATGAGCATTTTGATACCTTATTTACATAAATTGGTTATTATAAAGGGTGATTTCCCACCTTACAAAATTTCTAACTTTGGGTCTACACTTTTAGTTTCCTGACATTTATTTACTAATCAATACTACTTTATAATTTACATTTATTATTGCTTAAATTCTGATTCTGAACCCTTTTTCTCTGATTTTACTATTTACTAAACGAGTCTGGACCCTTAACATTATTTAACAAATGGTTACAATAAAATCTTTTAACATATCATTCAATATACTGCATCTATGGCCTAGTCTACAATTATCAATTGACAAATACTATAATTAGTGTTAATACAATAACCTGATAAGAACAGAATCATCCGGCATGCTATGTTTTAGGCATGGTCTACATGGTTTAATATTGTATTTTATAATTAGCCACAATCATTAGTTAACTGGCATACTATTCAGCCATCCCATTAATCTTAACCAGTAATATTAATCAGTGATTAGATTATTGTTCATGGGTTTTTGGTTCCTAATGCATCACCTTCTGATTCTGTTCATAGGCTCCAACTATTTCTAACAACATTGTTCATGAATGTTACTCATAAGCTTTGGCATAAAACACAAACATAACTAGTCATGCCAAAACCTTTATGAACATCTTAACATTATTTTAAACACCCATCACAACTCTCTATTAACGTGGTCCATGGGTTTTCTTTATATAAAAGTATTTAACCCACACTTCTACCATTACCCCCTCACTGACACTTTTTGTGTTTGGGAATATCACTGGTACTTCACTGACACTTTATTAATTGGGTGTTTGTTTGTTTGTTTGCACAATCTAATATCAGGGATCACTAGCTTTATTTCACACTCTTTCACATTAACTTAATTACAAAAGGTTTGTATGTAATTTTATATTTATAATATATTTTGATTAGTTTATTTACTATCTGCATTGTATTTTTCTTTTATTATTTATATTAGACAGTCTTTCTTTTCTATAACTAAAGGTTGTCTATTTTTATTTGGTCTATGTGGATAGCTAGGCGACTCTGCCTACTATCATTCCTACTGTATTGAGCAGTTCTAGCTTTGGGACAGGGTTACTATTATGTCGCATTACATATGCTCCCCCACCAAAATATGTTTATTTTCCTAGCTGAAGGTCTAGGGAAAATTAACTGTCCATCTCAACCTCCTGTTTCTCACTTCTATTTCTTCATTTCGGACACATTGTATGTGCCCTTCACTTTATTATTGCTTGGATTGGCTAAAACATAAGTGTTATTACTGTTGTCTTTGATTACCACAAACGGTCCATGGTACAGCAGCAGGAGTTTTTTCATTACACCTTCCGTACCACTGGGTTGCTGTCTATTTCTTATAAGTACTCTTTCTCCGACTTTGAATCTAAGTTCTGGTATCCCACTATTTCTTCGCTTATTTCTCCTCAGCGTTATCTTGTTTCCTATTCTATGGTATACCCGTGTAATATATAATTCTTCTTCAGGCATCTCGGGGAACGTAATTAACTGGGTGAGCTCACGCGGTGGTGGTCTTGAAAACATCATCTGATATGGGCTGAGTCCCAGCGTCTCATGGTAAGCTATATTTAAAAATAGTTCAGTATTCGTCACATGCTCGCTCCAACTTTTGTGATTTCTGTGGCAATAGGTCCGGAGAATGCGGCCCACTTCTCGCAATACTCTTTCTGCAGGGTTGCTTGAAGGTTGATATATGGAGGTTTTGTAGGTTTTTATTTTTCTTGCTAATAACGCTTCTCTCCATCGCTTGCCTTTAAACTGTGTTCCATGATCTGTTATCAATGATTCAGGGGTACCGACATCACTTGTGTACTTTTCCAGTACTATTTTGAGAATGACTTTAGTTGACGCCTTGGTGATCGGATACAGCTTGGTATACTTGGAGAAATGATCCCATATTATGACAATATATTTGTATCGGTGCCTGCCCCCGCTTCTTGGAAAAGGCCCGCAAATGTCGAGGAACACCTTCTCTAATCTTCTGTTCGATGTAATGGTCATGAACTCTCCTTCCTTCTTGGCATTGTTTACCTTCACTTTTTGGCATATCGCACATTTCTTTACTATCATCCTTACCTTTTTGTTCATCCCCTTCATGTACAGGTGTTCTTCTAACGCCTTGACTACTTTAGTTGGCCCCATGTGCCCATACATCTGGTGATAATTATTCACTATTGACTGTTCTAATGACTTTGGTACACTTAATTTCCATCGATTGCTTTTAATATTTGGTTTAGTGAAGACTAGCCCATCATGAAGTTGATGGTATGCTGTTACCATAGGGTCGCTGTTTTCTATGCGGACTCTAATTCTAGCCAGTTTTTGGTCTAATACTTGTTCTTCTCTGATAGTGTTAAAATGTTTGCCAATTCTTCTCTGCCTGCTTTACACTTTACCAATATCCTCTCTGTCAGGTTCGAAAGTCCCCTTTTCTAAATTTACTCTTGACAAAGCGTCCGCAACCGCATTCTTCTTCCCCGGTACATACTCCCAGGTGATGTTATACTCCTGTAGAGCCAGGACCCAACGAGTTAGCCTCCCATGGCTCAATTTACATCTCTGCAGAAACGAAATTGACTTGTGATCAGTTCTTACTGTGACCGGGTATCCCAAGATGTAAGTGCGAAATTTGTTGCAAGCGAATACTACGCTTAGAAGTTCTTTTTCGGTAACATTATAGTTACGCTCACAGTGATTTAGTATTCGACTAGCAAAACTTACAACCCGGTGATCTCCTTCACTATCTTGTTGATAGAGTTCTGCACCTAAACTTGTATCACTTGCATCGCAGTTAATATAGAACCTCTTTTCAAAATTGTGATGATGAAGCATGACTTCTTCTAAGAATTTTTTCTTGATCAGATCGAAAGTCATGTCATCTTCACTACTACATTTCCACTTGTATTTGGATGACAGCAGATGTTTAAAGCGGGACGTTAACTCAGAGTAATTCCTTTGGAATTTTCTGTAATAGTTACAGATACCTAGGAAGGACTGTAACTGCCTGATGTTCTTAGGTTTGGGGAACTTCTGAATTGCTTCCATCTTCTCTGGAGCTGTGGTTATGCCTGTTTCTGATAGTACAAATCCTAAAAACTGTAATCGTTTAGTTAATAATTTTGATTTTTCAATTTTTAATGTAATATTGTTGGTAGCTAGCCTTCGTAGAACCAATTCTACCCGTTCACAATGCTCCTCCCATGTGGTGGACGTAATCAGCAAATCATCTACATACACCGTGGCGAACTCCAGTACCTCTCTTCCTAATATTTGGTCCATGACCTTGACAAAAACAGCGACAGAGTTTACTAAGCCAAATGGTAATCTTTTAAATTGATAGTTGCGACCATCAAAAATAAATGCAACATACCTCCGGCTGTTGGGGTGCAGCTCAACTTGCCAATACCCGCATACGGTGTCGAGGATGCTCATGAACTTGCAGCCTTCAAATTTCTTCATAATTTCCTCTATTTCGCCCGGTGATGTTCTGTCGTTCACTATATTCCTATTTATTTCTCTGGCGTCTAGACACAACCTGACCGTCCCATCCTTCTTCTGCACAGCGACAATTGGACTGGTGTACAGTGATGAACTGGTTTCAATAATATCTTGTTCTAGCATTTTCTGTATTTCTCTTCTGACTGCCGGTTTAAGTGATTGAGCAATGGGGTAGGAATTTTTGTTAAACTTTATTGGGTTGTGGAATTCTAACTCACAAACAAAGTTCTTCGCCTTCCCAGGTAGATCTGAGAAAGTGTTTCTGTATCTATTATACACATTTACCAACCGTTCCTTTTGTTCTTGTGTAATGTTTTCTCCCCTGGTGACTTGAAATGAGTATATTTCGTTCAACTTCTTATTCCACTCTTCATTTCAGGGTAGATTGATCCTTGAGGTGGTGTCCTAAGCTCCTCCCTCTCATCTTGGATCAAGGTGAATAAATGTCTATTATGTGTGGCACTATTCTGGCCTAAAATTTCACTTGACCATTCACCCTGTTCGTTGGTCAGTGTTATTTTCTCACTGCCAATGTCAATAATCGCTGAGTGGCGCCTTAAAGCGTCGCACCCAATCATAACCTTAAACGGTAACCCTTGGGCCACCAGGAACACCACTTGGATCACCTTTCCTTTGCTTGATACATCTATTTGTACTTGTTGCCTTACTGACTTGTTCATTTTCCAGTAGCACCTACTATCACCATATTATTAATTGGTAGGGTTGGTATTGGTTCTTTACTCATTGTTTTGATCCTGTTGAATTCCACTTTGTCAATGAGCGATACATTCGCTCCTGTATCAGTTATAATCTCAGTTGCTACCCCTTGCAATTTAGCATTAATGAAAATTATTTGATTATTATTTTTCTTTTCCGAGTATGGTCCTTCTTCCATAAGGTCATTTCTGATGTTCCTCAAATAATAAGTTTTTATTGATCGTACTGACTTCATTTCTCGTCCTTTCTTTGTTTATTCGCCCGTCCAATTCTCGCAGTGATGGGCCGGTCATAGTTCTCACTGCTGTGTCTAGTTTTCCGCCCGGTCTAATTGCTGTGTATTTGTTGTAGTTTCTCCAAGGTCTCTTGGAGAACGGTCTCGAGAGTTTCCCCTCCTGGGTTGGTTTCTTTCTTCTTCATCCCTCCTATTATTATTATTTTGGTACCTCCGGTCATTGTTGACATTACGTCTCCATTCTCTGTTTCTGCTATTATTATTATTATTATTTTGGTTGCGGCTGTTATAATTGCCTTGATTATATCTATAACTATCATTATTATAACTATTACTATTATTTCTATTATTATGGTTATTGTCATGGTTCCCATTTCGGGCCTGGTTTGACCTTGGTTGTTGGTCTCTACAATTATCTCCTCTGTCCTTCTGGGACTGATCGAACTGCCTCCTTGATTTTCTATAATAATCTTGGTGTTCATAACTTCCCAGCAGTCTTTCCATGTCCGCTATGGTCTTGATCTGGCTGCATAGGGTGGCTTGGACAATCCCTCCATCAAAGTGGTGTGCCATTTTGCTAATTAGGCATTCTTCAGGAATCTTTGGTTCTAAGTTGCGTGCTACACACACCTTCCCGAGAAAGTAGGCTGTCGGTAACTGGTAATGGGTGGCGTTGTACCTCCCGTGGCAGAGATTATCCCTGATTATATTCTGTACTGACTCTGACTAGTATTTTATTCTGAAGGTGTGTTTAAACTCATGATATGTCGTTATTTCGTTTCTGACGGCCGACCACCAGTTGTCGGTTATCTCCTTAAAGCTGTCGTCCAGTAGATTCTTAACCATGGTCCAACGGTTCTCTTTGGTTCTCAGTAGACACTCGTCCACCCGTTCTAGGAATTCCACTGGGTTCCTGCGATAATTTTTAAAGTTTATGTTCTCTCTGTTGTCCAGCGTATTATGTTGAACACTGCAGGCTGGTCTATAGCTCATTCTGTCGAGATCTTCTCTCAGGTTCTTTAATTGTACTTCCTGGATGTTATCAATTCTTCCTGTACTATCATTCATTTGGTTTTTTACTCGGTTCATTTCCTCATTAACTCGTTCGATTTTTTCTGAGGTGTTGGTTTTTAATTCGTCCAATCTTTCTTGTGTTCCTTGCCGTACCTCTGCTATCCTAACTTGGTTGATGTTATCTGCTTGGTCTATTCTGGCGTCTAATTCTGCCCTGACCGGTACGATTATTTCTTTGTTTTGTTCCACCTTTCCGACTAGTTCGGCTGTTTGTTGCTTTCTTTCTTCATTATATTCCTCTACCCTTTTACCAAGTGTTTCATTGACATTGTCAATTTTTTCATGAATCCCAATTACAATCTCAACCCCAATATTCGCGCAGAATCGCGGATGCTGTGTACAAAATTAGCTAAACTCTCGCCATTTAATTGTACCCGGTAGAAATGTTTATGTCGCAATTGCTTCAGCAATCTCTACCTGGCACGCATGTGTCCAATACCTCCCGATGAAAAGACGCCACACTGCCGCCACCTCGTAGTGTCTGCACGACCCGCTCAGCCATGGACCCGCGACAGTATGGATACACGAGCTCGAGGAGGGTCCGGTCTGACATTCCCGGGAAGTCAGACAACTGAAAATGTATCCTGAAAAAGAGCATTAATCGGTCCACATCCAGCCCATCTACCACCGGTAGCTGCTGGATGATTGTAGAGAGAGGATTTGGCAATTTATGATAGGAGGCCCCCGCCATCCCCAAGAAAGCAGGCAAATGAGCCGTTAGATTTTGTGTCGGCTCCGTATCCAAATCAGGAGGCTGGGGAGAAGCCGCGGGAGTGCGAGATTGGCCAGGCTCAAAGCCCAGCAATGCCGTCACCACTTGATCTGCAAGTGACTTGACTGTGGTGCTGATCTCTGCAATCGTCGTTTGAGCTGACAAGTTCTCCAGTCGGTGTTGTAGGTGTTGTAAGCGCTGCCGGACCCTCTGCCTGGCCCGCAGGGTGGGTGGGGCCGACTCAAAACCCTCAATCAACTCCCGCAACTCTTCCCACTTCTCCTGGCACAGTTCTACTTCCGCTGTCACATCCGTCAACTTGACAGTGGACGTCACCTCACCAGCGGCGAGGGCGTCCCTTAACCGCTTCCTCAGGGAGGCGACGTCTCCCTGGGGCCACCCACTCCGGGACTTAATCTCGAACTCGAGCTCGTCCTTGAGGAATAAATCGGGATTAATCCCACGCATCCCCGAGCCGCCCGAAAATCGACACAATAACACACAGATAAATAAGACAGTAAGCAGCAAAGAAGAATATAAGAAGAACTTGAGTACTTTCCTTCCTTCAAGTAGACCTCGGGCTCCCTAACGTTGCGAAAACCTGACCAACTATCCCGAACTAGCTCTCGTTAACACCACACAAGAGGACAAACAATTTCTGACACTAACATAATACATAAAATCAACAACACCTAACACCTATCACGACATATCACATTTCACAAATACATACTTGACAACCACCAAAGACCAACACTGAATTTCCCAAAAAATCTTCAAACAATGAACTATGCGTCAGTATGCCCGACGATACCGACTTCCGATCTGGCCATACCGCATCCCGCCAAACCAACACGCTGTTATTTTAATATCGATCAATAATAAAGTCCATTCCCATCACAACGCCCCAGATCTCCGGTAATTCAAAAGTCTCAAACGACCCCAAAATATTCCAACTAATATGCATGCATGCCTCGTGGCGGCACCCAGTTTACAAATTCAAAACAGGCTGACAAATCACACATCCACAATAATAATCATTATTCATAATAACCTTATTCCCTAACATAATAACATAACACAAAACATAGACATATATAATTTCTCATAATGTCTCTAAGTTATTTTTTAGACTGTTTCCCAGTTTGCAAGTCCCGTCACACCAAAGGACCCAAAAGTTCAACCACAGATTTTAACCACGCTTTGCTACCATTTGTAACCCCTCTTTTTATTTGTGTTTTATAAATTAATTTTTTTTTTTTTTTTAAGAGGTTACTCGATATTTAAGACTAGGCTGTGTGCTGGGTCCAGTGAGACGGGACTCGCAATTAATACTCTCTATTAACAAGTAATATAACAACCTTTATTATTTCATTAATTCATATTCTCATAAACATAATTCCCCTTTTCTTTTAACATTATAAATATCCAAATATTTCAAATATTATTCCAGACATCATAGATATTCCAACATTATCAATATATAAATATTATTTCCAGATCACCTTTATGGGACAATAACACATAAATCAACATACATACTGTAGCATAACAGATATTCCACCAATAATTAATTCATTTAAGATCATAAAAGATAATTAAATTACATATACTCAAAGAATGTCAAATGAAATTCAGTTACACTTCAAAGGAAAACACCACAATAAAAGAAAAACAATAATTAAATAATAAAAATACAATTAAAAGTCAAAGAAAGAATTAAGGATAACTCATATTAAAAAACCAGGAGATTACCCAGGAGATTAGGTGCAGGAGATAAACAAGATACCCCAAAATCAAGAAAAAAGGATAAGATTAGGAGTAGGTGATAAACAAAATACCCCAAACACAAGAAGAAAGAAGAGTAAATTTTAATATCAGGTAATAAACAAGATACCCTGAAACCAAGAAAGAAGAGTAAAGTCAGTATCAGATAATAAAGAAGATACTCCGAACCAACCATCAGACAAGATAACACTGAGTACCTTGGTTTACCCAAGAATGAACACAAGAAGGAAGACGAGAAGAAAGGAAGAAATAGGATGGAAGAGCCACCATAAAAACCTATTATTAACTACCATTAACCCCAAACCAATTGATACCATTAAAGAAAGTATAACATCCCAAAACCTTATGAAATTGTAATAATTTATAAACAAAAGTGTTGTGTAGTATGATAAGAAGTGCACCAACTAAAGTTATTATATGATGAAAAAATAAACAAATCTTCACAGTCCATTATGACTAAAGGTCTGGTCTGAGAATAATAAAACTCAAATATAAGTCAGAACCAACAGTGAAAGTGTACTAGTGTAAGTGTTTTGAAATGTAATAAACTTCAAGTTGTAGTGTATCTATAGCTTAAACAATATGCTATAAAATAACTTTTATATTTTATAATTAACAAATAATGAAAAATTAAAATGGATAATATTTCCAATATTTCATTAAATAAGGTCACTTTGTTATCTCAAGACATTCATAGGAATGACAATAACAACTAAAGTATGGGTGGAAATGTTTACTGTATAAGGGGATGTTAGATAATAGTAGTAAAATCAGAAAGGACTGGTAATAGTTTAAGTTTTAATAGAATTAAGAAGTTTAAATGGCTGATATTGTTCAAAGCCATGAACTCCATATTTTTAAAAGAGTTCTAATAGAATAAGGTTTATATGTTTAGAGTAAGTTGTATTAGTTATATCACAGCATACATCCAAATTAAACTGTTTCAGTATGGATGCTGTATTAATTTATAAATGAGTTAAATGTATGTTCATAACAGTTTCAGCAAACATGTCCAACTTCAAAGACTGCTGATTAATGTTAATTATTATTTTTGTAACAGTAGCATGAATTAGATGCTACACATCTCAATAATTATGTATACAATTTTATTTTATGTCATGTTAACTACTAAGAGTCAGAGGAGGAGTAGAATTAAATTTATTTGAAAAAACCATACATATAAAATACTAAACTCTAGGCCAAATAATGAATTCACAAAAAATTAATATAAACCAGTTAATTAACCAATGAACCATGTAAACTGACAAGATTTAGGTAAGGTAGATCAATTAACAACTACTTTAAATGAACCTATGATTTAAAAGAGTAATATAGAATAATATCTTAAATTATTGAAAATTTTTGAAATGTATAAAATAACTATTTTTAAAGAGGAATGGTAAATTCAGAAATTATCACTAAAAACAGTTCAAATGTTAAATTTATAAGTAATTAAGGAAAGCAAGGATTTGTGACCATTTGAAATTTATTATAATTATATTAATAACACTTAAAATGGCAGTAAAAGTGTGGAAGGACGGAAACAGTTTTTTTGGGCCTAGATTTCCAAAAAGACAGAAATTTGGTAATTTTAACAAAAATCTCAACAAATATGAACTATGACATATCAAATTAAACAGAATGAGATAAATAAACCAATTATATGGTTAATAGTTCATGAAAGCGAACAATAAACTAAAATTATTCTATATATAATGTACTTTGGAATTACGTACATGGGAAGTGAAAATTATTTTAACAATACTTTTCCAATATTAACTTGGCAAGATATTTCCTAAAGTGGAGGAAGTAAGTTAGTTCTTTGTTAACATTCAAACGGGACAGTCGATGCGGAATCGCGTTTTTAAAACCGTATAATGGAGTACAAAGGTTAAGGCCTAAAATCAGTGGAAAACGGGAGTTACATAAATTAACACTTTTCGAGTCAAAACTTATGAAATAATCCACGACAACAGTGAAAACGAACCATACACCACATAATACAAGTGATTTAAACCATTGAAACTACATAATATTAATAATTCACACTACCACAGGTTAACAATTCTTCATCACGAACAGACAAAGTGAACACCTCTAATAGAAAACAATTAACACCAGTGGACACTGAACAATCATCCAGAATACCTCAAACAACATAGTAGACAGTATACACAATTTCTGAGATCTTTAAAACAATTATAAAGGTGAATTTATTGTGAGATTTTCCTGTGACAATATTACGTATAACCTCATCAATTCAGCTAGCCGCCATGATGGTCCAGTGATGCACTACAACATTTGACTGATCTAATAGCCTGCAGCATTGGTTTGAAAATTCAAATATATTAAACATTTTATATATTATTCACAATTGTTAAATATTAATTATTTAAGATTATTTCTTGTAAATGTTATGCTTCCTAAGCCTGCCCTTCTCTGACTATTATAAAATAATCGTTGAAAGAACCTTTTTTAATAATTATATAAAATTTTAACCTGTATTCACATATCGATATATCCCTGTGACGGAGTCGAACAATTGCTCTAAATCGATTTAAAATCAATTATTATTAATAACTGTCAATAAATCAATTTATTTCAACTGTGTGAATTATAAAATTATTTCACATTTTACTTTAAGTGTTTAATTAACCACGAGAATTCCTGGGAGACGAGAATTATTAACGAAAGGTGAGATACTGGAGCAGCACTGAAGATCAGTAATCGATTGCTGAAAGGAGATAATCTGATTAACTCCAGATTTTGTTAAGCTCTACCAGAAGTGCAAATTAAACCAAAAGTACCTTACAGAATTTAAAAAATTTAAATAAAACATAAACCCAGGATTAATTTTAAATTATATACACAACAAACAAACATAAAATTTTTTTTTACAAAAAATTTTTTTTAAATAAAATTTTTTCTTTCTTTTATTTGTAACTACAGTTAACAGGTCTAGTTACAATACATACATATAAATCACAGATAGAAATACATACATATCATTTTTCTTTACCGGGCCAATGGTCAACCTCTATATAATTACATCAAAATACAATAATAATAAATACTAAACAACCACAATTTATAAGTTTAAAAATGCCTTGTGAACAGCCTATATGGTTTATCAAAACCCAATTTATAATTTTCAGAGCCATGTAAACCGCCTGGATCATTTTATAACAAAAATACAATTTATAAATTTAAATTCCCTGTAAACAGCTGGTATAATTTTATCAAAAAATTATATAAGCTTCAAATTACTAAAAGGGGGGATTTGCCGTCATACTAAAGAACACCAATTATGAGTGTAAAAACTTGCGAACAGCCTGTATAATTTTATCAAAACGTACAATATATGAATTTAAAAGCCTGTAACCAGCCTGTATAGTTTTATCAAAATACAATATATATAAATTTAAAATGCTTGTAAACAGCCTGTATGGTTTTATGAAAAATACAATTTATAATTCAAAGAAAATAAACTGGATTGGCCACAATAACCAGAAAATACAATTACAAATTTAAAACGCCAGTAAACAGCCTGTATGGTTTTATGAAAAATACAAGTTATAAATTTAAAGAAAATAAACTGGATTGGCCACAATAACCAGAAAATACAATTACAAATTTAAAATGCCAGTAAACAGCCTGTATGGTTTTATGAAAAATACAAGTTATAAATTTAAAGAAATTAAACTGGATTGGCCCGGCCGCTGACATGTTCCAAGCGGCATCCGAAAAAACAATTAACCATTACAAAAAAATTTAGGAACCCCCCCCCCCCAAAGACAGACAGGGTAGTAGAAAGCTGGACAAGAGCCAGACTCGACATAAGGTAACATGTCCGGGAGCTTGCATGGATTTGCACCGACAGGTGACTTCCCCACAAACTTCTACAACCCCATTCAGTACCACAGTAAAAAGAAGGTAAAGCATAAAAATTAATGACCGCCGGACACATGCCGGCGAACGGGCCTACAATTGATCTCGAGAGTAATTACATTATCATCGCAATATTACAGAAAGTTTGCATCCAAAATTATGTCCAGCTGGACACGAGCACAATTAAAACGGTATTAAGATGTAGAAAGTCAATTCAAGTAGAACTGAGTTTTCTGTGGATGTTAAACGCACGATACGTATTGTTTTCTGTATAGGCCAAATTTATGAAAGTATTGGTTTAATATCACCTCGTTTTGTCCAGATGATTTCCAGGTGGTCAGTGCCTTGTGAAATGTCAGTCGGTCTCGCTGAGGGGGCGTTTACCGTGGCATGCTTAGCTTATTTCTCCTCCGGCAGGTGAGAACGAGAGTCTGTGTGTGTTCAGGACATGGAGAAGGATAGAATTTCCGGGTCCATCTTTTAACTCCTCTCCAGAATGCCATTTCTAAGGTCAGTATTTTAATTAATTTTCTTTCAGTTGTCGCCACTCATTCCTAAAAGACAGTAGAGAGGCGTTTCTAACTTTAATCTGTAAAACTTTAATTTTGACTCTCAACGTGCCTTGTTTCTAAAAACACAGATCACCTAGAATTTACCTAATTTAACATGTACAGTACATCACAATTCTTATTACATGAAATATCAATTCCTAAACATTTTAAATCATTTGATTTGCTGTTTGATAATTTCTTTTGCTGTTCTGACTGATAATCGTATGTTTATTATTATTTATAAATGCCAATGATTCCGTTAGTCTAGCAGTTACAGAATCTTTACAGAATCATAAACGAATTTATTGTTATTATTATTATTATGCAGGATGAAAGAGACCAAGATTGGGAGTCAGAGAGAGAGAGAGAGAGAGAGAGAGAGAGAGAGAGAGAGTATGTCAATATTGTACCGGAAGTCGATGTCTGTCGTCGGTTGGGTTTTATGCGTCTTGGGGAGCCTTTGCAGTGCAGTAAACTGTGTATAATTTATGGAGTCATAAATCGCGGTAATTTATAGTTGACCGCCATTTTTTTGAGGGTAAGTAATTTCACCAGCCAAACGACACATTTAGTGCACCATTTTCGACAGTTAACAGTGAGGCGTCATTTCTCTTAAAATTTTAACAAGGAACGTTAGCAACCAGCATTGAATAAACTTCTAGAGCAATGTTTGTGTCAGGTTACACTAATTTTAGAACATGATGAAAAATCAAGCAATACTGCGTCATTCAAGTGATAATTAGATATAAGCAAAAGCTATATGAAAAATTAATTAGGGTGTGAATCTAAATAAAGATATTTTACATGAATATGTCTGTAACAATCAATATACACATTGAGTAAAATATGCAAATACGCCGATAGCGGCTCAACCAGGATTTCCGTCTGCTGGATTCCCGAGGGGTTCGGGGGTTGGTGTTATATTTTTGTGAATAAAATTTAAAAAATATCAAAAAGGAACTCGTTATTTCCTACTATTTACTGTAATCAAGTAGGTAGGTATGGAAACATAAAGGTTAGGTCTCAGAAGTTTAATAAAGACATGAAACAATAAAGACAGCATCTTAGAATGTAAATAAAATAAACAATACCAAGTAGTTGGCACAAATTTTCTCCTATCCTCTTTAGACGCTATCGTTAAAATTTTGTACGAATTTTTTTAAAAGCGTCGGCTTAGTGGGTGCTTGCCTGTAAATATTTGCGGCAAATGGAATTAAATCTGCTTACCGTGTGGAAAAATTTCACAAAATGTGCACCACAAGCGCCAAAAAAAAATTTCAAAATCGCGTCAAGGGGGCGAAAAAAAAATGGTTCGGCTCACATTTTGTCGATGTTCCAGTTTATCAGATTATCAGTAAAGGTTGTGGGGCTTTTGTAAACGTTTTAGACTTAAGAATTCGTATTTACGGAATAACGTACACGTTTCAAGATTCTGATTCGAAATGATAATAAAAAATAAAGTAAAAAGAACTATTAAATGCAGTCCGAAAATCATTGTAGGCCTACAACAATATCCATATATGTAAGTTTCAAGTAGCAAGCATTTTATATAGAAATTTGTTAAGGAATACATTACTGCAATATACGATGGTCAGTTGAATAGTTCGCGAGCAACATCTATAGCTTAGCAGTAGAACTAAAATTTACTTGTGTTGTAAGATCCATATTTCATGTAAACACCTATTGATTTCCAGATGTGTTAACTTATTTATTGTTTACCAGCTGTTCGAAATTTACGTGTCAGGCGTGATTTAAAAAATTTACAAAATTGAGAATTGTTTTAAATAAAAAAATATAACTAGCGTCAATGTGTCAAAACAAAATATTCTAAATGTATTTTTGGAGATATACTTACAAACCATTCGAGTTTGGGCACTGGAGTTTAAACGAGGTCGTACGAGCATTGAAGATGATCCCCGCAGTGCGACAACTCCGAATGCGACACCCAGCTTGCACAAGTTTTTTCACACTACAGTAAGTTCTTGAATTAAAATATGATACACACGCTCATGTGAAATGCCTATGATAACACCAGTGTCATTCACTCTCAATTGCGGATCTTCCAATTTTGTTAATTAGTTGTAACCCTGCCCACTGGCGGGATTATCTTCATTTCTTGTAAGACGACGCTTAAGCTTGAGTGCGGAATTTCCAACCATTATTTCGGAAGGCACGGAAATGTAGCAGCTCTCAACACATTTTGTTGTGTACTTTCATTGGCACTATAACTTTTCTAATAAACAACTCGTGATTTTGTCCATTTTATAAACACGCCTAATGCGTAAATTTCAAACAGGTGGTAAACAGTTAATAACCTGAGATATATTGGAAATTAACAACTAGTTAGACGAAATATGAATCTTACAACAGACGACAAAGTTTAGTTCTACCGCTGAGCTATCGATGTCGTTCCACGAAATTTTCAACTCACCTTCGCAAACCGAGTGCGATAAACTGCAAACAGATAAAAATTCTGTCTTCGCAGTTAGAGGATATAGCCTCAAAAACCAGGATAAAACTGTGAACCATTCCTCAGCTACCAGACAGCTGGTAATGTTTACTTGAAGCGATCTCATATTCGCAAGACGACTATAGCGAACCGCAGTTAAAAGTGTTCGTTTTCACATAACTAATTTGCCTAATTATTTAATTCAACTTATACAACTTAATTTTAAAGAATTATAAAAAGTTTGACATTATCTTTCTCTTTTATTCCTCTTGTTGTAACCTATCGAGTGGCTGCTAAGCTACAACTGTTTGTTTGACGTGGTTCCGGAGGTGAAGTTGAATCATTAGAATGAACCGTTCTTCTTGAAGACAATTTATTGTGATTGTGAACTTTTACAAGTTACTTTATACAAACTCCTCTTGACAAACTATAAGTCAGTTAATTCAATTACTCTTTTAAACTCTAAGCACCTTCAGTTACTAGTACTTAGTTTACAAATTAATGTAACTACTTTTAGTTACTTCAAAAATTACAAAGACAAACTATTGACAACATCTGGTTTTCCGGCTCTCTAAGAACACCTACCAACACAGATCAAAGTCAAAATAAAAATGAGAAAAGATGCGTAAGTTCTCTCGGACCTCTTACACAATCAGATCTGACTCCTCCAGCGAATGCTAGAGTTTTTATAGTACATCATCGTGGGTGTAACCTTTAGTTTTAGTGGTGGGACTGTTCCCTCCTCTTAATTCTAAAACCTTAACTATGATAGGCTAAATCTATTGGAAGTGAGGGTAAATCTCTTATAATTTTATAAGAACTACCACTATTCGTCAGAGACACTGCATCACGTGAACCCTACGTCACTTTCTGGGGTGTCTTCCCTCTAGTATTAAAGTTCTCACGCAAATACAACACCTGTCTTCACACCTGAGACCAATTTATTTGACTTCACCCCTGAAGGGTATCAACTTTATGTGACATTTTATATTTTCTGTCTAACTTGTGTCTTTCATAAGACTCCCTCTGATTTTCATAAATCTGTCATCCTTTCATCTAAGAGAGTGGCCTTTTAACCGCCCACAACTGCTACTCAAGATAAAGGCTTTAAGAAACCTGGGGTTGCCCATAAACTAAACTTTATGATTGTTGCTTCTCGACAGCTATTCATAAACTAAACTTTACGAATATTGCTTTCTGACACCTGTTTTTCAGTAAGAGGGTGAGATCTGAACCCTGGGAAAATTCCCTAAAACTATTTTTATGTACGAAACATCTGTTCGTTTCATTGTTACTAAATGACAATGCTTCTCCCTTTCACTTCCAAGTACAATTATGATACAATAACAGTAAGTACAATTGACAATTATAACACCTTCCCCCTTATTTTAAGCTTTAAATTACACAATGCCTAATGCTTAATACTAAAACTACTATTACAATTCAAATATCTTGCTTAATTTTATAAGTGATTACATAATTTTTATAAATTTTAAATTTGTACAATGATACATTACTATCACTACTGAACTGATCACACTAATAAAAACACAAACAATTCTATTTACATCTTACTGCACATTTACCGTATGACTTTATTTGATACTACATCAATTTTCCCATTATTATGTTCTTTTCGACCTTGGTCGTAGTTTCTTTTCAAACTCTTTTAGTTCTAAAATTTCATCCTCTAACTGAGTACAACCATTTGTTGGACTCTCTCCTCTTATTGAGGTGGCGAGGTCATGAATTGACGCTCCATACTGGTACTGCTTTACTACAATTGGTTTGGTACTTAATGTCTGTACCTGTTTAAAAGATTCCTCAAACTTCTCTTCTAACCTTTTACTACAACATCTACCAAACAATGGTAACAACCATTTTGGACAAAATCTTTTATATACATAGTATAAAATTCCTGTTGTTATTAATCCACAGATTATATACATCATTACTGAATGATGCGTTACCTTTGACTTGTAAATTTCATGCATATTCTCTTCCTCAATAGCTTTTCTAATTTCATTTAATCTGTAACTGGCTGCATCTAAATCGTCAGCATGCATTGCCACAGTTTTCAAATACTTTGGTAATTTTAACGTAGGTAGTTTTACACCATCTTTAACTACACTATCCAATTCGTCACAACAGTCAATTTCTATATCCACAGGTGGGATAATTGGTATTGTACCATTACTCTCATATTTAGTATTTGACAATAACATTATACCTGAGCCATACGCTCTGCACGTTGGTGCTAAATTAAAAATTCCCACATTACTTAATTGTACTGAATGTACATAATAGATGGCATACCAGCCAATTTGCAACTAATTGTCAATGTCTCATCCTCTCGTAAAACATAAAGCCAAGAGTTTGATTTCGTCATTCTCTGCCATAAAGGATTACTAATTCTACAGTAGTTATTCTCTGATCGCAAATCTTTGCATCATAATCACCTTTAAATAATTTTACTTCACAAGATTCATGTAAATGTACTTGATAACTTGATAGTATTCATTTGTTGACAAACAAATACATCATTTTCTAATTTTTTACAATTATTCAATTCGTCTGATTTTAAATAAATAAAATATGGTTTAACATCGTCTATACCCAAATATTCAGTTTTGGGTTGAATGAATAGGTATTCATTATTTTTTAAATATTTTGGTAATGATGATACCTTATACAATTCAAATAATAAATCATTAATCAAAGGAATAACGAATACATACACTAACTTATTGTCCTTAACATACACACAAATAGAAAATAAGTCTAAGAATGAGTGAATATTGTCATCATTCACCGCAAGAGGAAATGACAGTCCTGCAGGTAATTTCCCTCTAATAGATTCTAATTCATATTTTAGAGTTTTTAAATTAATAACAGAGGAGTGAACTTCTCCTTGTCTAGCATCAGTAATAGCTTGTAACAATTCTTTAACATCAATTTCTAATTGAATAGCTTCAATGTGGATATATTCCACATATTCAGTCATTGCTGCCTGAAAAGTTATATTATTAAGTTTTTCATTTAATACTTTTCGAGTCAAATTTTGAAAATCAATAATTTTATCAAAGCTTTCTATGATTTTACCTTGATTAATATTCGCATCATTAATTGTTTTATTAATAGTCTTAATGGTTGAAATCATGACAGCGGCTTGTTCTTTTTCTAATTTTGATAGCTCATACTAATTGTAGCTAACCTCTTTAATTTTGTCATCATAATACATGGCATCGTCATGATCCATAGTCCCAAATAAAAGTTTCGCTGCTTCACCTATAGTGTCAAACATACCTCTTTTAAACATACGATTCTTTGGTTCCTTATGTCCTAATTGCATTTTTAATTGGTTAACATTTTCTTTAATGTCATTCATAGTCTTTTGCATTGCAATACTTACTTTACTACATTAATCAGAGTATTCTCTAGTACAAAATCTCTTAAGCTTATTATATCTGTTTCTAACATTTTCTAATCGTTGTAAATAATTATTAATATCTATATACGTAATTAATTTCCAATTTTCATTAGTCAATTGAACTGTTCCAATTTTTTCGAAATATACACCAGGATTATTTCTTACTTTTGTTACACTGAATGGATTGTCATCTGCGTCCGTTTTCCTTAATAGAAGTCCAAAAATTATCACTGTACACAAGGTCAACAGCTCCATCTGCAACGTGCAGTTTCTAATTAGTCTTCATACTTCTTTATTCGGTTTACATGTACTTTAATTAATTTTCTCCTTTTCCGTAAAGTGTAATTTACTTCAGAATTTCGTTTTGTTATAATATACGGTCCGATCCATTGGGGACCTAGTTTCTTTGACCTACCTCTACGTACGGTTTCGTCATGTAACAATACTTTGTCGCCTACTTTAAATTGTTTATCCGCTGTATTTTTGTCGTACTGACTTTTACTAGATTCTTTCTCTTTCTTTAAAATTTCTTTTGCTAACTGGTGAGCACTTTGTAACTTTTCTTTACTTCATCTTTATATTCGTCGTAATTATACTGAGGTTGAGGCGAATCTCTTATTATACTTGTAGGCAATTCGGCCTACAAACCGTGAATTAACGAAAAAGGTGTATGTCCCGTAGCTGTGTGCACGGTTGTACTAAACGTAAACATCGCATATGGAACCCATAAGTCCAAATTCAGTTGATATTCGTCAACATAGTGTCTTAAATACTCCGCAAATGTCTTGTGACTTCGTTCTAAAGACCCGTTAACTTGTGGATGATAACTAGTGGTCTGTATCTTTTTTATTTTTAATAACTTGCAAACTGATTGCATTACCTCCGATATAAAGTTTGACCCTTGGTCGGTTAAGAATCTTTCTGGCGCACCATGGCGGCATATAATTTTCGTAGCGAATTCTCTCGCGATAGTTTCTGCGGTTTGATCCCTAATAGAAATGCTTCAGCATATTTTGAGAAACAATCTTGGAATGTAAGAAGTTACTTATTCCCTCCTTGACTTACCGGTAATGGACCTACTATATCCATTGCGCATTGCTCAAACGGCTTATTCAATTCGTTACTGATTTGCATAGGAACTCTTCGTGTGTCTTTCACGTGACTTTTGTTACGTTGACAACTATCACATCTTTTAATATATTCTTCAATATCATTTTTCATTTTAGGCCATTCATATTTTAATTTTATTCTATTATATGTTCTAGATATACCTTGATGTCCTTCTAACGTTGAATCGTGATACTCTTCAATTATTCGTCTCTTTTCTTCTTCAGTTCCTACATCCTCTTTAATTACTTCTGCCATATTAATTTTTATTCTACTAAGCGCGTCTGCGTTCGTATTTCACTTTCCTGCCTTGTGTATGATATTAAAATCATAATCAGCTAATTTAATAATCCAACGCATCAATCTTGATCCAGAAACAACCACTGTAAAGGTTTGTGGTCAGTGACTAAAGTGAACCTTGTACCGTAAATGTAAGGTCGGAAATGTTTCACTGCCCATACTAATGCAACAAGTTCTTTTCCTTTTCAGCTTTATTTAGTGTTCTACTAGCGTACGCGATTGGTTTGTCTTCGCCTATCTTACCTTGCGATAATATTGCTCCGCAGGCCTCGTTACTGGCATCCGTAGTGATTACAAAATCCTCTTTAAAATTCGGATATTGTAATAACTGTGCACTAGTTAATTTGCTTTTTAGCATTTCGAAACTATTATCCTGTTTTTGCGCCCAATCAAATGGTACATCTTTCTTTAATAATTCATTTAATGGCTGAGCGATTTTACTAAAGTATTTTATAAATCGCCTATAGTAACCTACTAGCCCTAGAAAACTCTTTATGTCTTTCGCTTTCTTAGGTTTCGGATACTTATCTACAGCTTCCGTCTTCTTCGGATCTGGAGCTAACCCATCTTCTGTAATTACATGACCTAAATAATTTACCTCTTTGCGTAAAAATTCTCATTTATCTGCGTTTAATAGCAACTTGTGTTCTCTTAATCTACCAAATATTTCGCGTAACTTTATTTGATGCTCCTCTAAATTCTGAGCGTAAACTACAATGTCATCTAAATATACAAAACACTTAATACCTTGTAAACCTGTAAGTACTGTGTTCATTAATCTTTGAAAAGTTGGCGGACCCCCTTTTAACCCGAACGGCATCCTAGTAAACTCGTAATGGCCATATGCCGTACTAAATGCGGTTCTTTCTTTATGTTCCTTATGCACTTTAATTTGATAAAACCCGCTCGATAAATCTAGAGTACTAAAGTATTTACTTCTACCCAATTGGTCTAAAATATCTGTAATGTTAGGTAACGGAAATGAATTACCTATAGTCGCTTCATTTAATTTTCTAAAATCAATGCAAATACGCCATTTAATTTTACCCGACGCGTCCATTTTCTTTGGTACAACCAAAAGTGGCGCGTTCCAAGGACTTTGGCTCTGTTCTAAACATAGAGTCTATTTGCTTTTGCACTTCCTCTTTATGATGCTCCGGAATACGATACGGTTTTATATTTATTGGGGCCGTATCTTGTTTCAATGGAATCGTATGTTCCAGCGTATCAGTCGCCGTTAATTTGTCTCCCGGCAAATAAAATAAATCATTGTACTCTACGCATATATTTATCAAAGCCTTTTTTTCCTCTTTATTTAAATGATCTACTCTTAATTGTTTAATAACTTCATCTTCGCGATTTCGCGATAACTGTTTACATTCATACTCGTCAATTTTATGTATCTCCACTACTGGGATCTCTATTTCAACTTTATCATCATTTATATTCGTAATTGGGACTAAACATTTACCCTTAAATGCTTTAGTCAGACTACTACCTAACTGTACGTCTGGCTGTAACTCACACGAATATACGACGCCTTCACCTACCCTGTGCGTTTTCGTACAAATAACCGTTTCTGATCGCGGTTGTAATACAATTTTATTTACATACGGAACTAATTTCCATTTAGCCTTTCCTACCTGGACAACGCCTTTCTCAAAGTTTATATTCGTTTTGTATTTCGACATAAAATCTCTACCCAAAATCCCGTTACTTCTTAATGAAAACGTATCATATACCACCTGAAATGGATGGACAATTTCTCTACCATTCATTTTAATTTTTAAATTTATTAAACCGATTGTTGTTACAGGCTCCTCAGAAATACCCGTAATTACTCTTTCGGTATCTGGGATTATTTCAGCATCATCTTCTAATTGTCCTACTTTAATTATCGAAATATCCGCTCACGTGTCTAAAAGTAAACAAACGTTTTTGTTTATTGTTTCGGATAATTGCATTTCTATGCATTCATGCTTACGGTCATCTGCAATACGACCTACTTGAATAGTTTTAAAATCACTTGCCTTCGGATGAGCATCCGTACTCTTCGGCTTAAAACTCGGTTTCTTATTATTTTTATTTTCTTCGTCTTTCTGCTTCATAAAGCACATAGCAATAACATGCCCTTGTTTATCACAGTAATGACATGTAATTATTTTAACATGTACGTATCTATCTCTTTAGCAAAATTATTTTTATTAAACCCGCTTTTACTTTGAAACGAGGTTTTCTTAAAATAGCAATTACTGGCTTCATGTCCTCTCTTATTACAATTAAAACATTTAGGGCGAGTATCTTTCTTATACTCCCTATAATCTTTTACTTTTAAACCGAAATACTCTTGAGTTTCCCTATCATTTAATATGTTTATTTCTTGTAAAACAGTTGCTTCAACAGCATCTTCATACGTACGAATATTTTTCGCTTTCATCAAAAATTTAGTTGGTTGATGCAACCCTTCAATAAACGCGTTATGTGTCTGTTGCTCTAGCACATCATACATCGCGCTTTTAACACTTTTATCTTTATTTTCCGTCATCTGAATAGCTAATGAACTTAAAACACTATTTAACCTTTCAGAAAAGGCCCGAACATCTTCATCTTTATTTTGTATTGCACTAGACATTTCTAACTGCAAATTAGCTATATTTTTCTTTTCACCGTACTTATCATATAATGCTACTTTAAGCTGCTCCCATGACTCAACATCTTTAAATCTAACAATATTGTAAGCATCACCAACTAACTTATTCTTTATAATTTCAAACAGCAAATACTTATATGAATTACTTACATTCTCAATCGCAAAATCACCACAGCTATTAAATTTACTTAAATCATCTCTTTTACCATTAAACTCAGGAACAAATTTAGCTGCTTAGTAAAGTTTTAATTTCTTACGATTTTCTTTATACACATCAAAGCTATTCTTTACTTTACTTTTTACTTTACTGCTTTTTCTATCACCACTATCTATCTTACTACTTGTGGCATAATCTTTCAATTCTAATTCAGAGTCAGAATTACTATTAGAGCTTTCAAAATGATTTAACTCTGCAGTAGCCATTTCTTTAGAGTAAATAAAATGACGCTATTCACTTACTTCTACTTGAAGTCTTCTTTTCCAACGATGATCGCTTCCAACGACGATCTCAACTGCTGCAACTGCTTCCAGCGACGATCTCAACTGCACTCTGTGTCCATGTGTCCAGCGACGATCTCAACTGCTACACTGCTATACTGCTACAACTGCTCCAACTGCTCCTTGGTTCTGCAACACGACTGCTTGGCTCGTCCTAAGACTGCTGCTAGTCCAGTGAATGCCCTGAAGCTGCTTCACAATGCTGCACTCCAATGTCCACAACTGCTGATCACCTTCGTCCTCTTTGAAGTCCGTTGGTCATCTCTTGAACCCAGCACAACTGACACCAGCTTTTAATGTTGTAACCTATCGAGTGGCTGCTAAGCTACAACTGCTTGTTTGACGTGGTTCCGGAGGTGAAGTTGAATCATTAGAATGAACCGTTCTTCTTGAAGACAATTTATTGTGATTGTGAACTTTTACAAGTTACTTTATACAAACTCCTCTTGACAAACTATAAGTCAGTTAATTCAATTACTCTTTTAAACTCTAAGTACGTTCAGTTACTAGTACTTAGTTCACAAATTAATGTAACTACTTTTAGTTACTTCAAAAATTACAAAGATAAACTATTGACAACATCTGGTTTTCCGGCTCTCTAAGAACACCTTCCAACACAGATCAAAGTCAAAATAAAAATGAGAAAAGATGCGTAAGTTCTCTCGGACCTCTTACACAATCAGATCTGACTCCTCCAGCGAATGCTAGAGTTTTTATAGTACATCATCGTGGGTGTAACCCTTAGTTTTAGTGGTGGGACTGTTCCCTCCTCTTAATTCTAAAACCTTAACTATGATAGGCTAAATCTATTGGAAGTGAGGGTAAATCTCTTATAATTTTATAAGAACTACCACTATTCGTCAGAGACACTGCATCACGTGACCCTACGTCACTTTCTGGGGTGTCTTCCCTCTAGGATTAAAGTTCTCACGCAAATACAACACCTGTCTTCACACCTGAGACCAATTTATTTGACTTCACCCCTGAAGGGTATCAACTTTGTGACATTTTATATTTTCTGTCTAACTTGTGTCTTTCATAAGACTCCCTCTGATTTTCATAAATCTGTCATCCTTTCATCTAAGAGAGTGGCTTTTTAACCGCCCACAACTGCTAGTCAAGATAAAGGCTTTAAGAAACCTGGGGTTGCCCATAAACTAAACTTTATAATTGTTGCTTCTCGACAGCTATTCATAAACTAAACTTTACGAATATTGCTTTCTGACACCTGTTTTTCAGTAAGAGGGTGAGATCTGAACCATGGGAAAATTCCCTAAAACTATTTTTATGTACGAAACATCTGTTCGTTTCATTGTTACTAAATGACAATGCTTCTCCCTTTCACTTCCAAGTACAATTATGATACAATTACAGTAAGTACAATTGACAATTACAACACTCTGGGAAGTTTAACCACCTCCCAAACCCTCCTTACTGCGCCAATGGTGAAGAACACAATGTAAATTTATCCTCAAATAAAACTAAGATTACTTCTTAAGGAGAAAGGAGAGAATCAGTTAGATTCAAAATAGTTATTAACAACGAAACCTAAAAGCAATCACTTTAATTATTTGGGTAATGAATAAGTCGCTCCATACTAGACATGATCCTTAATTTAGTTTTTTTTCTTCATCTTCTGCCCTTCCAGGGTTAGGCAATTATGCCTGTTCTATTTCTCCATCCAATCCTCGGTCTTTCCACGCTTCGCTTCGGGTGATAATTCAAGGCTTGCTTTGGAATCCTTTCTTCCTGCATTTTGAATACATGTTCTGTCCATCTTTCTTTACACATTTCTGCCTGCAGTGCAACAGATTAAATTTAATCGGTTCTTATACTGGTGCAGTTCTTATAACTGTACCACATATACTTTGAAATGTATTAATTTTGTTGTTGATGTCTTTGTTCTAATTAAGTAGTGACCGTTATTAATAAACGACGAAAGTTTTGTTATGTTCCGCTATTAACTACACTCACTTTTGAAACACGGTGGTGAGGGCGGCACACATCATGAGTGTTTGTGCGCGCGCCCGTGTGTGTGACATACAGAAAAACAATAACTATTATACATGCATTATTCACATATTCTATTGTTCTTATATTAATAATAGTAATTTTATTATCTCATAAAAATATTAACGTTTATCATATTTTTACTGTCCGACAGTGAAAATAATTTTCAAACATTGACAAAATGTTTTGAAATGTTGTCTAATTAATGAGTAAACACTGCAGAACCTTAGATAGCTAGAACTTATAAAAAAGTACATTCGTATCAAGCGAATTATGGTACACTCTGTATTATAAGTTTTGAAAAATGTAGGGATAAAAATAATTAAATACATAAATATCAAATGATATACAAACTAACTACAGAACATTTAAGAAAATATTGCGGCCACGAACTACAATTAAATTTTATAAAACGGTAGTTGCCACTGTTTTATTGTAGAGTAGTGAAATATGGGTTTTGATAAGGAAACTGTATTAAAAATACAATTCGTTGTAAAAGTCAATTGTACTTAATGTCGAAATTATAAAATTTAACTGAAGTTATTGAATTTGCAAATTGTACATAGACGTAGGTGTCAAATTATAAGCTACTCTAAATAAAGTATATTATGTGGAAACTTTTTCACCAGTAGGGCAAGAAAGAGACGAAAAACATTATTTTAGCAAAGGAGCTTCTGTCTGAAACCAGTAAACAAAACATTGTATGTTTATCTGCTGTCAAGTATTACTCAAGTCTATAATCAGATGTTAGGAGACACAAATCAACATGTTAGGTAACAAAAGACAGATTCACGAAAAATACAGGAAATTTGGAAATCATTAACTATCACATAAAAACAATGATAGAGTCTAGACAGAACACATAAATATCAGCCATAAAGTCGTTATCCTTTTGGGAGTAGGCCAATTTGTGGGTCAGTTTGTCATTTATGACTGAAAACGTGTGAACTCCGTGGGAACTAAAAAGGGAACGTCAAAAACCTGTTGGCATAACAATGTTCAACGGCACGCTGAGACTCATCCTGGGATTGAGAAACTGGCCGCGAGATCGTGAGTATTGGAGAAGGTCAAGGCTCAGCACGGGGAAGGAAGGATAACGAAACATTAAATAAAATAATTTTTAAATGTAAAGAAAATTAAAAGACGGGATATAAAACTTTAAACATAAATTTCAAATATAATTTATTAAAGTGGAATGACAGTGTCGTTCGCATCGATGTTACAAGTTGGTCGTAACACGTTGGATTAAATGATGATGCCAGTGGTTAGAGAGGAAAACTAGCGAATGATTTCCCTACGGTAGGCACAGCTCGGACACGGAACGTGATAGCTCCTGCTGGGGCTGTGAAAACGGTCCTCTGGGATTTGCTGTGGAAGCTAATTCTGTCGATCGGTTGTGAAGCGTGTTTATGAAATAAGAGGAAAAAATCCTACGATTATAGCATCTTAAATGAAGATTTTATCTATTAATGTGACTATTATGTATTCACCCACGGAGTAAACATAGGCAATTCTATTAAATGCTCGTAATTGTTTTAAAAATCTTCTTTTTTTTCTGACGCTTAACTAAATTACGGCGGCAGCCCTAGGAGTGTGCGGGCTGAAGGGCAAGCCCGTTGCCGTGTCCCGAGCTTCTTATAGAGCCACTGCCGCAGGCACCATAATTCTGTGCATATTAAGAGTGTGGCCTGCTACCGGCCGTGGGTGTCAATTAGTTACCTAATTAAGGTGAGTGTACGCCGAGGCCGGGTCCAAGATTTACCTGGCACAGATGGGTTGCGACTGAGGACGCTAATGAGATGATTGCCTTCAAAGCGGGCACAGCGGCGATAAAACGCTTGGGAAAGAGTCCGTATGTGCCGTTTAAGAAACGGACACGCAGAGTCGCTGATGGTCTTGTTGGAAGTCAGGTAGTGGGCTTTACACGCCCAGCACAATTCTCGGACTGAAGCTTTCGTTTATGACTTTAGCCAAATAGCCCCATAC
Organism: Magicicada septendecula; assembly: GCA_034769895.1. NCBI lineage: Eukaryota > Metazoa > Arthropoda > Insecta > Hemiptera > Cicadidae > Magicicada > Magicicada septendecula. The sequence goes on from CM068369.1 coordinate 324,627,271, forward strand.
AGCGATCGCGTAGGTAACCATCGGCACCACAAAGGTCGTGACGATGAGTTCCCTTAGGCAGTGTGTCATGAAATTGGTGCAAAGCAGGGGACGGAGTTTATAAAGACGATTGGCAGTTTTGCGGGCTACTTGCTCGGAGTGAGCCCGCCAAGTGAGGGGACGGTCCAAGTGGAGCCCGAGGTACTTAACATAGTGAGACCAGGGCAAGGGAGTATCGCCTACGTACAGTCTGTTGGGGAGCCTTCTGCGTCTGGAGAAGACTAGGGCTGTGGTCTTAACCGCGTTGATAGTGACCGTCCATTTCTCTGCCCACTCAACATAGGAGTCAAGCTGTTCCTGGAGCTAGATGACGGCCGTCTCGGCCCGACGATCGATGGGATAGACCGCCGTGTCGTCGGCGAACATAGCAACTTGGGCACGTCGTTAACGTACACAAAGAAAAGCAGGGGCCCAAGACGTTTCCCTGGGGTACACCAGCCGTAATTGCCCTTTTCGAAGAAAGGGTGTGATCTACTCTCACGTGGAAGGTTCTGTTTCAAAGATAGCTAGTAATCAAAGACTTTTGAAGTGGATGACAGCAGACTGATGGGCCGGAGGTTCTCAGCGAACTTGGAGTCTCTATCCGGCTTTTAAATTATCTTGCTTCAGAAGAAAGTAGACGAATTGGAAGCAGTCATTAAACAGGTCGATCAGAAAGCGAATCCCCCATGTCCGGAAGTCTCTGTAGGGACATCGTCCGATCCACGGCTCTTCCGGGGTCGAAGTGCTAAAAGCTTGTCTGTAACGCCTGTCTCTGAAGTGAGTTTTGTTTCGGCAGTGATCGGGTTGCCAAGGTACTCTTGAACCTCGTTTTCTATCTCCTCGTCGGAGTCTGGGTCACCGGACGGGTTCGGAGCAAACTAAAGCTCTAAACGCTCTTCCAGGAACTCAGATTTCTCGTCCAGCTTGGCAAAGGGATGCCCTCTAGGTCCGTTGATGGCCGGGAGGAGAGGACGGTCAACGCAAAAGGTATCCTGTAAACGGAGCCATCCTCCAGTGTGTCGTCTGCCATGCGGGCAACAGCGAACTCTCTGTATCTTCGTCGGAAGGTCTGCAAGTCACGACGTAGCTTGCCCGCCGACGGATTGAGACTGGCTTTGTTGGCCAGATCTCGCGTTCCGTAGCCGCTAAGAGCCGAACTCCAAGACAAAGTCGTCTGGATAAATCAACGACGTTCTTGACGCCGTTGACAAAAACAGGTTAATGGGCGGCTAGTACGGGATGGAGCATCCAGGGACTCCGTATCGTGAAGGTGTTTTTCCGCTTTCCGTTTTTTCCTAGAAACCACAGGAACGAACTCGGGCCCAGAAGAGAGCTCGGGCGCGTCAGACGGCGGGCTAGGGTTACCCCCAGCAGAAGCAGTGGACCCGGATGCAACCACGCGTTGATCCAACGAAGGACCGCTCCGCGACATGGACGAGTCGGGGTCAGGGTTGGGACCAAAGATGGAGCATTTGATTGGTCCTCAGAAGGACCTTTCCGTTGTCCGGCCGCAACGCGTCGTCCATCGCGTCGGGTCGGAGACCTCCTGCGGCCCAGGGAAGCCCGCTCAGAGCCAGAATTTGTAGGCGCATCGCACTTAAGTGGAAACGACTAGCCGCTACCCGCAGAGACCTAGCTTAGAGCTTAAGCCTGAGCGGACAAAGCCACCAGAAGCAAGCGTGCAGGCTATAAAGTGCGCTGGGTTACTAATCGGTGTAGGTCCACTACACGCGCACTTAAATTAACCAGCCGGAGTTCAGACAACCCGCGGACACCACTAACCCAGAGAACAATCCACGCACCAACGAACTAGTCGGGCGGACCAGTTCAAGCAAAACGTACCAGACACGAGCCGCTGCAGATCGGTGAAGGCTGCCAAAGATCGGCACTTTGAAGGGAGTCAGAGGCAGTCGCACGACCTACTATTCACGTAGCCGCAGTTAGCTTAACTTCTTCCTTGTTGTTACCGGCAGTACAGGTGAGCAGGTTGGCACCTTCAGTTGGCAAGTTAACAATCTTTGTGCCGGCGCAAGCTAGGGCAGGAGCATTGATTGCAAATGACGCTCGTCAAAGGTCACGTGTTAAGTCCACAAAGCTTCCAGATTGCACTGCAATCAAGAGAGCAGACGAGATCCTTTCAGGTTGACGGCCAGAAGAAGAATGACTCCACTAAATTACGGAAGTAGCGAAAATCGAACTTGTTTATTGAGGCAACTTTTTACTTCATTAAGTACAAATTAAAAAGAAATAAAAAAGAATAGTGTCCTTTCTAATTGTTCCTTATGAGCTACTGCTCTTTGGATGCAAGTTGGGTCTGTCTAATGTAGAAATGCGGTCCCATTCCTCCTTGCCATGAAGCTACGCCCTCGTGAACTCCCCGAGCTCCATCTCTAGTGACTTCCTCTCTCTTGTGAATATGCTGCACTTGAAAAAAGGTGTGTAAGGCATGGGGGAGAGTCACCATACTGACGTGCTGGACTTCGTACCTTTCCCATTCTGTGGAGGTAGGCGTTAAAACTGCCATGACATCTGAGGAACTGTGTCAAGTGGTAGTTACATTTACCGTGTATGCGGACAGTGAATTTCCTCAACAACGACAACAACATTGACGACGACGGCAGCAATTGTAACAACGACAAAACCAACAATAATCATAACAAGCCAAAAGCGAGCCATGATGTACATCCTGATACTATCGAAAATCCAGACAATGAAGCCATCCGATATCAGAAAATTGCTTTAAATAAGTGTAAAAATAGGTGTAAAGTTACCAAACTGCATCAGAATGTCACAAGCAATAGATCATATAATTACAGGATGCTCTAGTTTAGCAAGTACTGAGTACTTATAAATGTGTAATTTAGCTGCGAAGATAATCCACAACTATCACCCTCTAAAATAGACTCATGAAAAGAAGAATCTTATTATACTCACCAACCTCAAGCAGTCGTTGAGGCTACAGCGCTAGACTCTATTATAATATGACAGTACATAAGGACAAGACGATTCCAGCTAATAAACGATTCCACCCTCGCAGCTTAAGCTAGAAAAAGATAGGTGTAACTCACTAATACTAAGCTCTCAACTCTTGCTTTGATGGCGACTTTTAAATTTATCTCAGGGTATCATGCTTTGATGGCGACTCTTAAATTTATCTCAGGGTATCAAAATGATTATTAACACAATTTGAATTGAATTAATCCTAACTTTAATAAACTCTTCATTAACACCTTACAAGTTTACATACAAACTTAAAATGATTTACAATATTGCATTTTTAGCTTCTCATCAATTCTTATTTGAAAGTAGGTTCTTAGACAGATTGAATTGCCAATAGTAATAGATTTAACAAAAGATACATGAATTATTATGAGTTATAATGTTCAAATTTTGTTTTACTTGTTTGTTGAATTCCGTTTGTGTTGGTGATTCCTTCCCTCGGAGTCTGCGATCCTGGAGCTTTGCGTTCGTCGGCGATTCGGACGATCCTGTTGTCGACACTCGTTGACACTAACACTTTAATTACTTAGGTTTCACCTTCACTACACAGCTCACATCTACTTACTGCTTTAGCATGTAACTAGTGTATAACTACTATTTATTCTGACACCTTAGTAAATATGTTATTAAGCTGAGTGGTCACAATATCAGTAATTCATACCGAATACACTTCAACGCTTCGTAACTTCCCGATTCACGTGGTAGATTACCTTTGATGTGGATTTCGATAGTTTATCGCCAAGTTACAGCATATTTATCACAATGATTACTTTGATTTTAGTATATTTCTTCTACTGCAATAACGGTTTTAATACTATTAATGCACGACACGAATATTGTACTCATACCAACTATCGCAAGTTTAGTTATAAATAAAAATCTACGTCGCCTTAATATGCGGTGACGAGTCTGATAGCTGTAATGTTCTCCGTAGACTTCCGACAAATTTCCAAACTACGTTTTTTATACACACACAATCCTTACCCACAATATTTACAAATCGCGTTCCCATTGGTTTCAAGTACCGCGATATTTGATTTCCTCCAACCCAACTAGCTAATTTCATTCGCTAAAAAAATGACGCTTTCTTTCATTCGCCAAAAAACAGCGCGTGCCAAACTTATACAAACAAGTGGGGAGAGACGCTATCTTATGCTTGCTCACTCTAACCTCTCACTCTAATTCTAACGGACCGTATTGTCTGAACACTCAGCTTTCTCTCGCTTTCACTTAAACTTTATTGCTTTTTTTAGTACAATACATTTTTATGATTCTTCACCCTGAACGTGACTTGTTGTATGGTTTTCTCCCCGTCAGACAGTCGCCTCGACAAGGGTGTGTTCTTTTGAAGAACACCGCTAGGCTTGCTGCTAAAAGTACTTCAACTCAACATTACTTGCGTGTCTTAATCTAATAAACAATTACTAATCATTATTCTATATAAAATCTGAGTAAAATTGAGTAGCATTCAATTTTAACGTTATATTTGTCCCCCAATAGAATCGTATAAGATTTTTGGTAGAAAATTGATGAGGATTCTATTGCTGCGTCCTTCAAATGGATATTATTACATTTATTTAACCTCTTTACAATGTTTTTTTTTAATTCTTACACCTATTACATTCATATTACGTTAAATATATATATTTACAAGTCAATTTTAATTACATATACTACGGTACATTTAGTAAATTCTTTTATTACTCAATTCTCTACCCTTTACATCCATCAGCTGTTTACATTGTCATTGGGCCCACAGTCTGTTTACAAACAGAACCCTCAACTGGTTTGTGCTACCTGCTTGTCAAAAGCTACATACCGCTTTGGGTCCCATGTCCCGCTATTCATGACATAGTTACAAACAAATACTTTCCCTTAATATTACCTACTTTCTTATACACATAATCTATTTGTTTTATCCTATACATTCAATACAATGTTAATTAATTATCCTTTCGACATTTTGTCAACTCAGTCTTATTCAAGTTTACTTATAAGTATTACATATACATGTGTGAAAGTTGTGTTCTTACAATCTGTTTATTAATCTTTTGTTTTTTAAAACCTTTTGTCTCTGTGTAATGTGTGTTAAATTTCATAATATGGTTTGAGCTGTCTGATATTAAACTTTCCTCGAATCTTTCCGGGCTGTTGAATGTCTTCGAGTTGATATGTAGCCATTCCGACTTCCTTACAGATCTTATATGGACCTTCGAAAATATTACAAAATTTTCCAATTACCCTTTTATTTAAATCTGACATTGGGTATGCTCGTAATAACACTTTGTCACCTACCTGAAACTTCGTAATTTTATTGGCTTTTATCTGTTCTGTTCGTTTTCTACCCTTCTCCTTAATTCTTAAATAAATATTTTTGTAGTCAACTGGCTGATTTGCTGGTACCATTTCACTATCTACGTACTTTGTCCAATCACGCTCTGGTTTTCTTCCCCATTGAGCTTTGTATGGCGTTGTTTCAATGGTCTCGTGATATGTCTGATTGATATACGCTTCAATTAGTCCTAAATATCTAGCCCACTTAGAGCGTCTTTCTGACGTTAGCGACCGAAACATGTTTCCTAATTGTCGATTGATTCGCTCTGCCAGGTTGGTGCAAGGATTTCGCACGGCGGTAAATTTCGGTTTAATGTGTAGTGTGCCGTGCTTATATAGAAAGGTAAACACCACAGCCACTTTAATTTTATTTTCCGTGCGTTCGGCACACTATCGCTGCTTGTTGCGATGCCCGCGTTGATATCGCGATGCAAGTTGTTCGCTGCGACCTTGAGTGGTGACGTCATTGGGCAGGCTGTGGTTTTCGCTTGTCAACGAAATTTAGTCAGCAATGTCTGAGTTTCTATAAGTTAACGCCGAACCGTGCGTCGGTCTCTCTTTTCTCGTTCAACCTTGGGGCGGCTGGATTGTGACGGCGTAAATTGTGACACCACTATGACTAGATAAATTTTCTTAAAGAGCTTCAGGTTTCTCCGCTTAGTCGAGGGGAAAGGGGTCCAGGTGATGGGCACGCTACATCTTCGCCCATCCGCAGAGCTTGCGTAAGACATCCCAACGCCGTCACGCCATCCGATATCGTCCTACACACACCACCGAAAATGCAGGAACGTCTTTAGTGCCCTCCGAAAGATCAGGTGGGAAATTTCCATTCTTTAATAAACTTCACACTCGAAGTGCTCCGCAGGTTATCGGGCAACACACACGCTAAAATCTATGCCTAGATATTAGACTCATGTTTAACATTACTGAACATGTTTTGTGAAGACATGCTAAAGTGTGGACATTACTGACTGGGTTATAAGTAACTTATAAGTATTTGTGCTTTGGTTTGTATAGAGTCATGGGTTACCTTTCTATTATTTAAATATTTAATTCTATTCATGTGAAAGACAAAACAGTTTAAAACTCTTTTTGACAATATTCAGAACTTAAGAAAATGTAATACTCGGAGAGTGCTTGCATCTGCCTGCCATATGACCGGTGATCCTGCACGTTTCTATTTGCTTTCTGATTTTTCTAAATTGAAATTTCTCTTATTTGGTTATTTTGTTGGTTCAGTTTAACTACTCAAATTTTATTATTATACAGTAAGATTCCTATACTTAACTAATTTAACACCTAACCTAATTTATGTTAACTTAACACTTAACTTAAGGCGAACAGTTAACATGAAAGGCGACTCCTTTTAATTTTTCTGTATTTAACTACAATTTTCTACAATTTTTAATATTTAGGCAACATTCTTAAACCTCGGACTGTGATCACTGCTTTCAATTAATGTGATTAATCCTAGTGATGGGGAACAGGTAGATGAAAGTACTGCTGCACACTTGAGTAATTGTTCTTGGAATTTAATTATTAATCATTATTTATTAATTATCAATTATTATTGTATTATTTAATTATCATGGATTGTCTGCTCCAGACACTTATAATTATCATGTGTTCATAAATGGTTCCTGCATTACTCATGCAATACAAACTGTTGTAAAATATAGGAAGTAAAAGTTTATAATAATAATAATAATAAATTCAGTAGGTTGGCATGCCATTATTAAATTTGTGGAAAATACTTTGATATATTTCGTGTAGTTAAACCACCATGTGACTGTAAATACTTTGACATATTTTGTGTAGTTAAACCATCATGTGAATTTAAAGAGAGAGCTGAATGGAAGTCAAGTATTAAGAAAACTTAGACAAAATGATTGTAAAACTATTGTTAAAGAAAAACTTAAATGAAATCTTGTTACTGTTGATCAGCTGTTTTCTTGCAAGACCTACCACTGTGGCTCAGCACATTTTATTTCCAATCTAGGCCACATGCCTAGTCTTAAATATTAAGTTACGCCTCCCCAGAAAAAATTTTTTTTTTGTGATTAGAAAAAGGGTGTAAAAAAATATTCTTAAGACCAAGGGGGCGTTTCAATGGTAGCAGAGCGTGGTTCTTTTGAGCCCTTGAGCCAAAAATGTGACAGGACTTGCAAGATAGCTTGGGAAGTTTTCTTTGGTGGATTTTTGCAGGGTAAGTTTCAAGTTCAGTAAAAGTGGGTGTGGTTACAAATAAACCTGTTGAAGGGAAAAAGAGATCCAGACAGCATTTTATAATTGTTACATGTTGAGTGTCTAAAATGTTGAAGTTGTATTTTGTGTGATATTTATATGTGTGCTAGATTATATGTGATATACCGAATTATTGGATGTAAACTGGAGCCAACGTGGAGCTATTTTTCAGTATGGGTCACACGCACACGTTCATATCTTTTTAATATAATATATTGTAACGAACCTAAATTATTTCGTTTACAAAAATAAAAAAATTTTGTGTAATTTAAATTCTGAAAAAAAATTTAAATTTATTTTTTATGTTTTAATGTTAATATTTAGTAAAGAATTCTTGTAATGGTGTAGTGTCAAAATTTTAAGTTTGTTTGAATTAATTTGGTCAATAATCTTGCTTGTGGTTAACTGGAATTAAATTCAGAGTTAACATGATTGTCTCATTCACTAATCGATTTGCGATATTTCTTCTTTTTCGTATATATTACTTCTACTTGAGTAATGGCCGCTTTTCTTGTAGTCCTGTTGTTAACTAAAACTCTATTTAGTAAATTTATAAATAAATTTAAAACCAAATTGCTGAATTATTAAATTTTATTGACAATTGTTCATAAAATCGATTTAAAATCGATTATCATATATATTGCTCGACTCGTTCACAGGGCGATCGATTGTTGATACATGTTATTTAATATAAATATTTTCTGGTTCTTTTAACGGTTATAGTTAACAGTCAGAGAAGGGGTAGGGCAAGAAATTATAACATTCACAATAAAAAGCTTAAAATTAAAATTTACAATGTTATTAAGTAATATAAAATGTTTATATACGATAAAATTCGAACCAGTGATGTCTAGAGGTTCGGTTGGTAAAACTCGCATTGGATTGTGTGACGTCAAAGATGGCCGCTGCTTAGCTGCTGATGTTAAACAGGAATGGTTTCGCAGGAATTTTCTTTCAATAAAAGCTGCCTCGTTCACGTTTCCTCTTCTCTGCAGTATGGAGAATTCCTTCTGGTGTTATTAGTGTTGTCCTGGTTAAGTGTTCGGTGTTCACTTCGACTAAATGTTTTGGATTATGTTTATTCACTTCTGTCAATGTGTGTGCCGAAAATTGTAAAGTTCGTTTGGTTATGAATAATTATTGTTTTAGCGTTTTAGCTCCTTATATCACTTATATTCGGTTCAGTATTAATTGATTTCAATCTTTGTAGTTGTTGTGTTCACTGAATTTAGGTTTAAGGTAAATTTTTCCGCAACTCACGGTTTTTTACGGTAGGCTAGTCTCAACTTCCATACGCCATTAATGGTTTCGTTATGTGTGGTTCTTTAGCGAGAGCATATCAACCGTACACTACGAATGTTAAATAAGACCTGTTTTACTTCCTTCGTTCTCTGAAATATCTTAGCCAATTTAATATTGGAAAAGTATTGTTTCAATTTTTAACCGCTTCCGATACATGTAAAAAAGTACATTATATCACAGAATATATTTTGGTTATTAATTAGTTTCATGAAATAGTAAATACATAATCGGTTTCTTTTATTCCTTCTGCTTAATTTGATACCCAATCATCTATCTTTACAAAGTTTTTTATTAAAATTGCTATATTTCTTTCATTTTGGAAAAGTAGGCTCAACATTTTATTTCCTGTTCTTCTCCAAATATTAGCCATTTTATATGTTATAATTATGATTATAATAAATCTCAGATTGGCATAAATGTTATAACACTATCTTAATGGAATAATAACTAATGGATATGATTTAATAACATAATGATTTAATCTGTGTAACATAAATTCAAATTATTGGAAAATTCCAATAATACATAAGGTTGTCACAGGGTCGATATTTATCTCAGGATTTATATATTAAATAATTTTAATATATTTCGTGGGAATTCTTGTGGCTGCTACGAAAAGTTCCTTTGCATGTTGATTAATAATAGAGAGTACCTTTACAAACAATATATTACTTATAATCTAAAAATTTACACAATTTATATATTAAGTTACATACAAGTTTTGACAATATTCAATTTGTCCGTCCAGAAAATAATGTAGTTTATTAATGTGTACAATAAATGTTTTCCTTGTAATCACTGTTAGCTTATATATTGAATTTGGTTGCACTTTAAAATGTTGCCTAGTGATTAGTGTTAGTGTAAATTGTTATATTGTCTAGTGGTTGTTCCTTGTTGAAAAAAAATATTGTCAAATTATACTTTACACATCTAGACGATATTGCTGAAGGGTTCCTGGTCTATTCTGAATATTTTTCTTGATTGTGTGTATTATTTGTTCATAAAAATTGTAGTGGAAGTATTATTATCTTCGATGATGGTCCTTCAGATCTTCTTCCACAAACGGGTTATCTATTTTTATATACTTTTAATTACCTCTAGACACGCACTATACAACTGCTTTCCATCACAATTAACAATTAAGTGTTATTTCTTCTTTCTTTTAGTTACCTAACTCATACAAATTTCTTAAATTTTGATTGGTCATTTATGTACAGTTTAAATGTTATAGGATCAACACCCATTACCTACATTATATTTTATAAATTACCTTTAATAGATAATTTTATTATTATACTCTAATTATATATGCAATGTTTATACAATTATTAATTAGATAATTATAAACAATTTGATACTAAACATGCCTCAGTTTATAACTGTAAAACCTTATTAATTTGAATTTCTATGATATGTGGTAGAAAAATTTGTTATGATTGATTGTAATTTCTACTTTGACTACCTGAGATAAATATATTTACATAAATTAACTGGTGACATAAAATCTTATAACATATAACAAAACTTTTAATAATAATAATTGTTTTTGACAGTTTTAGTTTATTTATACTGCTAAACTATTGTCTGTATGATAAACTAAAATTCTATCTAATAATAACAAAACACTTCCATCAAAAATAATTACACTGTTTAACAGTAGTCTGTGTCGCTATTTCTTATGATCACACTCATTACTTTAAAGGTTTGTGTCCCTTTTCCTTTCCTTGATTATAGGCCTATATGATTATAATTAATACAATTTTATTATATGGATTAGGTACTCTTTATTGGGTTTGGATTATTATTCAGGGTAAGTTGATTAGTCCTACTAGGTTTATTTATTTCACTTTTTTCTGTTTACTGCCCTATTCTACTGGGTTATTTCTGGGTTTCTGGATAATATTATATAAGTCAAACCAAATAGTTTTCCTTTAATTTGCTTTCAATTATTATTTCTTGGTTCCTCTCTGGATCGGATTTCATTATTATTTACTATTATTTTGTACCTTTTAGTTTCGTTACAAATTGCCTCCCTTCAGAAGTAATTATTTCTGAACACTTCATTAGGTGTGAGGACATAATTACTTATGTTATTTTTCCTTTTCTTCCTCATGATATTTTTTCATGGATTGTTGATTATAATCTTCTGAATTGCTACTATTGGGCTAGTATATGGTGATTGGCTATGCTCAATTATATCATTTAACAACATTTTATTAATTTCAGCTCTAACCGCCTCCTTCAATGAATATGGTATAGGATAGGATTTTCTATGGAATTCTGTTGGTTCTTTAAATTGTATTCTACACTGATAGTTTTTTACTTTTCCTGGGTTTTCTGAAAATACATGTTTATACTTCTTATATATTATAATGAGATCTTCTACTTGTTTTACTGTCAAATTATTTGTGCCTTGGTGTCTAAACTCTCTTATCTCCTGTAATTTACTGTTCCACAGGTCTTCATTTGTCATATTATAGATTATTTTTCTGCATTGGGTGTCATTATTTAAAAAATTTAATTCCCTAACTTGGTGATGGGTACGGTTCAGAGGGGCACCATCGCTTCCTATTAACTCTGCCGTCCACATAACACCTTCTGAGTTCAAGGATACCTTCTCCTTGCTCAAATCAATAATGGCTGAGTATTTCCTCAGCATATCACATCCGATTAATAATTCGAATGGTAGGCCGATTGCGACCAAACATATAATATTAATTGTAACACCTTTGCTTTCTATTTCCAATGACACTTGTTTTCTCACTGTTTTATTTTGACGCCCAGTGGCACCTATTAAAATAACATTATTGACAGGTAAGGTAGGTATTATATTTTTACTTTGTTTCTGTATTCTCTCCAGTTCAGCGTCGTTAATAAGTGATACATTTGCACCAGTATCTATCATTATTCGTGTAGGAATTCCTTCAATTTGAGCGGTTATGTATAAAATTTCATTATGCTGGTTGATCCTACTTGTCACCGTTTCCTCCAACAGTTCTTCTCGAAGATTTTTCAAATAATAATTGTAAATAATAGTAAGATTTTGACTGTCCGTCTTTAAACTTTGGTTGTCGTTATACTTCAAAATTCTTTTATTTTCCATAATTAGCTTTTCATAATTAGTTGGTAGTAATTTGTTATTACTATATTTTTGAATTTGGTGGTTATTGTACCCAGTAGTTAGTAGCAGTAAGGGGTCGCGAGGGTTTATTACTGCCTCACTCCGTTTAAATTAAGGCTATCATGATTATTTTCCGGGCATGACCGTTGATTTGCCTGGACTGGTGTGCTGGTTCCTGGTTGTTCAACCTCTCGGTTGTCTAATTGTTCGCTTCCCCTTGATTCTCGGAAGTCCTCCTGGCTTCTACTTCTTACTCGGTTATAATGGTGACTCATCCCTCTGGGATTTCCTCTTTGATCATAACTGTTATTAAAACTGTTCCTCCGAGGTTGATGGTATCTCCAGTAATCCCCTTCTTCTGCACTGATATAATTTATTCGGGGTCGGTACGAACGAGTATTATTATAATTACCCTGATTATTATTGTTATTAACTCCTGAGTTACTCCTAAAATTATTATAATTTTGGTTTGTTCGGTAGTTATTATAATTATTATTATTTCTATTACCCGGATGGTAATTTTGATTGGGCCTGTTGTTATCATTATTGTTAATTGGGTTTCGATTGAAGTTTGCTGGTTGGTTATTATTTGGGGTAAAATTTTGGTTGTAATTACGATCGTTGACATAACTATTCCGGTTATTCATGTTATTATATTGATTATGATTCATACCATGGTTATTATTTTTTGAACCGCACTGATCAGTTCGTTGTCTGCTTCTTTTGTAGTAACCCTCGTGTTCATAATTTTCTAATAAGTCAGCCATTGTGTGGACCGTTTTAATTTGGCTTCCCAGGCGTGCTCTGGCAATTCCTGTGTCATAATGGTATGCCATTTTAGTTACTAGGGATTCTTGTGGTATTCTTGGCTCTAGGTGTCTCGCCAAACACACCTTTCCCCAGAAGTAAGTAGTTGGAGATGTACCTCTATTTCCATCATATCTTCCCTGACAAATGTTGTCCCTTATAATATTTTGTATCGCTTCGGACCAGTATTTTTCTTTAAACAGTTTTTTAAATTGAGCGTAGTCCACTATCTCATTCCTGGTTGCTGTCCACCAGTTGTCCGTAATCTCCCTAAAATGCTCATCCAACATCTCTCTAATCGAGCTCCAGATAGTTATTCGATGTTTATTAAAATGTTCCTCAATTCTGGCCAGGAATTCCATGGGGTTTCTACGATAACTTTTGAAATTAATCCCTTCTTTGGTTTCATTTGTGGAAACATGAGTAATATTATTTGGTCTGGTTCTAATTAACTCAATTTCTTCTTGATTTTGGCGTACTTGACCAGTTAAATTGTTCATCGTAGTGTTAATATTGTCACACCTTTCTCCGGTTTGTTTCTGTAAATTAACTAAATTTTCTTGTTCCTTTTGTATTCCTTCTATTTGAATACGACTATTTTCTTGGACCTGGTCTATTCTAGTATTTATCACTGCTTCATTTTGTGTAATGGTTTCGTTAGCTTTTCTCAGTCTCTCATTAGTGTCAGCTATTTCTTGCTTCCTTTCCTCATCGATTTTGTCCATCTTCTGGTTAATTGTATCATTGACTTGTTCAATTCTACCATTAATTCTTCTTAAATTCTCTTCATTGATTTGTCTGAACTCTTCCTTCATTTGGTTATTATTTTCACTTATAGTTTGTCTTAAAGTTTCATTAGTACTTTCTTTAATACTGTCGATTTTCTCATTTATCCGTTTTAAATTCTCGTTAGTGTCTTCTCTGTTTTGGTCAAATCTCTCCTCCATCTGTTTTATTAAATTTTCACTCATTTTCTCATTTGTTTGTCTGTTATCTTCCTTGATACTATCAATTTTTTCATTTGTTTGTCTGTGATCTTCCTTGATGCTCTTCAAATCTTCCTTCGTTTGTCTGTTATCTTCCTTGATACTATAAATTTTCTCATTTGTTTGTCTGTGATCTTCCTTGATGCTCTTCAAATCTTCCTTCGTTTGCTTGTTTTGTTCCTCCATTTGTTTTAATAAGTTTTGACTCAAAATTTCATTTTGTTTCCTTGAGTTTTCAGTGAATTCTTCCTTCTGCTTCTTAAAATTGTCATTCGTTTCTTCCTTATTTCTGTCCATTTTTTCACTCATACTATTCATTAACTCCATTAATTTTATAAGATTCGGGTCTCCCCTATCTTCCTTTCTTGCTAACGTCTCCACATCCTCCACTGATGTTACTTCTTTCTCTTCCATCCTGACTTCTTTCTCTGCCTCCTTCGTCCGTCTCAGTGACGACGCCCTTTTATGCATGTTTATTATTCTTTGGAACTTATAGCAGTCGCCAGCTAAAAATTAGGAAATTAATTTGCTTGATTCAATTTCTTCACTTAATATTCCCTAATTTCAGCCTCACTAGTTGGTGCGCCAATTTATAACACTATCTTAATGGAATAATAACTCATGGATATGATTTAATAACATAATGTTTTAATCTGTGTAACATAAATTCAAATTATTGGAAAATTCCAATAATACATAAGGTTGTCACAGGGTCGATATTTATCTCAGGATTTATATATTAAATAATTTTAATATATTTCGTGGGAATTCTTGTGGCTGCTACGAAAAGTTCCTTTGCATGTTGATTAATAATAGAGAGTACCTTTACAAACAATATATTACTTATAATCTAAAAATTTACACAATTTATATATTAAGTTACATACAAGTTTTGACAATATTCAATTTGTCCGTCTCAGAAAATAATGTAGTTTATTAATGTGTACAATAAATGTTTTCCTTGTAATCACTGTTAGCTTATATATTGAATTTGGTTGCACTTTAAAATGTTGCCTAGTGATTAGTGTTAGTGTAAATTGTTATATTGTCTAGTGGTTGTTCCTTGTTGAAAAAAAATATTGTCAAATTATACTTTACACATCTAGACGATATTGCTGAAGGGTTCCTGGTCTATTCTGAATATTTTTCTTGATTGTGTGTATTATTTGTTCATAAAAATTGTAGTGGAAGTATTATTATCTTCGATGATGGTCCTTCAGATCTTCTTCCACAAACGGGTTATCTATTTTTATATACTTTTAATTACCTCTAGACACGCACTATACAACTGCTTTCCATCTCAATTAACAATTAAGTGTTATTTCTTCTTTCTTTTAGTTACCTAACTCATACAAATTTCTTAAATTTTGATTGGTCATTTATGTACAGTTTAAATGTTATAGGATCAACACCCATTACCTACATTATATTTTATAAATTACCTTTAATAGATAATTTTATTATTATACTCTAATTATATATGCAATGTTTATACAATTATTAATTAGATAATTATAAACAATTTGATACTAAACATGCCTCAGTTTATAACTGTAAAACCTTATTAATTTGAATTTCTATGATATGTGGTAGAAAAATTTGTTATGATTGATTGTAATTTCTACTTTGACTACCTGAGATAAATATATTTACATAAATTAACTGGTGACATAAAATCTTATAACATATAACAAAACTTTTAATAATAATAATTGTTTTTGACAGTTTTAGTTTATTTATACTGCTAAACTATTGTCTGTATGATAAACTAAAATTCTATCTAATAATAACAAAACACTTCCATCAAAAATAATTACACTGTTTAACAGTAGTCTGTGTCGCTATTTCTTATGATCACACTCATTACTTTAAAGGTTTGTGTCCCTTTTCCTTTCCTTGATTATAGGCCTATATGATTATAATTAATACAATTTTATTATATGGATTAGGTACTCTTTATTGGGTTTGGATTATTATTCAGGGTAAGTTGATTAGTCCTACTAGGTTTATTTATTTCACTTTTTTCTGTTTACTGCCCTATTCTACTGGGTTATTTCTGGGTTTCTGGATAATATTATATAAGTCAAACCAAATAGTTTTCCTTTAATTTGCTTTCAATTATTATTTCTTGGTTCCTCTCTGGATCGGATTTCATTATTATTTACTATTATTTTGTAACATTTTGTTTCGTTACAATGTTTATCTTTCCTTAAATTCTCACAATTTTATCCATTGATTATTCTTTTAAATATAATTCATGAATTTATAACTCCCCAGTCTGAAATTTTAGTTATTATATCTGCAAATTTTTTTAATAGTTTTATATATCTTTTTATACTATCCTTTTAAAGTCTAGTTTTAGTCATAGTATTTGGTGACTAATTCACCTTATATAAATTCCATCAGTTTACTTGGTTTATTTAACTTAATTAATCAATTATAATGTTGTTGGAATTTCTTATTTGGCCTAGATTTTTCTGGTTTTACATATAATGTTTTTGGATAATACTGTCTCTATACCCCTTCTGACCTTCTTAATTTAATACAATATTAATTAAAATCTCCTTAATTAACTAATATAACATGTAGTATTGTATTCCTACTCATCATACTTAAACAATATTTAAAATTAACAATATGGTCTTCAAAGTCAGACATTTTAGTTTTAACTACTACAAATAACATATAATAAACATTTTATAAACAGAGTATGATATCCATATTTAGACATTTTAGTCTGGATTAACACTGTTAGACCTATTAAACTTTTTTATAATAATAACAAAATCTTATTCTATTCACCACATTGAATTATGGAGTTCATGGGCTTTAACATAAACATAACAAGCCATTTATTTTTTCCTACTTCTGAAACTTATTTTGGTTGCAGTCCTTTCTGTGTTTATTATAGTATTACATTTTTATCCCCTGTCACTTTATTTATTCACCACCTTCTTATAAACATTAGTAATGTGTTCATAAGAATATTTTATAAAATTTTATTTTTGTAGTCATAGAAAACATTAAAGTTGTTTATGGTACACATGTACTTAGTTGAAGTATTAGTTACACTTCTACTTGAAGTTTATTTAATATACTGAAATAACTTGCACTGGTTCACTTATATTTTGGATCTTATCTCTTATTGAGTTTTACAATATTCCCAGACCAAATTCCTATTTATAAGGGATTATGAAGATTTGTTTATTCCATTACACAATAACTTTAGTGGGTGCACTTCTACTTACAACACTAAACTTTGTTTGTAACTACATTACATTAATATCAGGTTTTGGGTGTTATACTTTCTTTGTGACCTTGAATTTCTTTAGGGGTTTGTTATATTCTTCTTAATATATATAGGTTTCCCTTGGGTATATCTTGTAGTCCTCCCATCCTACAATTTCGTTTCTTCAAAATTCTTCCTTCTTGGTTTCTCCAAGGTATTATTGTTTTTTCATGTCCGTTGGTTTGTTCGGGGTATCTTCCTTTACTACTCCTATCCTACCTGGGTATTATCTTTATTGTATTTTTGTTGCACTGTGGTTCTTTACTTTTACTTTTTCCATTTATGGTGGTATTTTATTTTGATATTTATATGTTTTCATTTGAATTTTTCTTTATATTGAATGTAATTGATATTTAATTATGATCATATTGTAATCTTTATTAAGTGGATTATCTGTCATGCTACAATATATATATATATATATATATATATATATATATTGTAACATACAAATGTTGTTGTGTAGTTACTTATATGTGACTCCCGTGTACCAACGTTAAGCCCCACGTTGTTGGCGTCAATTTGTAACAAACAAATGTAGTATGTGTCTAGTGCAACACCGTTACGGGTTTATCGTTAATTCAGCCCCACGTTATGAGCGTCAATTTGTAACAAATAATATTTTTGTATGTATGTAACTTTGAAACTCTCGCCTAATTAAACCCAAATATTTGTAATATAAATATACTTATAAGGGTAATGTAATAACTCCTACAAATCAATGTTAATTTATTTATAAAATTATTTATTAATTAATAAAATTCCGTCTTTTGATCAGTTACTATGTTTTAATTTTAATTGACAGTAATTTTATTCATTAGGTTTATTGGTTTTTTTCTAGATTTATCACCGCTGAACTGTCCTCGTTCGTTTATAACAATTGAATGTTGAAATCAACAAGATATCTTGCATTTTGTTGTCCCTGACAACCATCTTCCTCTTATGTTATTGGATAATATTTGTTATCCTAGAGCCATAATTAGGAAATATTCTTACACTTTTTTAATAAAATACTCCCTTCTTGGAATTACATTAAATCACATAAAACTTTCACTTAATCTGCCTTATTAAACCTTATACATTTTACTACATTTTTTTCTTAATCGGCTTATTTTAAAAGGTATTAATTCCCTTTTACAAAACACTAATTTTAGGCCTATTGGTTTTATTACATGTTATAAATTTTTGTTTTTGTTTTTAATTTAATTATTTTTCTGACCTGACCTACTGTACAAAGAGTCACTGGCTTATGGCCAATTATTCTAATTTTAAATTCCTGAATTCAGTTTATTATTATTATTTAGTTTATCAATGAACCCTTCATTGGCTTTTAACATAATTATAATGACCACTTGACAATTTATTAACAATTATTGTCTTCCTGGCCAAGTTTACAAATATTATTTTAAGACATCTTCATAAATTATTTAAAGTAAATACACTTAAGATGATACCATACATAATAAATACACTTGTATTTAATTACTTAAATACAAGTTTAACATGAATGAAATGAGTACCCATTACTTAGTACTTCCTTAAAGCAATGGCTTCACACCTGCTACATACAAAATAAATATCATGTAAACACAATATCATGATAAAGCACAACAACACGTACATCTTTATAAAACATTAAATATTAATTAAACGGTCTATTATTTTCAAACTCGTCTACAGTAAATTCATCTCATTAGACACTGGGTTTATAGTTTATATCTTCCACTGATCACTACATATTTTATATTTAGATACATTTTTACTATTTTATTACCTAGTAACCTTACTAGGTATCATCAATATATTTTTTAAGTGAGGTTTGCTCTCATGACCTTAATTATGGCATACCTTGGGTATTGTTTGAGTTTCTATGAACAAAGTTTTTATGTAACGTTTGGGACCTTAACTTTGTTACGTTACAATATATATATATATATATATATATATATATTGCAACGAATCACAGGATCATGATAGGCGGGGCAAGTTCATATATTACACAGACAATGGACATTGATATTATATTGGTAGATGGTTAAGTTTGGTTGTTATCAATTATATTTAGTAAGGTTAAGGGTTTAGTTTAGAAAAACTGTGCATTATTATTTATGGTTATTCTTGTACTGTGTTAGTGGAAATGTGCGCGCGTGCGCGAGTGGGAAACGTTTCCCGTGCGGTGCGTGAAGTATTATCGTTGTTTGACATTAGCTGAACTGAGACATGTGTATCGCTACAATCCCTATACCTGTCGGACTATTGTTTACGTTCATGTATATTATTAGTATGTAGGCAGTCATGCATGAGATACGAGTAGTCTGATTACCGCTATGCATGCTGTTACAAAGTAAATGCACTCTACTGCATGAAAAGTGCATGGTCACTTTACTAACCATGTGACTTCCATCCACCAATAGAATGCTGACTGGTGGTTGGAAATTTTCTTAAGCCTGTCGTTACACAGGCAGTTCTTCTACGCCATCTACCGCGAACGGAACGTGCACTCCTTGTACAAGAATTCTACCGCTTGGAAGGTGTTGTAAAGACTATTCGTCGTTAGTGAAACGGGAAGGCTCAGAACTGTGTATGTAGTACATCTGCACACAGTAGTGTTTAAACGCATTACGCGTATAATTACGACAGTTCTTCTACGCCATCTACCGCGAACGGAACGTGCACTCCTTGTACAAGATTCTACCGCTTGCAAGGTGTTGTAAAAACTATTCGTCGTTAGTGAAACGGGAAGACTCAGAACTGTGTGTGTAGTACATTTGCACACATCAGTGTTTTAACGCATTGTGCGAAAAATTACAAGCAGTTCTTCACTGCTGCTTCCGCGAACGGTACATACAATCCTTGTACAAGACTCTACCGCTTGCAAGGATCTGTTAAGACTTTTCGGGGATAGTAATGCGTGTGACGCATAACAATTGATTTTATATCTTTACACACGATATTAATATTGTAGTATTACGTGTGTAAGAAGTGAGTGTAACTGTATCACTGTGCGAGATATTCCGCAGTGACAGTATCATTAATTGTTACGCAATAGCTCCATCAAGACGTTTCCGTGCTAGTGCAAGATTTCCTCATAGGGTGGTCTGCTGATCGCGGTAGACCTTGGTATTCGCGAGAACACTTGAAGAAGCCGGAGAGGTATAAGCTCAATATACCGTTATTGATTAAACTCACTGTCACCTGAGATATTACTTGGTCTTAAACTCTATATAAGTTTTGCGAGTAATAAAATCCGTAGTACCGTTGTGTGTGCGAAGTGTCGGATTCATCGTGGGAATTTCAGGACATCAACCCAGCTGTTACAGGACATCAGCCCAGCTGTTATAGGACATCAGCCCAGCTGTTATAGGACATCAGCCCAGCTGTTATAGGACACCAGCCCAGCTGTTATAGGACACCAGCCCAGCTGTTATAGGACCAGCCCAGCTGTTACAGGACGCCAGCCCAGCTGCAATCGTTTCTGGTGAAACGTCTGTCATTTGTAAGCCACACCTGACGAACCAACTATACCGCAAAGACCGGCCTTTCTCTTCAACAACATCATCGTGGGAGTCTTCTTATGTAACGTATCACGTCTTGCGTATGAACATTATTTAACATTTTAAAAGAAAGACTCTATATCAAACATTACATTCTGTACATTTCAAATATACCATATAAACTATAACTTGTGTTTGTACAATAAATAATCTTAAACCCTCCAATATAGACTTGTAATTTGAAATACACATACTATCATATCCTATGCGCCAATAGTTTAGTAATTTGTGTTGTCGCATAGAGATATTTTGGCGCTTAGCAACGTAGGGCTCGTTAAATAGCGATAAATTTACGCTATTACATATTTGTCTATGAATATAAAATTTGTTGGAAAAATCCGACGTATAAATATAATTAACGTAATAATTGTATGTGTATTGTTCATATGAAAAGCTGAGGATATAATTTTTCAAGTGTGCATATTCTCTTGTATATCATATATGAACAGATTTTATCAGTATATTGGAGGTAGATTATTAGTTGTTGTATGTTAGATAAGGTATTTACATGTTGATGTTTTGAACTGCTTTCCGCGTGCATATAAACTGGTTACCATATGTTCTAATCTTGTTGTGATAATAATAACTTGCTTTGAGTATAAATTACTAAATTTTAAAGTAATTTGTGATCACTATGTCGAATAAAAAAGAGCTTATAGAATATTTAAGGGCCAGGTCACTTGATGATAAAACCATATCTGAGCATAGTAGAGCCGTTAGGCGGAAATTCTGGGATAGAATTGAAAGTAATATTAACGAGGCAACTCGCTTAGGGCATAGTATTTCATTGTTCGATATGATCGGAGAATTAGACTATGCATGCAATTATAGTGAAGATGACGAAAATGAAATTAGTAGTAACAACACTATTAATCTGGAACATACTTCAGGTAAGTGCTGTGATGAGGTGATATTTTATAGTGTAACAGATATAGCATGCGAGAACCGTGAACGTATGATAGGATCTGAAGCTATCATGGATGCGGACAGTGTATGCATAACACATAAAAATTCCGAACCAGTAGTAGAGCCTGGAACTAGTATGGATACTAACGGTGCAGGTATTTATGACACATGGCCTGATGATGAGGTACTAGATGAATCTATATCAGGTACTGAGGTGTTTACGGAGGACGGAGAGGTGAATGATACTGGTGACAGTAAGGTGACAACAATTATGGTAAATAATAATGAACCGCCGCGTAATCAGTTTCATGTTCAAACACCACAAAATCAGCCGCAATCACAACAACATAAAAATACAACTCAGCAATTTAATACCAACTTATTAGCAACAGTTATTGAAAATGATTTAGTTGAAAAGCAGTTCAATCAATCAAGTATGAAAAATGTTAGTTATAAGAATGAAACTGTTATGTATGGCCTATATCCTGCCGAAATTAGGGATAATTTAGTATGTAATAATGATAATAGTAATAAACATGAGGGAAATATTAGGATTGAAAATTGCACCGACCTTATTGTCGAAGCAAAAGTCAATGGTTATGTCGACGAGAGGTTGTCCGACAGTGGCACAGAAATATCGCTGTTGGACAAGCAGTTACGAAAGAGGTGTAAAAACCACTTTGTACAAATGCCGATTCTGCAGGTAAGTCACACAAGGATAAAATCAGGAGCGTGTGAGTCGCAGGTAATTGAAAAACAGGCAATTAAAGCAACATACGAACAGGGTACGGAAGTAGATGCGACCGTCCTTGGAGTTAAAAAACTCGGACATAATATTATTTGGGAAGTTGATCAATTGAATAAATGGCATGCTGCATTGGAAGTTCAGAAAGAATTATTGCCAGCTAAAGTTGATTGTCGACCTCACGTTATCAGACTGGGACGCTCGAAAGATAAGATAACGAATAACTCACCGACCCCCAAGGTTCAGTTAATGAGTTGCGAGATAAGGCAATTACGGCGTATATTAAACAAATTCAAATCTGTATTTCCAAGTAAACGTGTGCGTTTCAAAACTGAGAAAAATTTATACAAAAAACTCAGAAATAAATGTCAGGATATAGGGGTAAGAATGTGTAGTGATTTAAATATGCCAATTCAGGTTTAAATGTTGTATGTAAGATGGCTCTGTGAATGAACAATAATCTAGTTTTGATAAGGAATGTTGTCTGTGTACCCTGTGACCTGCATAAGATTTCGTTATCTGTGTGTCAAGAACATGTGTGTTTGTTTTGGTTTGAAGGTTACCACGTGTCTTTTGATTTGATGCTTCTGTCAAAGTGACAGTTGGAAATGTTAGTATTAATTGAGGATGTTTATTTGATTTTAGTTCGAGGGTATTATTATTATTTCAGGATTAGGAAGTTGTTTTGGTATATTGAAAAATAAAAAAAATAAAAAAAAAAAATTTTTATTTTTTGTTAGTTAACTAAAGAAAAAAAAAAAAATTTTTTTTTAATGCGGGTAGGAGTTAATCCTGCAACGAATCACAGGATCATGATAGGCGGGGCAAGTTCATATATTACACAGACAATGGACATTCATATTATATTGGTAGATGGTTAAGTTTGGTTGTTATCAATTATATTTAGTAAGGTTAAGGGTTTAGTTTAGAAAAACTGTGCATTATTATTTATGGTTATTCTTGTACTGTGTTAGTGGAAATGTGCGCGCGTGCGCGAGTGGGAAACGTTTCCCGTGCGGTGCGTGAAGTATTATCGTTGTTTGACATTAGCTGAACTGAGACATGTGTATCGCTACAATCCCTATACCTGTCGGACTATTGTTTACGTTCATGTATATTATTAGTATGTAGGCAGTCATGCATGAGATACGAGTAGTCTGATTACCGCTATGCATGCTGTTACAAAGTCAATGCACTCTACTGCATGAAAAGTGCATGGTCACTTTACTAACCATGTGACTTCCATCCACCAATAGAATGCTGACTGGTGGTTGGAAATTTTCTTAAGCCTGTCGTTACACAGGCAGTTCTTCTACGCCATCTACCGCGAACGGAACGTGCACTCCTTGTACAAGAATTCTACCGCTTGGAAGGTGTTGTAAAGACTATTCGTCGTTAGTGAAACGGGAAGGCTCAGAACTGTGTATGTAGTACATCTGCACACAGTAGTG
Organism: Magicicada septendecula; assembly: GCA_034769895.1. Classification (NCBI taxonomy): domain Eukaryota; kingdom Metazoa; phylum Arthropoda; class Insecta; order Hemiptera; family Cicadidae; genus Magicicada; species Magicicada septendecula. Next base: position 324,651,031 of record CM068369.1, read on the forward strand.
TTTAAACGCATTACGCGTATAATTACGACAGTTCTTCTACGCCATCTACCGCGAACGGAACGTGCACTCCTTGTACAAGATTCTACCGCTTGCAAGGTGTTGTAAAAACTATTCGTCGTTAGTGAAACGGGAAGACTCAGAACTGTGTGTGTAGTACATTTGCACACATCAGTGTTTTAACGCATTGTGCGAAAAATTACAAGCAGTTCTTCACTGCTGCTTCCGCGAACGGTACATACAATCCTTGTACAAGACTCTACCGCTTGCAAGGATCTGTTAAGACTTTTCGGGGATAGTAATGCGTGTGACGCATAACAATTGATTTTATATCTTTACACACGATATTAATATTGTAGTATTACGTGTGTAAGAAGTGAGTGTAACTGTATCACTGTGCGAGATATTCCGCAGTGACAGTATCATTAATTGTTACGCAATAGTTCCATCAAGACGTTTCCGTGCTAGTGCAAGATTTCCTCATAGGGTGGTCTGCTGATCGCGGTAGACCTTGGTATTCGCGAGAACACTTGAAGAAGCCGGAGAGGTATAAGCTCAATATACCGTTATTGATTAAACTCACTGTCACCTGAGATATTACTTGGTCTTAAACTCTATATAAGTTTTGCGAGTAATAAAATCCGTAGTACCGTTGTGTGTGCGAAGTGTCGGATTCATCGTGGGAATTTCAGGACATCAACCCAGCTGTTGCAGGACATCAGCCCAGCTGTTACAGGACATCAGCCCAGCTGTTATAGGACATCAGCCCAGCTGTTATAGGACATCAGCCCAGCTGTTATAGGACACCAGCCCAGCTGTTATAGGACACCAGCCCAGCTGTTATAGGACCAGCCCAGCTGTTACAGGACGCCAGCCCAGCTGCAATCGTTTCTGGTGAAACGTCTGTCATTTGTAAGCCACACCTGACGAACCAACTATACCGCAAAGACCGGCCTTTCTCTTCAACAACATCATCGTGGGAGTCTTCTTATGTAACGTATCACGTCTTGCGTATGAACATTATTTAACATTTTAAAAGAAAGACTCTATATCAAACATTACATTCTGTACATTTCAAATATACCATATAAACTATAACTTGTGTTTGTACAATAAATAATCTTAAACCCTCCAATATAGACTTGTAATTTGAAATACACATACTATCATATCCTATGCGCCAATAGTTTAATAATTTGTGTTGTCGCAATATATATATATATATATATATATATATATATATATATAATTAGGATACATACTGGCTCACCTTCTTGTTGGAGTTGTTGGTTGTTCATTTTCAGTTTGACAAAGGCACGGTTAATTGATCGATAATTCCGGAGCAGCGGCTGGCCCTATTGGGGATATTTTCTGGGTAGAATAATTTAAATGGATTTCTTTTGCGGAGAATGCGGATATGGTCGGGCCATAAACTTGTTAGTGTGTTGTTGTTTTGTTGTAATGGATTTTAGGGCATTTTTGCCGTGGTTTTTTTAGAGAGAAATGTATTATATATATATATATATATATATATATATATTACAACGCTCCTTTTATCTAACACACTTATCTAATATTTTGAATGTTAGATAAAACGTTACTTACCCGTGAGATTACTTTACCTGGGCGCCAGAACAAATCCCAGATACTAATGACACGGTTCCAGCTTAGCTCAGAGCATAGAGACACAAATTCTCAGGATTCGTTCAGTGATTGTGGTTTTCAAGGGGAATTGTTACAAATAACACTTTAAAGTTTTGCTTGAGTATGTTTAATTAACGTTTTAATTATTTTTAAACTTCTTGAAAATGTTAATTGTAGGACTTATTGCAACCCTAACTCTTATAATTAGCGAGTGAGTGTGAAAAGTAAAGATTAAGAGGTTCAAACGACCTATTGCTCTGATCTGGTTTAATTAAGAGATTGATATCTCCCAAACCAGTGATAAAGAACAGGTCTACAATAATTTGCACGTCCAATACTACACCTTACTTTCCATTCTACACTCCTATACTATGTTATAGCTAATCTTACACATTAGATACAAAGTGTGCGATTCTTAGTGTCTTTTAACAATTGTTTATTGCTTTTTATTATTTGTTTAGTACTTATTTCATTGATCAATGAATCTATTTCTTACTGTTTGATGCGTTGACCGAAGATAGGAATCCGTAGAGGTTCTCCTTTTGATGGTTTAGCACTGAAGAAATGATGTTGATCAATCCGGTAGAAAGATGCTCTGGCAATTACAGATGCTGTCGCTCTCTGTTGCTCAGGTCACTTCACGGCTGATTATAAATTAATTAATTATTAATTTAATTAACTAATTTGTTGTTTTACACAGCGAGTGTTGTTGAACTGTAGTAGTTCCTCTACTGCGGACTACTTCTCGAACTTCTATATTTAAATACACTTTTGCGTGATTGATAAAATTTATGCACGTAATTTATATACGACTAGCGCATTGAAGATTCGAACGAAGAGTAACGCTACCCCTCGGTTTGAGTTGGCGTCTGTTTTAAATACGGGCTTCTGTTGGTTGTTCAAATAAATCATACGTTTTTCAAGTCTCAACAATCTCTAACTGGTCGAGGAAACACCCCATGACAGGTTTGAAACGGCAGAGCATTTCTAGTCAAAATCGTACTTCCTGTATTTGCAAATTGATTGATTACAGGTATTTGCAAATGTGTTTTCACAGATCTGACAACAGAATATTGTTGCTTAGGTCTTTATCTGTGTGTGTGTGAAAACACCTCATTCCTATGTAGCATAATTCTCTTGTTATTCCTTTTGGCGTTCGTTTTCCGTATAACTTCTTCAATTGTTAATTATATTAACTGAGATTGCGGCTACTTATAAAGCTTTACTTGCTGAAGACAATGCTGTTTTCAGAATTGCCGTATATTTATTTGTTTTGAAGTTACTGCAGGTTGAACTGATAATTTGAATTGAGTAAAATTTCATGTTCGTACCGGTAGCGGACGTCGCTGTGACGAGGTTAGAGTGAGATGGCTGCGATTGTACGCTCTCTCTCTTGCTTACGCTGCTATACTCTTACAGTCTAACACTTTCATATAACTTTTCTTTTATAGAATTGCTAAACTGCTATAATTGTTTTTATTATTTAGACAAAGCTTTTCGTCATTACTGACATCTTCAGGTCTTAAACAACCAGGTTGTTTAAGACCTGAAGATGTCAGTAATGACGAAAAGCTTTGTCTAAATAATAAAAACAATTATAGCAGTTTAGCAATTCTATAAAAGAAAAGTAAGGATGGCTGCTAATTTAAACTTTTATATAACGCTCAGATAGGACGCTAATATGAATTTTTATAATATATATATATATATATATATATATATATATATATATATGTAACCACTTACTTCTGTTTCTACGTTAAGCCCCACTGTTGTGAGTGCTAATTTGTAACAACTATTCTTTTACTTGGTTACTTGTTAGTTAAACAATTAGTTGGTTGGTAACCAACTAGTTAATGAGTACTGGGGTTTATTCAAGCTCCACGTTGGTATGCGCCAATTTGTAACAACTAGCCGTTAAGGTCTTGTTGTTACTTATGTATGATCGATTAGTTGTTATTAATGATACCTGAAGAAGTTTAAAAGGAAAATATTTATTATGTTATCGTATAGGTGACCTCCTACAACTTAATATTAATAAAAATTTTATTTTATTATATCGTTGCGGCAACTTTTATGTAGACCATAGCCCTGTGTTAATCAATTACTAAATGTTTACCAGATGATAACTCTATATTACATGTATTTTAGTTAATAATTCGATAATTCTCTCCAACCCTATTCAGTCCGTATTAATTAAATTAATTCAAAAGTTGCGAAGGAAACACGTTAGTTCGGCAATCTCACGTTCCACCAGCTGTCTACAGCAAGCGCTGCTATTCGTAATTGGCTCACACTTATAGGTTAGTTTGTTTCACCTGATAGTTAATCACCTTCTTTACCTGTAAATTACTCCCCCATCAAAATACAATACCTATTCTACAATAATACAAAACATCATTACATACAAGAACGATTCTTTATTTGTATTACTTTTTAAATTCCAACAGTGTTCTTCACGGTTATATGATCGTTATATCGATTGTACAATGTTGAATCGATTTGTCAATGGACTAGTCCTGTATAATACAATTTAAATATAATTTTATTTATCTCTTATCCCAGGGTACGTGTGATTCTTTTAACGATTAGTAAGGCCAGGTAATGCAAAATTAAGGTTACTAAGTATTACAAATTGTTATTAATTCTTAATGTATAAAATTAAATATAAGCTGGTGTTACCGTACAATGCGATTCTCAAGATAGCCGTGTCTGTTTACAAACGCTTGAAGACTTACAGATGAGGTTACTTCGGTCCAGAAAATGTGTCCAGATTATTAATAAAGATGGAAAGGTGATGTCCCGGAGTGCAACAGGAATTCTTCTATTCTTCGTTCTTCTTCACGATCCTCGTGGTTGTCGGTCCCGGTGGAATTGGTGTCGTAATATAATTTCTTCCTTCTTGGAAGTGAGGTTTATGTCTCCAGTACCAAAGGTTCTTGTGTATATTTGGTTTATAATTTCATTAATTCAGACTTCTTGTTCATTCAATAAGTATCCTGGTTCAATGGGAAATCGGGTTCATCATTAATTCCAATGGAATTAACCTGAAGAAGAAAATAGTAATTCCGCTACCTTTTGGATGTGTATGAGTATATTTCTCGAACTCTAGTTTAGTAATTATTCATCAATTTGGTTTGAAGGAATTGGTTTTGATACTTTTAATTTATTAAGTTTAATTCATTTTATTTTAATTTATTTTTTCGTTTAAATTTGTCTATTGAACTGAACTCAATAGCATATAACAATCGAAAATGAAAATCAACAAGCTTTTTTACATTTTAGTTACCCTAACAACCATTACTTTCTGTCATTGGATAATATTTGATATCCTAGAGCCAGAATTAGAAAATATTACTACTCTTTTTTAATAAAATACTCCATGCTTGGAATTATACCAAATTACATAAAACTCTCACTTAATCTACCTTATTAAACCGTATATATTTTACTATAGTTTCATCTGACTGGACTTATTAAAAAGGTATTAATTTCCTTTTACAAATATTAAATTTAGGCCTATTGGTTTTCTTACACCTGTTATAATATTGTTTTGTTTTTAACTTAATTTTTCTTTACCTGACCTACTGTACAAATAGTCACTGGCTTATGGCCACTTACATCAATTTTAATTTCCTGGTTTCAATTCATTATATTATTTAGTTCATCATTGAACCCTTCATTATTTTTTAACATAACTATAAGAACTACTTGCCAACTTTTTAACACTTATTGCCTTCCTGGCCAAGTTTACAAACATTACTTCAAACATCTTCATTAATCAATTACAGTAAATACATTTAACATAATATAATACCTAACACATGTACTTATACTTAATTATTTAAATACAATTTTAACATAAATAAAAGGAGTATCACTGACTAAGTACTTCTTTAAAGCAACAGCTCCACTCTTACTATCCACAAAACATAAAATAAATATCCTGTAAACACTATATCATGCTACAGCATAACACCAAGTACATTTTATAACACATTAAATATTAATTTGAATAGTATTTTATACTTAATTCCTACACATTAAACTCCTCCCATTAGACACAATGTTTATGTTTACATCTCATATTATTCATTACATATTTTAGATTTAGTTACACTTTTGATGTTTTAATTACTTAGTAACCTTAATATGTACCTCTAATGGATTCTTCAGGTGAGATGGGCCCTCTTGTATTTAATTATAACCGGCTTTGGGCATTGTTCTAAACCATATTTACATAGTTTTTTATGTAACGTCGGGGACCTCAACTCTGTTACGTTACATAACACTCCCCCTTCGAAAGAAGTTTATTTTGGCTCAATGTAGTTTAGTAAAAATAAACTTATAGTTCGTCCCTGATCAGGTTCTCTTTTTACTCATAATATTTTTTTATTTCCGTTTGGTTATAGGTACCCTTCACCCTATTATTTATTGGGTCAGATACCACATATGTATTGTTCTGATTGTCCTGGCTTATTACAAAAGGTCCAACATATAAAAACAACAATTTTTTTGCTATTTCTTCAGAACTGCTTGGTTGCTGACGGTTTCTTATTAAAATTTTTTCGCCGATGGTGTATTTAATGATGTTTTTTCGGGTAGCATCCTGTTTTTCCTTCTGGTTTCCAGTTTGTGGAGTAATCTATTATACACATGGGTAAGGTCAAGTTCTTCTTCGGGTCCTTCAGGGAATTGTATTAATTTGGTAATTTCTCTAGGTGGCAGTTTTGTAAACATCATCTGGTATGGCGTAACACCAATAGTTTCGTGATGAGCAATATTTAAAAAGGTTTCGGTTTCATTTATGAATTCACTCCATTTTCTATGATTGTCATAACAATAAGTACGAAGGACTCGCCCTACCTCTCTGAGTACCCTCTCCGCCGGATTACTACTAGGATGGTAAATTGAAGTTTTGTAGGTTTTAATTCCTCGATTTGACATTTCTAATTTCCATTTTCGACCCTTGAACTGGGTTCCATGGTCCGTTATTATAGAATATGCAGTGCCCACATCTATGAGGTACTTTTCCGCGATTACTTTGATAATAACATTGGTGGATGCTTTACTGATAGGATACAGCTTAGTGTAACGTGTGAAATGGTCCAAGATGATTACAATATATTTATATCGGCGCCTGCCTCCACTACGTGGGAAAGGCCCACAAATGTCAAGAAATGTTTTTTCTAATTTCCTCTCTGAAGTAATTGTTATTAAAACCCCCTCCTTTCGCTCATTGTTTACCTTAACCCTTTGACATATTCCACATCGTTTTATTAATTCCCTTACCTTCTTGTTTAAACCCTTAATATATACATGCTCCTCCAGTGCCTTTACTACTTTGATGGAACCCATGTGTCCATACATTTGATGATAATTATTTATTATTAATGATTCTGTAGATTTGGGAATATACAATTTCCACTTATTTTTCACAACAGGGGATTTTATGAAAATTAACCCGTTATAGTTTTGATAATACTGCATAATTATAGTATCATTACTGATGAGGCGTTCTCGTATGGTGGATAATCTCTGATCCCTTGCCTGTTCTTCCTGAATTTTGGTTAATACTTCTACTAATTCTTCTCTAGCTAATATTACAAGATATATTTTTCCAACGTCCTCCCTTTCAATTTCAAAAGTACCATTCTCCAGGTTCACCCTAGATAGAGCATCCGCTACAGTGTTCTGTTTACCTGGTACGTATTCCCATGTTATGTTGTATTCCTGGAGAGCCAATATCCAACGAGTTAATCTACCGCGGCTTAGTTTGCACCTTTGTATGAATGATATGGATTTATGGTCGGACCGTACTGTTAAAGGATAGCCTAATACATATGTGCGGAATTTACCGCATGCAAATACCACACTCAATAATTCCTTTTCCGTGACACTGTAATTTCTTTCACACTGATTTAATACCCTGCTGGCAAAACTTATTACTTGGTGGTCTCCTTCTTGATCTTCATGGTACAGCTTCGCACCCAGACTCACATCACTGGCGTCACAATTTATAAAAAATTTCTGATCAAAATCAGGATGATGCAGAATGATGTTTTGTAAAAATTTCTCCTTAATTAAAATGAATGTCTCATCATCTTCCTCCTTCCACTTCCATTTATGTTTAGATGACAGTAAGTGTTTAAATCTTGCTGTTAATTGGGAATAATTCCTTTAGAATTTCCGGTAGTAGTTGCACACTCCTAGGAATGATTGGAGCTGTCTAATGTTTTTAGGTCTGGGGAAGTTTTGAATAGCTTCCACTTTTTCAGGGGATGTTGATAATCCATTTTCAGAGAGTATGAACCCTAGGAATTGTAATTGATTGGTTAATAATTTTGACTTATTCAATTTCAGAGTAATGTTGCTCTTTTCCAACTTGCTTAACACCATTTCCACACGTTGGCAATGTTCCTCCCATGTGGTTGAAGTTACCAATATATCATCTACATATACTGTTGTGAAGGCTAACACTTCTTCACCTAGGACGTGGTCCATGCATTTAATAAAAACCGCCACAGAGTTTACTAATCCAAAAGGAAGACGTTTAAAATGATAATTCCTACCTTCAAATATAAAGGCGACGTAATTTCTACTGTTGGGATGTAACTCCACCTGCCAGTATCCGCAAACAGGATCCCAAATACTCATATACTTGTAATTCTTAAATTTCTTCATTAACTCTTCAATTTCCCCTGGTGAGGTTCTATCATTTATTATATTTTTATTTATCTCCCTGGCGTCCAAACATAAGCGTACGGTACCGTCCTTTTTCTTTATGTGGCTACTATAGGGCTAGTGTATGGTGATGAGCTATACTCAATTATGTCCTGTTCCATCATACTCTGTATTTCCCTTCTCACTGCTGGTTTTAGGGATTGGGGTATAGGATATGATTTCCGGTTAAAATTAATGGGTTCTTTAAATGACAATTCACAAATAAAATTCTTGGCCTTTCCTGGCAAATCCGAAAATACTTTTTATATCTGTTACAAATCTTTATTAAATGATTCTTTTGTTCAGGTGTTACTCCATTATTATTATTGGCAGTTTTAAACAAATAAATCTCCTGCAATTTTTCTTTCCATTCATTCTTTTTAACACAGGCTAACTCCTCAAAAGGTGTTCTATATTCCATTTCATCATCACGCATTAGAGTAAAAGAATGTCGTTGGTGAGTGGCATTTTTATGATCCAATATTTCACTTGACCATTCTCCATTTTCATGGTACAGGGTTATTTTTCCTCTGCCCATATCAATAATAGCTGAGTGGCGCCGCAGCGTATCACACCCTAGCATCGCTTTAAATGGTAATCCTTGAGCTACCATAAACACCATAGGAATAGTTTTACCTTCACTAGATACTTCCATCATTACTTGTTGCCGTATTGTTTTATTTGGTCTGCCAGTAGCACCTATTATTACGATGTTATTAACTGGTAATGTTGGTATATTTTTCTTATACATCTCCCTTATTCGGTTATATTCCACCTTGTCCAGGAGTGACACGTTTGCGCCGGTATCAATCACCATCTCTGTCATAACTCCCTGCAATTCTGCCATTATATATTGTAAGGGGACTATTGCCGGTGTTTAAAATATTATTTATATTTATTATTAAGTAGTTGTCCCAGGGTTATTTTTACTTAAAATGGGTCTTGCACTCGGCTAATTGTTATTATCCAATATCGGATTTTATTATTATTTAACTGTTTAGTGACTTATTCCCCTCAATTCAACCTATTGTTGAATCCAGGATTGAATAAGCCGGTTACTTACACTCCTTTCGTCGTATTAGCTGTCTGTTTAAATGGTTTAATTTTATGTATTATATTCACTGTTAGGATTATTCCACTTGAAGTTCCGTCGACTCTTTGTTGATCAGCGGTTTGAGGAGATCAGTAGTTTTCTTCCTATATACTAACATACACATACATGGACATGACATTCATAGTAACTCATGTATAATATTTCTTTATAATATTATAAATATATGGGTCTGTGCGGTTGTAAACAAAACATGAAATCACTCAATTTGAATGATTCGCATTCTAAGCATGGTACCAACCGCCTCGTTCTTCTCCTCTAATCTGTATTTACTGATACAATAAAGGTCAACTCTTTCACTGGTAAAAAATAATAATGGTTATTTATTCAATTCGAACACAGTGAAATTCAATACAATAATACGTTTTGCTCTTCTTTTTGGTTAACAATTAATAGTTTAAAAGCGAACATGGACTCTAAAACAAATGACAAGCTCAAGTTGGCATGACTGCCTCTGGTTAGTTATAAAATGTGTGTTGACAAACATATAGGTTATGCCGTATTATTCGACTGGAAATGTTATTAATAATCATAATAATAAAAGTAGTAGGTTCTTTTAGACTGCAAAATACACCTTTTTTAAATAATTGCTACGGCTAGAACAAACATATAAGATAAGAATTCATTGATTATTAATTAAAAAAGATAAAATATGAACTACTGTTCATGGTTAGGCATATGCTTTGAATATCGTTTAGTGCAACCTTGTTTGGTTAAAAGTGGTTAAATATTTATTATTAATTAATAGTAATTGTGATAATCCAGTGTCAGGTACTAAGATCATCTGTAAAATTGGATATTCCTATTTCAGGTAAAGGTAACTCATTTATTGTAGTTATCGCTCTCTGGCGAATCTCTTAATTGAATTTAGTAACAAAACATTTTATACTCCTATCTGCTAATAGCATAAGAGCACATACACTCTTCATTGATATTACAATGTCTTTACTTATTCTAGATATTTATAGTATACAAATAGTTGAAATTGTCGTTACTCAAATCGTTCAACTTCGACATTGTTCATTTGTATTCATCAGGTCCCTTCTGTTAAGAATAGGGAATTTAATTGTTTCTACAGGTTAATTTGAATCGCTTTTAGCGTTCAGTTATCTTTCTTATCATCTAAACATAACATTATATTTGTGGGTATGAATACTTGCGTCTCTTGTCGTTCGAAGGGTTACACTTTTTTTTTTATTATCAACACTTTTTAATTAATTAAAAATTATTAATTAATTATTTAAATTTTATCACTACACTGCATCCACTCCTATGCGCATTAACTCCGAATAAAGTACACTTGTAAATATACTGCACTGATTCTTCAATGTATGTAACCTATATCTCAGTTTGAGGTTAATTTGTTTACGCCTGGTTGCTGTCAAAAGCACGTTTTTCTGGAGCGTCGACGAGCATGCAGCTCGCTTCGTTGTTGTTGAAAGACTGTCCCTGGTTCCTCTGTCGGAATGATGAATTTCGGATTTTTTATAAGCTCTGATTGGTCAGTTTATTTTAATTCGTTCATTTACGGTAGACTTCGTCAAAACAGACGCTCTCATCAGCGTCGGTCTTTGGGAACAAGATTAAGAAATCATGGTTCACATACCCACGCGAAAGGGCTGAGCATAATACAATTATTTTTAAAAGTCCAATATCTTCCTTATAATTGTACTGATGGTGTTGTGATTACCCTCATTGTTCATGATTTTTAAAGACGATTAATTTGAACCCCCTCATCATATATTTCTGATTAGGGTTAGCTGACTTAGCACTTAGCATTTATACTTAGTGTTCATTAAGCCATTAATTATCAATATTTTATGGTTTTTATCCTATTTTCTATGGTAATATCTCGTTCTTAAATTACTGTACAATTTTCCCTTAAAACTATGTCTTAATATTAGCACTATGTCCGTTTTCATAGATTCGCACTTAAACCTATTGTCATACATTTTTGTTTTTCTTATTCCCTAGCAATAAGAGTATTTAATTGAATTTTAACATGGTGTAATTAAATATCGATGGGTTAAGTCACTACTGGCAGTGTTCTTTTTCCCTACATTATTGGTTTAGTGCCTTAATTATCACTTATTAATTAGGCTTGCCATGCCTATATGGAGTTACCTGGTTGTATGCTTGGTATCCTACACATTTTATTTGCATTATTTTCTAATTGATAATTGAAATAGTCACAATGACCTTATCGTTATTGTGATGCAGTTCACTCTGCATTTGATTCTGTTATTATCTAGGTTTGGTGGCTGTAAATTTTACTTGCAGCTAACTGTCACAATGGTTTAGTTGTAATTACATTTATATAGACTATTTAGATGGTTATTTTGGTTGCATTTGCTCATATGAACAGTATTCTGTCTGACATCAGGTCATTAGTTCAGTTACTATCTTTGTATAATGTGTTTATAACATGATTTTGGTTGCATAATGTCTCTTTGCCATTACAAGCATTTTGTCATATTTGTATTACATAAATATAGCTTTTATATTCTGTTATACTATTAGCTATCGTGTACAAAACGTTCCTTATATGCTCTATTTACTTCCTAGCTCATTACATTATGGTTTAACATTGTTTTGATTTAGTTTTCATCAAGTTTTACTGGAAACTGGATGCCCAGATTAGGTTATGTTATAGGTTCAGTGAGCAGTGATGTGTTGTTGATGTCTGTGTATTTCTATATTAGTCTATTCGACTGGTTTACATTCCATGTTTGTACATTGGTTATTGGTTATCAATAGTTCACATTTAGTTTACTCCTGTATTATCTTATTTGTTGTTAATTAGTGGGTTTGTATGAACATCATTCCCACTGTACAATTGGTCATTCACTATTTGGAACCTATTCCTCTGTTTATTCTATAACTACACATCATTTAGCTATCATAAACTCATCTTGTCCTCATTCAGTTTGCTTGTGACTCTTTATTTACAATATATAGTCCTTATTTACAATAATGTGTTTCACATCGACAATGAATGTATTCATTAAATGAGTTGTGGTCAGTGTTGACTTTACCATACAGCTTAGGGATTTATATCATGTAATTAATTCACATTTCTTCCTTCTTCTTAATACAATTATTCTTTCAAAGGTGTATGTTAGTTTGTTATACTTCAATTTCCTTCCCTTGTTCTTGTGTTTGGTCTGGTTATCTTCCTTCTTCTTTCTTCACTGATCTCCTTCTTACTGTTGTTTATTTTTATACATGATGTGGTTTTCACTTGTCTTCTTCACCTTGTTTCTTCCTTCTTCTTTCTTGAAGTTGTCATTGTTGTATTCTTCTCCCTGATTCTTCTTTCTTCTTTTGTTTTCTTGTGTCCTTCTCACTGATCTTTCTTTCCTCCTTTGTTGTCTTGTGTCCTTCTCACTGATCTATTGGGTATAGTATGTCAGTCGTCTCGTCTTTATTCTTCTTTTCTTCTTTATTGGTGCATTTACTAGTGAATTCCTTTCAATGATGCTTTACTTATTTAAACTTATGGTACTTTCTTGTTCAGTATACTTGGTGGTATTCTAGACCTTTTAATGTATTTTTACTAGTGGTGGCCTTTAACTTAATTTTCAGTACTTAGGTGGATGTGGTGTTATATGTACTGTTACAATATATAATTTGATTGTCAGTTTTATTCTCTGACTGTAACCCTTCTTCCGTTAAATCATTTCGTATGTCCTTTAAATAATTGTTCCTTGTAATGTTTATAATTTTGTTGTTTTCTTTTTGTGTTCGTACATACCCTTCCAATCCCAGCAGTGAGGGGTTATTTGATATTTCCACTGCTGTACTTAGTTTTCCACCCTATCCTGCGGACGATCGTCCCTAGCAGTGGTTCCTGGGTTGCCATCATCGGGTCTAAACTCTCTATGGTTTTCTTGGTGTCTAGGTAGATCCTCCTCTCTACTTCTATTACCGGTTTGATTTCGTTGGTCGTTGTTTGTACGGTTGTTATTCCAATAGTCTCTCCCATTATCAAAATTCCTGCGGCCTGCACTGTATCTGTTATTATTATAGTTATTATAATGATTGCCTTAGTAATGATTATTACGATAACGATTATTTATAAAATGGTCATTCACCCTTCGGTGATAATTATTGTGGTTAAATCGATTTGTTCCTGGATGCGACTCTTGATTTGGCTCCTCCCTTCTATTGTTGGAATATTCACTTTGCCGTCGGGACCTTTGATAATAGTCTTCCATTTCGTAACTGGCCAACAAGGTTTCCATTGCTCCTACTGTCTTCACTTGTCCACTGCGTCTGGCACGAACTATCTCTTCTTCAAAATGGTAAGATAATTTATTTTCCAAACATTCCTCTGGTATTCGCGGTTCTAAATGACGCGCCAAACACACCTTTCCCAAAAAGTAAGTAGTTGGTGACTGCTCTTGATTAAAATTGAATCTCCCGTTGGTAATGTTATCTCTAATCATGTTCTGTACGGAATCCGACCAGTATTTCGACCTAAAAGTCCTTTTAAACTCTTCATAATTACTCGTTTCATTCCGGACCGCTGACCACCAATTATCATTTATACTTTTAAAAAAATCATCTAATAAACTTTTTATTACGTTCCATCGGGTCACGTTAATCCTACTAAACCACTCATCTATTCTCTCCAGAAATTCTATAGGGTTTCCTCCATAAATTTTAAAATTGATATTTTCTTTTTGCTCAGGGGCTACGTGATGTGCCAGATACATTGGTCGATTTTGTAAAACTTCTATTGACTCCTTTATATTAATCAATTCCTGATTTTGTATATTTTCGACAGTTTCTTTATTTTGATCCACTTGGGTTTTTATTTGTGTTATCTCGTTATATACTATTTCAATTCTCCCAGCTATATTAATTTGCACTTCGTCCAATTTCTCTTGGGTTTCTAATTGTACTTCCTTTATCCTAGTTTTTTTAGTATTTTCCCCTTGAATAATTTTGGCTTCTACTTCCACTGCGAGTTGTATGATGTTTTCATCTGTCTTTTCTAGACCCACCTTAGTTTCAGTTAGTTGCTGTCTTACTTCCTTTTCATAATTATCCACCCTTTTGTTAAGTGTTTCATGGACATTTGCGACCCTTTCATTGATGACTTCCCTCAACGCTTGGTTCTGTTCATTTATAATTTGCCGCAACTCCTTATTACTGTTTTCAATTTTCTCGTCTATTTGTTTGTTATTTTCCTGAATCTGCTTTAAGCTCTCATCGTTCCTGTCAAACCTTTCATTAATTGGTTTAAGCTTTCATTTATCCGCCGGTTATTCACATCATTTTCCTCTTTATTTTTGTCAACCTTCTCATTCATTAGTTTGATTAAATTCTCACTCAAAATTTCGTTTTGTTTCTTTGAGTTTTCGTTAATGCTGTCTATTTTTTCATTAGTTTGTCTTAAACTCTCATTAGTTTCCTCCTTGGTTTGCTTTGAGTTTTCCTCCTGTTTCCTAAATTGTTCTGCCATAAATTTCATCATGTCTTGCCAATTTGGTTCTTCTCTGGCTACCGCTTTATCTGGTTGGTCCCCTTGGGCATCCTCTTTATTGCTCGCCTGTTGTTCTATTTCGGTGTCTGTAACTACCTCTGGTTCTTTTTCCCGTCTATCTTCTTCCATTTCTTGGTCTTTCGCTATCCTTTTAGAAACACCTCTAGTATGCATTCCTGTGCCTCTAATAGTTGCCTGCTCCAGTTAAGTAATAGCCTAATTTTTTACTTAACTAAAGCCCACTCGTTGAGCGCCAATTTGTAACCACTTACTTCTGTTTCTACGTTAAGCCCCACTGTTGTGAGTGCTAATTTGTAACAACTATTCTTTTACTTGGTTACTTGTTAGTTAAACAATTAGTTGGTTGGTAACCAACTAGTTAATGAGTACTGGGGTTTATTCAAGCTCCACGTTGGTATGCGCCAATTTGTAACAACTAGCCGTTAAGGTCTTGTTGTTACTTATGTATGATCGATTAGTTGTTATTAATGATACCTGAAGAAGTTTAAAAGGAAAATATTTATTATGTTATCGTATAGGTGACCTCCTACAACTTAATATTAATAAAAATTTTATTTTATTATATCGTTGCGGCAACTTTTATGTAGACCATAGCCCTGTGTTAATCAATTACTAAATGTTTACCAGATGATAACTCTATATTACATGTATTTTAGTTAATAATTCGATAATTCTCTCCAACCCTATTCAGTCCGTATTAATTAAATTAATTCAAAAGTTGCGAAGGAAACACGTTAGTTCGGCAATCTCACGTTCCACCAGCTGTCTACAGCAAGCGCTGCTATTCGTAATTGGCTCACACTTATAGGTTAGTTTGTTTCACCTGATAGTTAATCACCTTCTTTACCTGTAAATTACTCCCCCATCAAAATACAATACCTATTCTACAATAATACAAAACATCATTACATACAAGAACGATTCTTTATTTGTATTACTTTTTAAATTCCAACAGTGTTCTTCACGGTTATATGATCGTTATATCGATTGTACAATGTTGAATCGATTTGTAAATGGACTAGTCCTGTATAATACAATTTAAATATAATTTTATTTATCTCTTATCCCAGGGTACGTGTGATTCTTTTAACGATTAGTAAGGCCAGGTAATGCAAAATTAAGGTTACTAAGTATTACAAATTGTTATTAATTCTTAATGTATAAAATTAAATATAAGCTGGTGTTACCGTACAATGCGATTCTCAAGATAGCCGTGTCTGTTTACAAACGCTTGAAGACTTACAGATGAGGTTACTTCGGTCCAGAAAATGTGTCCAGATTATTAATAAAGATGGAAAGGTGATGTCCCGGAGTGCAACAGGAATTCTTCTATTCTTCGTTCTTCTTCACGATCCTCGTGGTTGTCGGTCCCGGTGGAATTGGTGTCGTAATATAATTTCTTCCTTCTTGGAAGTGAGGTTTATGTCTCCAGTACCAAAGGTTCTTGTGTATATTTGGTTTATAATTTCATTAATTCAGACTTCTTGTTCACTCAATAAGTATCCTGGTTCAATGGGAAATCGGGTTCATCATTAATTCCAATGAAATTAACCTGAAGAAGGAAATAGTAATTCCGCTACCTTTTGGATGTGTATGAGTATATTTCTCGAACTCTAGTTTAGTAATTAATTATTCATCAATTTGGTTTGAAGGAATTGGTTTTGATACTTTTAATTTATTAAGTTTAATTCATTTTATTTTAATTTATTTTTTCGTTTAAATTTGTCTATTGAACTGAACTCAATAGCACATAACAATCGAAAATGAAAATCAACAAGCTTTTTTACATTTTAGTTACCCTAACAACCATTACTTTCTGTCATTGGATAATATTTGATATCCTAGAGCCAGAATTAGAAAATATTACTACTCTTTTTTAATAAAATACTCCATGCTTGGAATTATACCAAATTACATAAAACTCTCACTTAATCTACCTTATTAAACCGTATATATTTTACTATAGTTTCATCTGACTGGACTTATTAAAAAGGTATTAATTTCCTTTTACAAATATTAAATTTAGGCCTATTGGTTTTCTTACACCTGTTATAATATTGTTTTGTTTTTAACTTAATTTTTCTTTACCTGACCTACTGTACAAATAGTCACTGGCTTATGGCCACTTACATCAATTTTAATTTCCTGGTTTCAATTCATTATATTATTTAGTTCATCATTGAACCCTTCATTATTTTTTAACATAACTATAAGAACTACTTGCCAACTTTTTAACACTTATTGCCTTCCTGGCCAAGTTTACAAACATTATTTCAAACATCTTCATTAATCAATTACAGTAAATACATTTAACATAATATAATACCTAACACATGTACTTATACTTAATTATTTAAATACAATTTTAACATAAATAAAAGGAGTATCACTGACTAAGTACTTCTTTAAAGCAACAGCTCCACTCTTACTATCCACAAAACATAAAATAAATATCCTGTAAACACTATATCATGCTACAGCATAACACCAAGTACATTTTATAACACATTAAATATTAATTTGAATAGTATTTTATACTTAATTCCTACACATTAAACTCCTCCCATTAGACACAATGTTTATGTTTACATCTCATATTATTCATTACATATTTTAGATTTAGTTACACTTTTGATGTTTTAATTACTTAGTAACCTTAATATGTACCTCTAATGGATTCTTCAGGTGAGATGGGCCCTCTTGTATTTAATTATAACCGGCTTTGGGCATTGTTCTAAACCATATTTACATAGTTTTTTATGTAACGTCGGGGACCTCAACTCTGTTACGTTATGCAGAATCCAGAATCAATGCAATAGTTTTGACCAGTAATACAGACTGACGAGAGATAACCTTTGGCCAGCTGATAGCATGTGGATTGGAATTTCTGTCATTGTTCGCGTTATCTGATAAACCGGTCCATAGTCGCATGGGATTATTGTAGGTTTGGCATTCCGAGTTCAACGGTAATTTTAGTTTGTTTCCTTGCAATCAGCTGATTTATCCTTGACAGACGTTACTCAGTTGTTAATGTGGATTATTGTTTGGCCCGTTCCATGCCGCATTCCGGGTTGCGTCCTCAGTTTGTTTGTGCGTCTATTATATGATGAGTCTAGGCTGTGCTGTAGAGAAGTTACCCCCCCCTTCTCCTCAAGTATGGAGATTACTATTAGAAAAGGGAGATTGAGAGATTGTTGTTCGCGTGCCCTCCGCATGGTCTTCCTCTGCTTAGTTAATCGGGGCCGTCCGCCTTAGAGTAGGGAAGTTGGCCATGCATATGTCAAGGTCGGTGATCTTGTCGTGTTGCATATGCGTGGTCGGTCCACGAGGTGGACAGTTGTAGAGTAGGTAGGTGCTCACATATCAAGGTCAGTGGTACCTTGTTGGCCTTCGGGCGTGCATATGTGAGTGGCAGTAGTAGTAGGTGGTGGTCACCAGTGAGGGTGACGTTTTGGGGGCGGCCCCCTGGGCATTGGCAGGCAGGGGGGGATCGCGTGGGGATGATCGTTGGTGAGAGATGTATTCAGTCCTGGGGAGGGGGGATAGAAGTTGTCCTGTAGATATGAATTTTGGGTCTCAGTGTGTAGGTTTGGAGGCCTTAGGAGGTCAGAACTCAGAGTGGCGTCCCAAAACTCGTCTTTCTTCTTTTCTTCTTCTATCTCTTGTCACTGTATGCTGACCCTGATCAAGTCAGCATGCAGTACCCGCACACTCACATAGATACACTCCCATGCACACATGCATACACACTACACTTCTTCTTTCCTCTTGTTTCGTTTTCTCTCTGAGCCTCTGTCTTCCTAAATGCGGTAAGTTTTCTGAGATTTCCCCAGAAGGTCAGGAGTCTTGCGGTTATAGGGATGCAGCCAGGAGATCAGTTTGTAATGACAGGTGAAGAGAGGAAGTTTCAGCCATGTGAAGGCCATCGAGTTAATTTGAGAGAGAGGGCGTGCCGATGCCGTGTCTGAGGTTGGTCCCATAGTTGATTTTGAAAGTAAATGTCGGCGGTTGGAAATGAATAGTCCACGGAAATTAAATTAATTGTTGTTAAGTAGGAGGTTTGAATTAGAGGTCACATCTTGGGAGAATGAGTTAAGATAAAGGAGTTAAGATCTACCTTGGGTTGGCTTTGTCTGGAGAGGTGCGTTCGCGTGGTCGTGGTGCGATGTTGATAGGTTAGTCTAGTGGAGGCTAGACTTACTACCGTAGGGTAGGGGACCACTCACAGGTCAGGGACCTTGTTTGTGGTGGTGGTAGAGTTGTCGTTGTTGTTGTCAGGGTGTTGATTGGCGCTTGGGATTTCAGGTTGTGAGGAGATTCGCCAAGGCAATCAAGAGGACTCTGGGATTCCTGTAGGCAGTAATGAGGACTGTGGATAGGGATTTGAGTTTTTTTTTGGAGGGCAAGGAAGTTGCCATTTCGGGGAGAGGATGTGCCGAAGCGTTCGGGATTTTCGAAATTGCACCAGGACCACTGATTTCGCTGTTTCTGTTCTCCCAAGTGCGGATAAGTCTCTGAGATTTCCCGGCAAGGCCAAGTAGATGATGTAGAAGTAAAGGTCTAGAGACCCGGGGTCCTAGACTGTGGCTAAAACCTTAAGATTTGTTGGCAACCAAGTTGCCATTTGGGGTGAGGTTGTGCCGTTGTTATATTGAAAGGTAAACACCACGGCCACTTTAATTTTATTTTCCGTGCGTTCGGCGCACTATCGCTGCTTGTTGCGATGCCCGCGTTGATAACGAGATGCAAGTTGTTCGCTGCGACCTTGAGTGGTGACGTCATTGGGCAGGCTGTGGTTTTCGTTTCTCAACAATTTGTTTGTTCGTTTGTCGTTTAGTCAGCAATGTCTGAGTTTCTATAAGTTAACGCCGACCCGTGCGTCGGTCTCTCTTTTTCTCGTTCAACCTTGGGGTGACTGGATTTTGACGGCGTAAATTGTGACACCACTATGACTAGATAAATTTTCTTAAAGAGCTTTAGGTTTCTCCGCTTAGTCGAGGGGAAATGGGTCCAGGTGATGGGCACGCTACATCTTCGCCCATCCGCAGAGCTTGCGTAAGACACCCCAACGCCGTCACGCCATCCGATATCGTCCTACACACACCACCGAAAATGCAGGAACGTCTTTAGTGCCCTCCGAAAGATCAGGTGGGAAATTTCCATTCTTTAATAAACTTTACACTCGAAGTGCTCCGCAGGTTATCGGGCAACACACACGCTAAAATCTGTGCCTAGATATTAGACTCATGTTTAACATTACTGAACATGTTTTGTGAAGACATGCTAAAGTATGGACATTACTGACTGGGTTATAAATAACTTATAAGTATTTGTGCTTTGGTTTGTATAGAGTCATGGGTTACCTTTCTGTTATTTAAATATTTAATTATATTCCTATGAAAGACAAAACAGTTTAAAACTCTTTTTGACAATATTCAGAACTCAAGAAAATGTAATACTCGGAGAGTGCTTGCATCTGCCTGCCATATGACCGGTGATCCTGCACGTTTCTATTTGTTTTCTGATTTTTCTAAATTTAAATTTCTCTTATTTGGTTATTTTGTTGGTTCAGTTTAACTATTCAAATTTTATTATTATACAGTAAGATTCCTATACTTTACTAATTTAACACCTAACCTAATTTATGTTAACTTAACACTTAACTTAAAAGGCGACTCCTTTTAATTTTTCTGTATTTAACTACAATTTTCTACAATTTTTAATATTTAGGCAACATTCTTAAACCTCGGACTGTGATCACTGCTTTCAATTAATGTGATTTATCCTAGTGATGGGGAACAGGTAGATGAAAGTACTGCTGCACACTTGAGTAATTGTTCTTGGAATTTAATTATTAATCATTATTTATTAATTATCAATTATTATTGTATTATTTAATTATCATGGGTTGTCTGCTCCAGACACTTATAATTATCATGTGTTCATAAATGGTTCCTGCATTACTCATGCAATACAAACTGTTGTAAAATATAGGAAGTAAAAGTTTATAATAATAATAATAATAAATTCAGTAGGTTGGCATGCCATTATTAAATTTGTGGAAAATACTTTGACATTTTTGTGTAATTAAACCATCATGTGAATTTAAAGAGAGAGCTGAATGGAAGTCAAGTATTAAGAAAACTTAGACAAAATGATTGTAAAACTATTGTTCAAAAAAAAAAACTTAAATAAAATCTTGTTACTGTTGATCAGCTGTTTTCCTGCAAGACCTGTCACTATGGCTCAGCACATTTTATTTCCAATCTAAGTCACATGCCTAGTCTTAAATATTAAGTTACGCCTCCCCAGAAAAAAAAATTTTTTTTGTGATTAGAAAAAGGGTGTAAAAAAATATTCTGGGTACCAAGGGGGCGTTTCAGTAGTTGCTGTAATGTGGTTATCCATTTCTGACTTGTAAACTGCGTTCCATTTTCGGACAATATTGCGACTGGTTTACCGATTTCTTCGCAGTACAGTTTTATTTTATTTATGGTGACTGTGGTGGTAGCCTTTTTTAATTGGTAGAGTTTTACGAATTTAGTGAAGTTATCCACCATAATTAGTATATATTTGACACCGCCTGTTGAAGTTGGTAAAGGGCCATAATAGTCGATGCTATCTAATTCTCCCTTCGACTTAGGAATGACGGGTTGGGTCTCTCCCAACATCCTTTGATAATAGTCTTTAATCTTCTGACATGTCTGACAAGTTTTTATAACATGTTGCGTAATCTTGTTAATGGAGTTTCCCGTGAAATACTCTTTGAATAACTGGTGGGTACGTCGGTTCCCTACGTGACTATAGGCGTTGTGTAGCTCGTAAATCAACGTTCGGCTTAGCTCCGCTGTTAACATAAGTTTTCACGCCCCTCTGTCCTTCCTGTAAAGCTTGCTTTTGTACCATGCATATTTGTCATTAAGCTGGTGATCTGGGTTTGTTTGCACATTTTCTATAATTGACTTCAATTTCTTATCTGCTAATTGGTGAAATGTTAATTTTTTAATTTATTCTTTACCTCATTATTAATACGGATAGTGATACTATTGACTTCGAATTCTTCGGTATGATCAATTGATTTCTCAGCGTCCATATCCTCAGGATACTAAGGATGTATCCTATGGTACTAAGGACGTCAGCGACAACGTTCTCTCGCCCTTTGCAATAGACTATATCGAAATCATAATCTTGAATCGCCAGAATCCACCTGGTGATGCGTGAATTGTTCAGGTGACACTTCTTGATAAATATCAAAGCCTTATTATCAGTAATGATAGTTAATGGTCTCCCAAATACATACGTGCGAAACTTTTGCAGACAATGTACGACGCTCAATAAAACTCTAATTCCGTGGTGAAATAGTTCAGCTCCGCGCCTCGTAGCACGCAACTGGTGAACGCGACTACGTCGATTTCATTATTTTCATCCAGCTGATAAATTTGTCCTCCGATAGCATATTTACTGGCGTCCGTCTGCAGGTAGAAACGCTTATTTAGGTCAGGGTGTTTGAGCATTACCGTTTCATTAAACAATTCCTTAACCCTTTGAAACTGTCGACCTATTTCCTGAGTCCACTTAAACTTTGAATTTTTCTTTAACAAGTCCAGCAGCGGTTGTGTAGCTTCAGCATATTTGTTCGTAAACCTGCTATAAAAGTTAGTTAACCCCAGAAATCCCTTAAGTTGTTTTTGGTTTTTTAGGTCTATGGAATTCTTGTATAGCTTTCACTTTATCTGGAGCAGCTGTTATCCCCTGTGTAGTCAAACAGTATCCTAAATAATTGAGCTCTTTGCGAAAAAACTGTGACTTCTTAAAATATACCGTAAGGTTTGCCTGTTTCAGATCTCGAAATAATAATTTTAGGTGTCTTAAATGCTCTTCCACACTGGCTGAAATACATAGGCAATCGTCCACATATAGGATAGTGAAACTCTTCACCTCGTCAGATAGTACTCGGTCCAATCCGCGTGTCAAGCTGGCTAAGCTGGTTTTTAGGCCGAATGGAGTTACAGTATATCGGTAACACTTGCCCTCATATAAAAATCCAGTATAATCCCTACAATCCGGGTGTAAAGGAATCTGCCAAAATGAGCTTCGTAAATCAATAGTAGACATTACTTTGACATTTCCACACTTGGTCAGCACTTCATTTATCGGGATTGTACCTTCATAATCTGGCATAGTGACCGAGTTAAGCTTCCGAGCGTCCAAACATAACCTTACTGTCTGATCTTTCTTTATCACAGTTACCATCGGGTTTATGAATGAACTTTGTGCCCTTTCAATCACTCCGTGCTCCTCCATTCTCCGAATTTTAGTTCTCACAGCATCTTGATATCTCATTGGAATTGGCCAACCCTTCTGACAATATGGTGTTCCATCTGTCACTTCAAATGTGTGGCAATACGTTGTAATTCGCCCTGGTGTCTCACGAAATACCGTTTTATTATTTGTTAATATCTTCCGTAGTTCTTCCTTGTCGCAGTTGGTTAACTCCGTAATTTCCTGGATTTTTTGGTTGATAACTTCTACGATGCCTTCTTCTTCTGCTGCCAGCTCCACCTGGAATATTTCTGCTATGGTCGTCTCTCTATGGGTAGGATTTCCTTTAATTATTAGTTGTTTATTATTAAGGTCTATCACACACCCGCTCTCCACCAGCATGTCAACACCCAAAATACATTCTGTCACCAGGTCCGGCGCTACTATAAAAACACTTTTAAACTGTAAATCTTTAACCTGCACATTTAGCAATACCTGCTATGTAATTCTTTTAGATTTACCGCCCGTGGCTCCTTTAATTATGGTATTAGATAGTTTTAACATCTCTATTTTCCCCAATATTTTTTTATTATTGTTAAACCAACGTTCCGAAATCGCATTTATTTGGCTGCCAGTATCCACCAATGCGATAATCGGCACGCCGTTCAACATTATTTGAATCTCCGGGAATTTATTGTTTCTTAACCTAACATATTTATTATCATCACTTATCAAGTAATCCCTAATATCTAAGAAAGTCGTATTTACATATTTAATATTCTCATTTAAATCTAAGACATATTTACATGCTTTCTCTAGTTTTTTTGCCTCGTTGGGTCAACCTTGCTACCTGCATTACTTGTCGACGGAACGACATTAGTTTCCGCCTTGAACTGGTTTTTCCACTTCGCCTGTCTAGGGTATTGTGTTCCCTCTTCATTAATTCCGTCTCGCTCGGTCATTTTTGCTCTCTCTTCACCGCTATACTTCCATTGATTCCTTTCAAGCCGGCTGTCAGCTGGTCTTTGGTTCATCGACCTACTGCCGTTTCGTAAGTGATTGAATTCCAGTAACACTTGCTCAAATTCAGTAATCGTATTTACCCCACGAGTGATAATAGCTACCTCAAACTGATGCGGGTAATATCTTCTTGCCAATTTCCTTTTCAAATATCTATCTGAGATGGGCGGAATCAACTACCTACTCTCCAACAATTTTCTTTCTAAGTACTGGATTGTAGACATCCCTGTCTCTGAGTGGTACAGTCCGAATTCCAACTGGTCTCGAACCCGTTCCTGGATAACGTCATTCCAATACTTATTACTAAAGGCTTCTGTAAACCCCGCAAAATTGTTAACACTATCTCTGACTAACCGCCACCAAATTGCAGTCTCTCCTTCCAGATGTCTCGATACCCATGCGATGTTGTTGATGTCGTGATAATGTTCATGGTATAGTTTAGTTAGTTCATTGATGAACTCCATCGGGAAATCGCTGGATCCATTAAATTTGATTTCTTTTATCTGCTCGTCGACAACGCTTCTGGTGACAGGTCACGCGTTTACAATGCCATCTTCGTCCGAACGTCGCTTTGTAACTGCTGCAACTTGAGGTTCGTTTCGCCCGAATGTTATCCATTTTGCTTTCTAACTCTTTTAATTTATCTGCCCCTATTTTGTGAGCAGCAATACTTTCGTCACAAAGTTTATTGGTCGCTATTACTTTTTTGTTTATAATTTTTATGTCACTACTATGCTTATCGTCTATATTCTTCAGCAACTTTTCATTATCAGTAAACTTATTATTAATTTCATCCTTAATAGTACTAATCTCTTCATCTATCATAGTTTTGGTGTCTACTTTAAATTGTTGCAAAATTTCATTGTTTTCTTTTTGAATTCACTGGTTGTGTGGCTATTTCGTCTCTTAAGACCTGGTTTTGTTGTGTAATCTGTTGTGATAGTTGTTGTAACTGTTTTGAATTTTGTGATTGTTTCGATATTTGCTCCTGTAATTGTGTTGACATTCGTTCTTGGAATTGTTTCGTCTGTTGAGATTGTTCTAACTTCTGTTCACGCATTTGTTTTTGTAATAATTCTGTTTGCTGTGTCATTTGTTGTGACATCTGTTGTGAAAATTGTTGTAGTAATGCATACATATTCGGTTCTTTAGGTGCTTCTGTTGTTGTTTTTGTGCTAATCTCGTGTTGTATCTCTGGTGTTATTTGTGGTGTTTCTACTTCTTCGTGGTCCTGTCCCCGCGTCCTTGACTCTTGATCCTCCACTGTTATTATTATTATTATTATTATTGTTATTTTGTCTTTAGGTGCTTCTGTTGTTGTTTTTGTGCTAATCTCGTGTTGTATCTCTGGTGTTATTTGTGGTGTTTCTACTTCTTCGTGGTCCTGTCCCCGCGTCCTTGACTCTTGATCCTCCACTGTTAATTGGGCGAGTATATGTTGATCCCCTAACTGGTTGTTAATATCAAACTCCCCTTCGCTATTCTGAGTTGTCTCTGTTTCTGTATTCATGTTGTCGTTTATTTTGTTTGTGTTGTTCTCTATATATTTCGATTGTCTAATTTTGCTTCATGTGATCATACAAAATTATTCTTATCCTCTACGTTTCTTATTCTACTTTTCTTATACTCTATTTGCAATTCAATTGTCTGTTTAGCTTAAAAATTAAGCCGTGCAATGGGCTCCAAATACTACCTAGCGTAGGATTTGGTCTTTATAAGCTCCACGGTCTTGGGCGCCAAATACCACCCACGCAGCTTAGAGCTAGAAAAAGATAGGTGTAACTCACTAATACTAAGCTCTCAGCTCTTGCTTTGATGGCGACTCTTAAATTTATCTCAGGGTATCAAAATGATTATTAACACAATTTGAATTGAATGAATCCTAACTTTAATAAACTCTTCATTAACACCTTACAAGTTTACATACAAACTTAAAATGATTTACAATATTGAATTTTTAACTTCTCATCAATTCTTATTTAAAAGTAGGTTCTTAGACAGATTGAATTTCCAATAGTAATAGATTTAACAAAAGATACATGAATTATTATGAGTTTTAATGTTTAAATTTTGTTTTACTTGTTTGTTGAATTCCGTTTGTGTTGGTGATTCCTTCCCTCGGAGTCTGCGATCCTGGAGCTTTGCGTTCGTCGGCGATTCGGACGATCCTGTTGTCGACACTCGTTGACACTAACACTTTAATTACTTAGGTTTCACCTTCACTACACAGCTCACATCTACTTACTGCTTTAGCATGTAACTAGTGTATAACTACTATTTATTCTGACACTTTAGTAAATATGTTATTAAGCTGAGTGGTCACAATATCAGTAATTCATACCGAATACACTTCAACGCTTCGTAACTTCCCGATTCACGTGGTAGATTACCTTTGATGTGGATTTCGATAGTTTATCGCCAAGTTACAGTGTATTTATCACAATGATTACTTTGATTTTAGTATATTTCTTCCACTGCAATAACGGTTTTAATACTATTAATGCACGACAGGAATAATGTACTCATACTAACTATCGCAAGTTTAGTTATAAATAAAAATCTTCGTCGACTTAATACGCGGTGACGAGTCTGATAGCTGTAATGTTCTCCGTAGACTCCCGACAAATTTCCAAACTACGTTTTTTATACACACACAATCCTTACCCACAATATTTACAAATCGCGTTCCCATTGGTTTCAAGTACCGCGATATTTGATTTCCTCCAACCCAACTAGCTAATTTCACCCGCTAAAAAAATGACGCTTTCTTTCATTCGCCAAAAAACAGCGCGTGCCAAACTTATACAAACAAGTGGGGAGAGACGCTATCTTATGCTTGCTCGCTCTAACCTCTCACTCTAATTCTAACGGACCGTATTGTCTGAACACTCAGTTTTGTCTCGCTTTCACTTAAACTTTATTGTTTTTTTTAGTACAATACATTTTTATGATTCTTCACCCTGTACGTGACTTGTTGTATGGTTTTCTCCCCGTCAGACAGTCGCCTCGACAAGGGTGTGTTCTTTTGAAGAACACCGCTAGGCTTGCTGCTAAAAGTACTTCAACTCAACATTACTTGCATGTCTTAATCTAATAAACAATTACTAATCATTATTCTATATAAAATCTGAGTAAAATTGAGTAGCATTCAATTTTAACGTTATAACCAGATATAGTTCTGCATTCTGGAAACACACCCAACAGTCCAGACCCTCTTAAATATGCTAGCAGAAGCACTGTGCTAGAGTATGGAGTATGGGCTCTCTAACATAGATTAACCAGTAACAGCTGAGAGACAAGGAGGTAATACCAAAAAGGCTTCGCGGATTCTACGGACTCGTGGGGAGGAGCACCTTCTAACTGGAAAATTACTCTTAAATATAATTATTTAAACTGCAGCATAAAACTCAGCGTGTAAGGGAAAACAGTCCCTGAAACTGTCGGGTCAGTGAAGAAGAAAGTCTTAATCCCCTCTTTGTGCATCGGACCTCATCAAGAAACTATGTTTTTTAACTCATTTTCATAGAGCTCCAAATACGAGTGCTCTGTGTTTGTTGTTTTCGCTGACGCTCTATTGGGAAAACATACACGTTTCAAGTAGTCATTTTCTTTGTCAATGATTGAATCGTTTGAATCTAGTACGTAGGGGACTCCGGGTTTAATTCTTGACAAATCTGAATCTTAAAAAAAGGAATCATTTGTGCAAAACCTTAACCTACGAGCTGTGCGGGATTCCGAGGTGGTATCCATGGAACGCATCTCTGATATAGTTGCAAAAGTCTCATTACTAGGACTACCACTTCAGATAACCAATACTACCAGCCTGTTGAAACTTTATATACCAAATTTTGATGGTTTTAATGTGTACAGGATTTCTTACATACACATTTATAAATTTTCGTTGAACATAAATTGGGGATTTAGTTTTGTAACACTACAAAACATTTTATTTCATCATACTGCAAGGATTTCTTCTTCACGGAAGTCATTCTGCTACTACTAGACGAAAGCTTGTTTGTTTAGGCCTACATGTTTAGTTACCTTAACGACCACGTTGATATGCACTGGTTATACTCTATGAATCAACAAGTGGAGCTGTGCGGGACGAAGGGCATGCCCGTCGATGCTGGGTCCCGAGCTTTTAAATGATGTCACTGTCATGTAATAATAACTTGCATATTTTCTGTGTAATAAATTCTGAAAAGTGGGGAAGACCCATGAGTTTAAGAAACATTTACTGTAAGCCACGTTTCACACTTATGTATGACTGCGTAATGTCAAAACACCATAGAAGTTTAAGCTTGTCTCTTTTGTCGGTTGAGATTATTACGCTTCATTTCTTATTTAAAAGAACTTTATGTACTAATAAATTGATGCATCTCCAGGATATATTGTATATATATATATATATATATATATATATATATATATATTGTAGCATGACAGATAATCCACTAAGTTATAAATCAAATATGATCATAATTACATTTAAATTAATTAAATCAAAAGAAAGTTCGAAGCAAAATAAATAAATATCGAATGAAAATAATTAATAATCAAATGAAAAGAATTAAATATCAAATGATATTCCCCTGCTGTGTACAGGTTCGATTCTATTCTTTTAGGTATCGATGTCCGTTCTCATATAGGGTACATAGTATTGTGTGTCTTACACCCTTTTCTTATTACTGGTACACTTCAAATTATCCTGGCAGTGTGTCCGTCACAGTTTCGCCCTAATTGGTACTTGACACAATTTCTTTTATCTTACATTTTGTAGGCTGTAAATCTCGTGTTTGAGTCGAGTCTGTCACGGCCAACCTTGTTCCCTATTGTAAAGCTATGTGAAGCGTATTTGTATTGTCCGAAGCAAACGTTCAGTTGACACCTCGTCACACAGTTTCTTTATTTATTGCTCGTGGCCTGCGTAGGTGTGTCTTGTTGAATGTAACGTCTTTTCGATCATACTAAAAAAAGTTTTTAATTTTTTGGTTGTTACATAGGTCCCCAAATCGGATTGGATGTTGGATCAGCGGAAGACACTCTAATCCGATTTCTGCGGTCTGTGTTTGTTGTGGGAGTCCCCTCTGATAAAGTCGCGGTCATTGACCTACTTTCCTCTGCTTGAGGTATACGGGTATATATTCCCTATATTTGGTTGAAAACTAACTCTGGGAATTTATTGCCGTGCATCTGAGGAAGGATGAACGCATTTTTACACATTTGCATATCTAATTAGATATGGGGTTATTTACAATAATAATAATAGCTGTGGATGGCTGTGTCATCCGCTTATAACCTAATACATGAAATAATGGTTTTCGACATGAAATGCAATTACTCATGTATCGTTTAAACATCATTACGATAGCTAATGTCCTTAGTCTATCTCGAACATTTAAAACACAACTTACGACCTGTAAATACATATTGATACATTCACTAATTATTATTGAGTATCACTCACAATACGTATTACTACCATCTATACTGATTATATTGATTATAAATTTATATACATTATTTAGGAACAATTACCAATTCATTTGAAATCATTATGATTATAGATAACTTCGTTTTATATCACTCAGATTTGATTAATTAATCTAACATCATCGTGTGTCTATAAAACTCGTTATAACGTCTTTGGCAATTTATTGCTGCACATTCAATCGAATTTTTCGCATCATAAGTGTCCTTTCTATTTAAATTTCCATTAACACTGGCTATACACAAGTAATTAACGTCGTTAGGTTGCCACATCGTGACTTAAGAATTTCTTGTACAAAATCTTTAAATTATACACTAATAAGATATACATCATACCGATTAGCTAGTTGGACCGGTTTTCGCGGGACATTCACCTTATGTGTTGGTCCGTCTTCTAGTCCACTAGTCTAACAGCTGATGTCATTTTCGTTTTCTTTCGAGACTTGTACTCTCGTCCCATAATATCTCTTTAGCAACCTTACGTTGAAAATACCCCTCTCTTTCCCATTGCTATCGCACTCAGTGAGCTCGTATGTCGCCTCACCAAGGACGCGATTAACCTTGTATGGTCCGGTGTATAACTCGAAAAACTTGTCGATCCTTTTCATTGCGGCGTCGGATTGGTGGTAGCTCCTTAACAGCACCTTATCGCCGATAGCAAATTTAGTAATATTCTTACCATCATTGATACGTTTAGCATATTTCTCTCTTTTGTCTTTTATTTTTACAAACACGTTGATATTTGAATTGTGTTTATTGTTGATGACATCTTTGTCCAGCCACTTCTCCCATGCGCGGGTCGGCTTCTTTCCTAAGTGCGCCTCGTGGGGTGTTATTTCTATTGTTTCGTGGTATGTTTCATTGATACATGTCTCAATCATTCCGGCGTATCTTGACCACTTGCTGTGCTGGTCGTGTACCAGGATCCTGAATAGATTTCCCAGTTGGCGGTTAATCCTTTCCGCTAAGTTCGCTCGAGGATTCCTTATCGCCGTGTATCTTGGTTGTATTCCCAGCTCCTCGAGACCTTTAACCCATTTTTCGGCGGTAAATTGCGTGCCGTTGTCGGTTAAAATGACTTTCGGTCGTCCAAACTTCGTACAGTAGTCGTTGATTCGTCGTAGTGTCGTGGTGGTTGTCGCTCTTCTTAGTGTGAATAGTTTGACAAACTTTGTGAAGTTGTCCACCATGACAAGTAAGTATTTGACACCTCCTGTACCCGTTGGTAAGGGTCCATAGTAATCGACGCTCACGATGTCACCTCTAGCTGATGGTATCATGGCCTTTGTTCCGCCAAACAGCATCCTGTTGTTCGTATCCTTGTACCGTTGGCATGAGTCACAAGTTTGGATGTATACTTTCACTTTCTTGATCAAGCTGTCAATCGTGAAGTGCTCCTGTAACATCTTTATACACCTTTTTGGGCCTAGGTGTCCGCACATTTGGTGTATTTCTGCAATTAGATCCTTCGACATGCTGTCAGGAATGTATAGTCTCCATTCGCCACGTCGTCGTCGGTACAACTTATCATTAACAATTTTATAAAACTTACCCAATTTATTATCTACATCGTTATTCTTAATCTTATCTATAAGCGTTCCTAGTTTGGCCTCTTCTTTTTGGTATTTGCCGATATCTCTAATTATTTTACCTAATTGTTGACTCATTTTAATAACTAGGTGATTAATCAAATATTCGTGCGTTTCCTCGTTCGTCTCGTGTTGTTCCGTGTCAGCCGGGTATCTACTCAGTATGTCCGCAACGACATTATCCTTTCCTTTGCAGTGGATAATGTCGAAATTGTATTCCTGTATGGCGAGAATCCATCTTGTAATTCTGGAATTGTTTAAGTGGCACTTGTGCATAAATGTTAATGCTTTATTGTCCGTGATTATCGTTAGTGGCTGGCCAAGTATGTACATACGAAAGTTATCCAGACATCTAACGATACTTAGGAGCTCTTTCTCCGTCGTGAAATAATTGCGTTCTGCTCCCTTAAATGTCTTGCTTGTAAAAGCGATGACGCCGATTTCTCCTTCTTCATCGATCTGGTAAAGCTGGCCACCATACGCAAAATTACTAGCGTCACACTGAATATAGTATCTTTGGTTCGGCCGTGGGAACCGTAGAGTTACTGTGTCTATAAATAAATTCTTGACTCTCTGGAAACACTCGTCCACTTCCCTTGTCCATGAAAACTTTCGTCCTCCTTTCAGCAGTTCATGTAAAGGTTGCGTTGTTTCTGCGTATTTACTCGAGAATCTATTATAAAAATTGGTAAGACCAAGGAAACCTTTGAGTTGTTTTGTATTCTTCGGTGCTGGGAAATCCATAATCGCCTTTACCTTGTCATCGGTTGCTTGTATCCCTTTTGTTGTAAGGCGATAACCAAGGAAGGAGATTTCTCGTCTGAAGAATTGTGACTTGGTGAGGTTGACAGTGATATTTGCTTTATTGAGGTTGTTTAGCAACGCTTCTAAATGATTTAAGTGTGTTTGTATATTATTGGAGTAACACAAGCAGTCGTCCACGTAGATGATCGTGTTCTTCTTGACCTCCTCCTCGGGGGCCACGTCCAATCCACGTGTCAACGCCGCAGAGCTGGTGCTAAGTCCAAATGGTGTCACTGTGAATCGGTAGCATCTCCCTTCATGCATAAACGCAGTGAAATCCCTACACTCTTGTTTTAATGAGACTTGCCAGAAGCTACTGGATAAATCGACTGTCGACAAGTACTGCATATCACCACATCTAGACAATATCTCATTTACCGGGGACACTCCTTCGTAATCGGGCACAGTCACGATGTTCACTTTCCTTGCATCAAGGCATAGGCGAACCCTCCCATCCTTCTTGTTAACTGTCACGATTGGGTTGACGTACGGGCTGGCGTAACGTTCGATTATTCCATATCGTAACATCCGGTTAATCTCCTCGTTCACCTTGTCTCTGTAAGCAAGCGGCACAGGCCACCCTCGTTGAAAGTAAGGTGTCCTGTCCGTAAGGTGAAACTCATGCGTATAACCCTCTATTCTTCCCGGGCACTCCCTAAAAACATTCCGGTTCCTTACCAAAATCTCCTTCAGGCGTTGCAGTATTCCTTCATCCACGCAGTCTATGCTCCCAATCTTTTCATCGATGCATCGCAGTACTTCCTCTTCTTCTTCACTGTTTATCACGTCAATATTCATGATTGGTATAATGTGCTCCTCATCATCAGTGTCGCTTTTTAAACTAACTACTTTGTTTCCGATGTCGATGCGACACCCAACTT
Source organism: Magicicada septendecula (assembly GCA_034769895.1). Lineage (NCBI taxonomy): Eukaryota > Metazoa > Arthropoda > Insecta > Hemiptera > Cicadidae > Magicicada > Magicicada septendecula. The sequence goes on from CM068369.1 coordinate 324,684,064, forward strand.
CTTGTAAAAAACTAATTCCTAGTATACACGGTTTCACTAATTCTGGTATTATCAAAAACACACATTCATATCGGATACTATCAATCTCAATGTCACACAATATTTGTCTCTTAACTAATTTGGATTTATTTCCTACAGCACTTATTATAAATGTATTCGTTACGGGTAGTGTCTCATATGGTCCTATACTCTTCTTATGATTATTAAACCAAGTCTCCAATAATCCGTTGACGAGACAACCAGTATCAAGCAAGGCTTCCACAATTACATCATTATTAAATTTAATAGTAATTTCGGGACATTTCAATATTTGTTTATTAACAATCTCGTCGTCCTCTTGTAGTAGGTCCTTTCGTAAATCAGGTAATAATATATTTACATTCTCACTCGGAAGTAAGTCGCTTAAAAATTCTATCTTCTTCCCTCGTTTGACATATTTTTGTTGTTGTTGTTATTGTCGCTGTTACCGCTCGCCCTTGGGGTGGTGTCAATGACTCTACTAGGTCCCGCCTCTGCTGGTGTAAACTGTACCGTATTGACGTACTGTTTGTTGTCATAACGACCCCTCGGCTGCCGGTCACTTTCACTTTTGTTATATTGTGTCTCCCTTTCTCTCGGGTTGTTTTTTCCTTCGTTGTAGGGTCTATAATGTGGCCTGCGAGTGTTATCTCCGCTTGACTGTATACTCGTAAATTCCGTAATCAATGCTTCGAAATTTGGTATACTTGTGATACCACGTGTGACCACGGCGAGCTGCAAGTCCTTACCAAAGTGGCGAGCTAGTTTTCGTATCAGCTGAGTGTCGGTTAATGCTGGTGACAGTTGCCGACTTTCCAGTAAAATCCGTTCTACATACTGGACAGCTGTGATTGGTCCATTCCACTCATATCTGCCGTACTCCAGATTGTCGCGTATATTGTCCTGGCGTTCTTGACCCCAGTACTTCAAGGTGAAGGCTTCTTTAAATTCTTCGTACGTGGAGATTTGATTCCGTATGACACGCCACCATATTCCAGCGTCCATCTCCAAGTGTCTCCCGATCCATTTAATGTCACCGTTGTTGTAGTACTGTTCCTGGATCTCTGACAATTCCTTCAGGAACTCCATTGGGAATCTGTCAGTGCCGTTGTACTTTAACTCTGTATGTGTGTGTCCGTTAATTCTACTGATTATCCCCGACTCACCTTCAATTAGCTGACGCTGTAGTCGTTCTATTTGTGACTTCAATTCGTTGATACGAGTGGTTTTCTCTCTGGTGCTCTCACCTAGTTTTAGTTCCGCCGACTTCTGTCTCCCATCTACCTCATTGAACTTCTGCTGCATTGTGTTGTTTACGTCTCCCTGTTCCTGTTGTAATTGTCTTACTGTTTGGAGTAGCTCGACTCTCAATTCCTCCTGCTTCTTGTGATTTTCTTTTGCGTGTGTCTCTACTCTGTTGTGGATCTTTTGATGCTTGTTTGAGTATTTTGGGCAACGCTCTTCAGTTCCTGTCGGTCTAATTCTCTTGTTTCTCGTACCTCTTCGAATTTCTTGTCGGTGTCGTCCTTTAACTCTTTTATGATCTCGTTCTGCTGCTTCTGAACCTCGTCTATCTTCTTGTCACAATTATTTATGTATTCGCGCATTTCTGCTCGTATTTGTGTAAAATTTTCATTCTGCTTCTCTAACTTTTCATTAAAATTTTCATTCTGCTTCTCGAACTTTTCATTAATTTCTTCCTTTTGCTTCATCATGAAGTCCATTAATGCGCGCAACGTCACCGCTTCCTGCGGTTGTTGTTGGGACTCCTGTCCCCGCGCTCTGACGTCTGACGTCTCCTCAGTCATTTGTGAATAGGTTGGTGATTCCTCTCGTTCGACATCAGGTACTCCCTGTTGGTTATTAATATCGAAACTCATGGAATCGGTACTACTGGTCGTCATTTTTGCAGCCTTACTCCGCGTTAACATTCAGTCCCAGTCCAACTAGCTTCACACTAATAATATTTGTTCTTACAACTACTAACATGAAATATTAATATATATGCTTATCCTATCTCTACTGCCTGCTCTTTGCCGTGCGATGGGCGCCAAATACAACGATCTGCCACGTGTTGGGCAGTCAATTACAACGATAAGCAATTATGCTAACAATAATGAATTAATTAATCTGTGGTTAATTAATTATGTAAACGTACTAATTTGCATAATGAGCTCGTGTAATCACACAATTAGGTTACTCATATCAACTGAACTGATTGAAGCTAAATAACACGTTAATTCCTTTACGTTAGCATAACTATTGCATGGAGACTCTAATTGTTGTATTAATAAGAAAAAACTACTATAAATCACTCAAATGCCATTACTTTCTTGTTCTGAGGTAAATTGACAATGATGAACGCATACATTCTGGATAAAATAAACACTTATTTATTTAACATCATATCATTAAATAAAGAGATTTCAAGATATAAAAAAATGGATGATTCCCTGTAAATACATTCATAAACTCATAAAAGAACATAAAAGAACACATGTATATACATCAAATTACAATGTGAGTATAATACGTTGTTTGCTGGAAAACATACACATACGTATATAATATAATCGATATATAGAAACACAAATAGTCAAACAATAAATCTTATACTAATGCGTTCATCGTTTGCCTCAGATGGATGGCGTTAATTATGTTTAACATGTTTAATTTAAATACTCAAGGGGTGTTTTTTGAAAAAGAGACAGGACAGTAGAGTTCTTATGATAAGAATAGCATAAAGATTACTTGTTAGACGAATTATCCGATATTTCCATCGGCGTAACTCCTCCTCTCTGCTGGTCCATGTGTGGGAAGCTGCGTAGCTGTGATGTCACTGACACTTAACACACGCGAAACAGATTCACTCGCGCTGTGTGTGTGTATTCTGTTGATTCTGCTGTTACTGTTCGTGTCATGAAATTATGTGTCGTGAAGATAAGTTCATCGTTAACTATGGTGTATATGTCTGTCTGTCTATTGTTGAACTTCTAGTATGTACATTAATGTTTAGTGTTTTTGATGCCGTGGTGTAATTGTTCCAAATGATATTGTATCGCTCCGCCGCACTGTATAACGTTACGATTTCGTCGTCCGGTATTACATCAACGATAGTTCTACGCGTCGGTTATTGATGAAAGTGTGACTGGTTAGTTCAGTCCTGAATTAGAGTATAATAAAGAATTCTATAATTGTTAAGCACTGGCGTATGTCGCATGTTTTTAGACACTGTAGGTACACTATTACCGGATACGCGCCAATATCGAAATATCTAAGTCACTTAGTTATATGTCGCGTGGCAAAGTTTCAAAGTCCCACTGCCGTCCGTATGTTAATCGAACATTGACGACCGACTGTTGAGAGTTATAAATAGACTGTTTAAAAGTACGTGAAGACTGTTCAAAGTATATGATTGAAAATTTATGAAAGACTGTCCTCCCGCGTGCTCTGCAAACAGTTTTTATGAAGCATCGTTTACCACAATGCACCCTGCTGGAAAACACGCCTCAAGTCGAACATGATAGGACGGAAGATCTCCTAACCTTCTGCCAAACCATCGTTCTTCACTTCTCATTCGACGTTCCCGTTGCCATGCTGGCGACGGTCCTCTCCACCTGTTCTCTGGGTAGATGCTGGGTTGTGATTGGGTATCCTGTCTCCCCACGAGTTCGCGTCGAAAGCCTCCGTACTCTTTTCCTAGAACAGGAGCGATTTCATGGGTGTCTATCATGTCTTTGTCTAAGCGTACTCCGGATCTCGCTGCAGTTCTCACGCAAACAATGTGTCGTATTTTGTTATTGTTTCGTTGTGTTCGACCCCTTTTCCGAACGCTGTCCAGGCGCAGCGTGTCGTCGTTTCCAAAACGGCACTCCTTCTCCCTGTCGTAAATATCCGTTGTCGCCAGTAAGACGTTCCCCTTCTGTGTACAGGTTCGATTCTATTCTTTTAGGTATCGATGTCCGTTCTCATATAGGGTACATAGTATTGTGTGTCTTACACCCTTTTCTTATTACTGGTACACTTCAAATTATCCTGGCAGTGTGTCCGTCACAGTTTCGCCCTAATTGGTACTTGACACAATTTCTTTTATCTTACATTTTGTAGGCTGTAAATCTCGTGTTTGAGTCGAGTCTGTCACGGCCAACCTTGTTCCCTATTGTAAAGCTATGTGAAGCGTATTTGAATTGTCCGAAGCAAACGTTCAGTTGACACCTCGTCACACAGTTTCTTTATTTATTGCTCGTGGCCTGCGTAGGTGTGTCTTGTTGAATGTAACGTCTTTTCGATCATACTAAAAAAAGTTTTTAATTTTTTGGTTGTTACATAGGTCCCCAAATCGGATTGGATGTTCGATCAGCGGAAGACACTCTAATCCGATTTCTGCGGTCTGTGTTTGTTGTGGGAGTCCCCTCTGATAAAGTCGCGGTCATTGACCTACTTTCCTCTGCTTGAGGTATACGGGTATATATTCCCTATATTTGGTTGAAAACTAACTCTGGGAATTTATTGCCGTGCATCTGAGGAAGGATGAACGCATTTTTACACATTTGCATATCTAATTAGATATGGGGTTATTTACAATAATAATAATAGCTGTGGATGGCTGTGTCATCCGCTTATAAACTAATACATGAAATAATGTTTTTCGACATGAAATGCAATTACTCATGTATCGTTTAAACATCATTACGATAGCTAATGTCCTTAGTCTATCTCGAACATTTAAAACACAACTTACGACCTGTAAATACATATTGATACATTCACTAATTATTATTGAGTATCACTCACAATACGTATTACTACCATCTGTACTGATTATATTGATTATAAATTTATATACATTATTTAGGAACAATTACCAATTCATTTGAAATCATTATGATTATAGATAACTTCGTTTTATATCACTCAGATTTGATTAATTAATCTAACATCATCGTGTGTCTATAAAACTCGTTATAACGTCTTTGGCAATTTATTGCTGCACATTCAATCGAATTTTTCGCATCATAAGTGTCTTTTCTATTTAAATTTCCATTAACACTGGCTATACACAAGTAATTAACGTCGTTAGGTTGCCACATCGTGACTTAAGAATTTCTTGTACAAAATCTTTAAATTATACACTAATAAGATATACATCATACCGATTAGCTAGTTGGACCGGTTTTCGCGGGACATTCACCTTATGTGTTGGTCCGTCTTCTAGTCCACTAGTCTAACAGCTGATGTCATTTTCGTTTTCTTTCGAGACTTGTACTCTCGTCCCATAATATCTCTTTAGCAACCTTACGTTGAAAATACCCCTCACTTTCCCATTGCTATCGCACTCAGTGAGCTCGTATGTCGCGTCACCAAGGACGCGATTAACCTTGTATGGTGTATAACTCGAAAAACTTGTCGATCCTTTTCATTGCGGCGTCGGATTGGTGGTAGCTCCTTAACAGCACCTTATCGCCGATAGCAAATTTAGTAATATTCTTACCATCATTGATACGTTTAGCATATTTCTCTCTTTTGTCTTTTATTTTTACAAACACGTTGATATTTGAATTGTGTTTATTGTTGATGACATCTTTGTCCAGCCACTTCTCCCATGCGCGGGTCGGCTTCTTTCCTAAGTGCGCCTCGTGGGGTGTTATTTCTATTGTTTCGTGGTATGTTTCATTGATACATGTCTCAATCATTCCGGCGTATCTTGACCACTTGCTGTGCTGGTCGTGTACCAGGATCCTGAATAGATTTCCCAGTTGGCGGTTAATCCTTTTCGCTAAGTTCGCTCGAGGATTCCTTATCGCCGTGTATCTTGGTTGTATTCCCAGCTCCTCGAGACCTTTAACCCATTTTTCGGCGGTAAATTGCGTGCCGTTGTCGGTTAAAATGTTTTTTGGTCTTCCAAACTTCGTACAGTAGTCGTTGATTCGTCGTAGTGTCGTGGTGGTTGTCGCTCTTCTTAGTGTGAATAGTTTGACAAACTTTGTGAAGTTGTCCACCATGACAAGTAAGTATTTGACACCTCCTGTACCCGTTGGTAAGGGTCCATAGTAATCGACGCTCACGATGTCACCTCTAGCTGATGGTATCATGGCCTTTGTTCCGCCAAACAGCATCCTGTTGTTCGTATCCTTGTACCGTTGGCATGAGTCACAAGTTTGGATGTATACTTTCACTTTCTTGATCAAGCTGTCAATCGTGAAGTGCTCCTGTAACATCTTTATACACCATTTTGGGCCTAGGTGTCCGTACATTTGGTGTATTTTTGCAATTAGATCCTTCGACACGCTGTCAGGAATGTATAGTCTCCATTCGCCACGTCGTCGTCGGTACAACTTATCATTAACAATTTTATAAAACTTACCCAATTTATTATCTACATCGTTATTCTTAATCTTATCTATAAGCGTTCCTAGTTTGGCCTCTTCTTTTTGGTATTTGCCGATATCTCTAATTATTTTACCTAATTGTTGACTCATTTTAATAACTAGGTGATTAATCAAATATTCGTGCGTTTCCTCGTTCGTCTCGTGTTGTTCCGTGTCAGCCGTGTATCTACTCAGTATGGCCGCAAAGACATTATCCCTTCCTTTCCAGTGGATAATGTCGAAATTGTATTCCTGTATGGCGAGAATCCACCTTGTAATTCTGGAATTGTTTAAGTGGCACTTGTGCATAAATGTTAATGCTTTATTGTCCGTGATTATTGTTAGTGGCTGGCCAAGTATGTACATACGAAACTTATCCATACATCTAACGATACTTAGGAGCTCTTTCTCCGTCGTGAAATAATTGCGTTCTGCTCCCTTAAATGTCTTGCTTGTAAAAGCGATGACGCCGATTTCTCCTTCTTCATCGATCTGGTAAAGCTGGCCACCATACGCAAAATTACTAGCGTCACACTGAATATAGTATCTTTGGTTCGGCCGTGGGAACCGTAGAGTTACTGTGTCTATAAATAAATTCTTGACTCTCTGGAAACACTCGTCCACTTCCCTTGTCCATGAAAACTTTCGTCCTCCTTTCAGCAGTTCATGTAAAGGTTGCGTTGTTTCTGCGTATTTACTCGAGAATCTATTATAAAAATTGGTAAGACCAAGGAAACCTTTGAGTTGTTTTGTATTCTTCGGTGCTGGGAAATCCATAATCGCCTTTACCTTGTCATCGGTTGCTTGTATCCCTTTTGTTGTAAGGCGATAACCAAGGAAGGAGATTTCTCGTCTGAAGAATTGTGACTTGGTGAGGTTGACAGTGATATTTGCTTTATTGAGGTTGTTTAGCAACGCTTCTAAATGATTTAAGTGTGTTTGTATATTATTGGAGTAACACAAGCAGTCGTCCACGTAGATGATCGTGTTCTTCTTGACCTCCTCCTCGGGGGCCACGTCCAATCCACGTGTCAACGCCGCAGAGCTGGTGCTAAGTCCAAATGGTGTCACTGTGAATCGGTAGCATCTCCCTTCATGCATAAACGCAGTGAAATCCCTACACTCTTGTTTTAATGGGACTTGCCAGAAGCTACTGGATAAATCGACTGTCGACATGTACTGCATATCACCACATCTAGACAATATCTCATTTACCGGGGACACTCCTTCGTAATCGGGCACGGTCACGATGTTCACTTTCCTTGCATCAAGGCATAGGCGAACCCTCCCATCCTTCTTGTTAACTGTCACGATTGGGTTGACGTACGGGCTGGCGCAACGTTCGATTACTCCATATCGTAACATCCGGTTAATCTCCTCGTTCACCTTGTCTCTGTAAGCAAGCGGCACAGGCCACCCTCGTTGAAAGTAAGGTGTCCTGTCCGTAACGTGAAACTCATGCGTATAACCGTCTATTCTTCCCGGGCACTCCCTAAAAACATTCCGGTTCCTTACCAAAATCTCCTTCAGGCGTTGCAGTATTCCTTCATCCACGCAGTCTATGCTCCCAATCTTTTCATCGATGCATCGCAGTACTTCCTCTTCTTCTTCACTGTTTATCACGTCAATATTCATGATTGGTATAATGTGCTCCTCATCATCAGTGTCGCTTTTTAAACTAACTACTTTGTTTCCGATGTCGATGCGACACCCAACTTCTTGTAAAAAACTAATTCCTAGTATACACGGTTTCACTAATTCTGGTATTATCAAAAACACACATTCATATTGGATACTATCAATCTCAATGTCACACAATATTTGTCTCTTAACTAATTTGGATTTATTTCCTACAGCACTTATTATAAATGTATTCGTTACGGGTAGTGTCTCATATGGTCCTATACTCTTCTTATGATTATTAAACCAAGTCTCCGATAATCCGTTGACGAGACAACCAGTATCAAGCAAGGCTTCCACAATTACATCATTATTAAATTTAATAGTAATTTCGGGACATTTCAATATTTGTTTATTAACAATCTCGTCGTCCTCTTGTAGTAGGTCCTTTCGTAAATCAGGTAATAATATATTTACATTCTCACTCGGAAGTAAGTCGCTTAAAAATTCTATCTTCTTCCCTCGTTTGACATATTTTTGTTGTTGTTGTTATTGTCGCTGTTACCGCTCGCCCTTGGGGTGGTGTCAATGACTCTACTAGGTCCCGCCTCTGCTGGTGTAAACTGTACCGTATTGACGTACTGTTTGTTGTCATAACGACCCCTCGGCTGCCGGTCACTTTCACTTTTGTTATATTGTGTTTCCCTTTCTCTCGGGTTGTTTTTTCCTTCGTTGTAGGGTCTATAATGTGGCCTGCGAGTGTTATCTCCGCTTGACTGTATACTCGTAAATTCCGTAATCAATGCTTCGAAATTTGGTATACTTGTGATACCACGTGTGACCACGGCGAGCTGCAAGTCCTTACCAAAGTGGCGAGCTAGTTTTCGTATCAGCTGAGTGTCGGTTAATGCTGGTGACAGTTGCCGACTTTCCAGTAAAATCCGTTCTACATACTGGACAGCTGTGATTGGTCCATTCCACTCATATCTGCCGTACTCCAGATTGTCGCGTATATTGTCCTGGCGTTCTTGACCCCAGTACTTCAAGGTGAAGGCTTCTTTAAATTCTTCGTACGTGGAGATTTGATTCCGTATGACACGCCACCATATTCCAGCTTCCATCTCCAAGTGTCTTCCGATCCATTTAATGTCACCGTTGTTGTAGTACTGTTCCTGGATCTCTGACAATTCCTTCAGGAACTCCATTGGGAATCTGTCAGTGCCGTTGTACTTTAACTCTGTATGTGTGTGTCCGTTAATTCTACTGATTATCCCCGACTCACCTTCAATTAGCTGACGCTGTAGTCGTTCTATTTGTGACTTCAATTCGTTGATACGAGTGGTTTTCTCTCTGGTGCTCTCACCTAGTTTTAGTTCCGCCGACTTCTGTCTCCCATCTACCTCATTGAACTTCTGCTGCATTGTGTTGTTTACGTCTCCCTGTTCCTGTTGTAATTGTCTTACTGTTTGGAGTAGCTCGACTCTCAATTCCTCCTGCTTCTTGTGATTTTCTTTTGCGTGTGTCTCTACTCTGTTGTGGATCTTTTGATGCTTGTTTGAGTATTTTGGGCAACGCTCTTCAGTTCCTGTCGGTCTAATTCTCTTGTTTCTCGTACCTCTTCGAATTTCTTGTCGGTGTCGTCCTTTAACTCTTTTATGATCTCGTTCTGCTGCTTCTGAACCTCGTCTATCTTCTTGTAACAATTATTTATGTATTCGCGCATTTCTGCTCGTATTTGTGTAAAATTTTCATTCTGCTTCTCTAACTTTTCATTAAAATTTTCATTCTGCTTCTCGAACTTTTCATTAATTTCTTCCTTTTGCTTCATCATGAAGTCCATTAATGCGCGCAACGTCACCTCTTCCTGCGGTTGTTGTTGGGACTCCTGTCCCCGCGCTCTGACGTCTGACGTCTCCTCAGTCATTTGTGAATAGGTTGGTGATTCCTCTCGTTCGACATCAGGTACTCCCTGTTGGTTATTAATATCGAAACTCATGGAATCGGTACTACTGGTCGTCATTTTTGCAGCCTTACTCCGCGTTAACATTCAGTCCCAGTCCAACTAGCTTCACACTAATAATATTTGTTCTTACAACTACTAACATGAAATATTAATATATATGCTTATCCTATCTCTACTGCCTGCTCTTTGCCGTGCGATGGGCGCCAAATACAACGATCTGCCACGTGTTGGGCAGTCAATTACAACGATAAGCAATTATGCTAACAATAATGAATTAATTAATCTGTGGTTAATTAATTATGTAAACGTACTAATTTGCATAATGAGCTCGTGTAATCACACAATTAGGTTACTCATATCAACTGAACTGATTGAAGCTAAATAACACGTTAATTCCTTTACGTCAGCATAACTATTGCATGGAGACTCTAATTGTTGTATTAATAAGAAAAAACTACTATAAATCACTCAAATGCCATTACTTTCTTGTTCTGAGGTAAATTGACAATGATGAACGCATATATTCTGGATAAAATAAACACTTATTTATTTAACATCATATCATTAAATAAAGAGATTTCAAGATATAAAATATGGATGATTCCCTGTAAATACATTCATAAACTCATAAAAGAACATAAAAGAACACATGTATATACATCAAATTACAAGGTGAGTCCAATACGTTGTTTGCTGGAAAACATGCACATACGTATATAATATAATCGATATATAGAAACACAAATAGTCAAACAATAAATCTTATACTAATGCGTTCATCGTTTGCCTCAGATGGATGGCGTTAATTATGTTTAACATGTTTAATTTAAATACTCAAGGGGTGTTTCTTGAAAAAGAGACAGGACAGTAGAGTTCTTATGATAAGAATAGCATAAAGATTACTTGTTAGACGAATTATCCGATATTTCCATCGGCGTAACTCCTCCTCTCTGCTGGTCCATGTGTGGGAAGCTGCGTAGCTGTGATGTCACTGACACTTAACACACGCGAAACAGATTCACTCGCGCTGTGTGTGTGTATTCTGTTGATTCTGCTGTTACTGTTCGAGTCATGAAATTATGTGTCGTGAAGATAAGTTCATCGTTAACTATGGTGTATATGTCTGTCTGCCTATTGTTGAACTTCTAGTATGTACATTAATGTTTAGTGTTTTTGATGCCGTGGTGTAATTGTTCCAAATGATATTGTATCGCTCCGCCGCACTGTATAACGTTACGATTTCGTCGTCCGGTATTACATCAACGATAGTTCTACGCGTCGGTTATTGATGAAAGTGTGACTGGTTAGTTCAGTCCTGAATTAGAGTATAATAAAGAATTCTATAATTGTTAAGCACTGGCGTATGTCGCATGTTTTTAGACACTGTAGGTACACTATTACCGGATACGCGCCAATATCGAAATGTCTAAGTCACTTAGTTATATGTCGCGTGGCAAAGTTTCAAAGTCCCACTGCCGTCCGTATGTTAATCGAACTTTGACGACCGACTGTTGAGAGTTATAAATAGACTGTTTAAAAGTACGTGAAGACTGTTCAAAGTATATGATTGAAAATTTATGAAAGACTGTCCTCCCGCGTGCTCTGCAAACAGTTTTTATGAAGCATCGTTTACCACAATGCACCCTGCTGGAAAACACGCCTCAAGTCGAACATGATAGGACGGAAGATCTCCTAACCTTCTGCCAGACCATCGTTCTTCACTTCTCATTCGACGTTCCCGTTGCCATGCTGGCGACGGTCCTCTCCACCTGTTCTCTGGGTAGATGCTGGGTTGTGATTGGGTATCCTGTCTCCCCACGAGTTCGCGTCGAAAGCCTCCGTACTCTTTTCCTAGAACAGGAGCGATTTCATGGGTGTCTATCATGTCTTTGTCTAAGCGTACTCCGGATCTCGCTGCAGTTCTCACGCAAACAATGTGTCGTATTTTGTTATTGTTTCGTTGTGTTCGACCCCTTTTCCGAACGCTGTCCAGGCGCAGCGTGTCGTCGTTTCCAAAACGGCACTCCTTCTCCCTGTCGTAAATATCCGTTGTCGCCAGTAAGACGTTCCCCTGCTGTGTACAGGTTCGATTCTATTCTTTTAGGTATCGATGTCCGTTCTCATATAGGGTGCATAGTATTGTGTGTCTTACACCCTTTTCTTATTACTGGTACACTTCAAATTATCCTGGCAGTGTGTCCGTCACAGTTCCGCCCTAATTGGTACTTGACACAATTTCTTTTATCTTACATTTTGCAGGCTGTAAATCTCGTGTTTGAGTCGAGTCTGTCACGGCCAACCTTGTTCCCTATTGTAAAGCTATGTGAAGCGTATTTGTATTGTCCGAAGCAAACGTTCAGTTGACACCTCGTCACACAGTTTCTTTATTTATTGCTCGTGGCCTGCGTAGGTGTGTCTTGTTGAATGTAACGTCTTTTCGATCATACTAAAAAAAGTTTTTAATTTTTTGGTTGTTACATAGGTCCCCAAATCGGATTGGATGTTGGATCAGCGGAAGACACTCTAATCCGATTTCTGCGGTCTGTGTTTGTTGTGGGAGTCCCCTCTGATAAAGTCGCGGTCATTGACCTACTTTCCTCTGCTTGAGGTATACGGGTATATATTCCCTATATTTGGTTGAAAACTAACTCTGGGAATTTATTGCCGTGCATCTGAGGAAGGATGAACGCATTTTTACACATTTGCATATCTAATTAGATATGGGGTTATTTACAATAATAATAATAGCTGTGGATGGCTGTGTCATCCGCTTATAACCTAATACATGAAATAATGGTTTTCGACATGAAATGCAATTACTCATGTATCGTTTAAACATCATTACGATAGCTAATGTCCTTAGTCTATCTCGAACATTTAAAACACAACTTACGACCTGTAAATACATATTGATACATTCACTAATTATTATTGAGTATCACTCACAATACGTATTACTACCATCTATACTGATTATATTGATTATAAATTTATATACATTATTTAGGAACAATTACCAATTCATTTGAAATCATTATGATTATAGATAACTTCGTTTTATATCACTCAGATTTGATTAATTAATCTAACATCATCGTGTGTCTATAAAACTCGTTATAACGTCCTTGGCAATTTATTGCTGCACATTCAATCGAATTTTTCGCATCATAAGTGTCTTTTCTATTTAAATTTCCATTAACACTGGCTATACACAAGTAATTAACGTCGTTAGGTTGCCACATCGTGACTTAAGAATTTCTTGTACACAATCTTTAAATTACACACTAATAAGATATACATCATACCGATTAGCTAGTTGGACCGGTTTTCGCGGGACATTCACCTTATGTGTTGGTCCGTCTTCTAGTCCACTAGTCTAACAGCTGATGTCATTTTCGTTTTCTTTCGAGACTTGTACTCTCGTCCCATAATATCTCTTTAGCAACCTTACGTTGAAAATACCCCTCACTTTCCCATTGCTATCGCACTCAGTGAGCTCGTATGTCGCCTCACCAAGGACGCGATTAACCTTGTATGGTCCGGTGTATAACTCGAAAAACTTGTCGATCCTTTTCATTGCGGCGTCGGATTGGTGGTAGCTCCTTAACAGCACCTTATCGCCGATAGCAAATTTAGTAATATTCTTACCATCATTGATACGTTTAGCATATTTCTCTCTTTTGTCTTTTATTTTTACAAACACGTTGATATTTGAATTGTGTTTATTGTTGATGACATCTTTGTCCAGCCACTTCTCCCATGCGCGGGTCGGCTTCTTTCCTAAGTGCGCCTCGTGGGGTGTTATTTCTATTGTTTCGTGGTATGTTTCATTGATACATGTCTCAATCATTCCGGCGTATCTTGACCACTTGCTGTGCTGGTCGTGTACCAGGATCCTGAATAGATTTCCCAGTTGGCGGTTAATCCTTTCCGCTAAGTTCGCTCGAGGATTCCTTATCGCCGTGTATCTTGGTTGTATTCCCAGCTCCTCGAGACCTTTAACCCATTTTTCGGCGGTAAATTGCGTGCCGTTGTCGGTTAAAATGTCTTTCGGTCGTCCAAACTTCGTACAGTAGTCGTTGATTCGTCGTAGTGTCGTGGTGGTTGTCGCTCTTCTTAGTGTGAATAGTTTGACAAACTTTGTGAAGTTGTCCACCATGACAAGTAAGTATTTGACACCTCCTGTACCCGTTGGTAAGGGTCCATAGTAATCGACGCTCACGATGTCACCTCTAGCTGATTGTATCATGGCCTTTGTTCCGCCAAACAGCATCCTGTTGTTCGTATCCTTGTACCGTTGGCATGAGTCACAAGTTTGGATGTACACTTTCACTTTCTTGATCAAGCTGTCAATCGTGAAGTGTTCCTGTAACATCTTTATACACCTTTTTGGGCCTAGGTGTCCGTACATTTGGTGTATTTCTGCAATTAGATCCTTCGACACGCTGTCAGGAATGTATAGTCTCCATTCGCCACGTCGTCGTCGGTACAACTTATCATTGACAATTTTATAAAACTTACCCAATTTATTATCTACATCGTTATTCTTAATCTTATCTATAAGCGTTCCTAGTTTGGCCTCTTCTTTTTGGTATTTGATTTTTATTTTTGATATTGTTGTGGATCCTTTGATGCTTGTTTGAGTATTTTGGGCAACGCTCTTCAGTTCCTGTCGGTCTAATTCTCTTGTTTCTCGTACCTCTTCGAATTTCTTGTCGGTGTCGTCCTTTAACTCTTTTATGATCTCGTTCTGCTGCTTCTGAACCTCGTCTATCTTCTTGTAACAATTATTTATGTATTCGCGCATTTCTGCTCGTATTTGTGTAAAATTTTCATTCTGCTTCTCTAACTTTTCATTAAAATTTTCATTCTGCTTCTCGAACTTTTCATTAATTTCTTCCTTTTGCTTCATCATGAAGTCCATTAATGCGCGCAACGTCACCTCTTCCTGCGGTTGTTGTTGGGACTCCTGTCCCCGCGCTCTGACGTCTGACGTCTCCTCAGTCATTTGTGAATAGGTTGGTGATTCCTCTCGTTCGACATCAGGTACTCCCTGTTGGTTATTAATATCGAAACTCATGGAATCGGTACTACTGGTCGTCATTTTTGCAGCCTTACTCCGCGTTAACATTCAGTCCCAGTCCAACTAGCTTCACACTAATAATATTTGTTCTTACAACTACTAACATGAAATATTAATATATATGCTTATCCTATCTCTACTGCCTGCTCTTTGCCGTGCGATGGGCGCCAAATACAACGATCTGCCACGTGTTGGGCAGTCAATTACAACGATAAGCAATTATGCTAACAATAATGAATTAATTAATCTGTGGTTAATTAATTATGTAAACGTACTAATTTGCATAATGAGCTCGTGTAATCACACAATTAGGTTACTCATATCAACTGAACTGATTGAAGCTAAATAACACGTTAATTCATTTACGTCAGCATAACTATTGCATGGAGACTCTAATTGTTGTATTAATAAGAAAAAACTACTATAAATCACTCAAATGCCATTACTTTCTTGTTCTGAGGTAAATTGACAATGATGAACGCATATATTCTGGATAAAATAAACACTTATTTATTTAACATCATATCATTAAATAAAGAGATTTCAAGATATAAAATATGGATGATTCCCTGTAAATACATTCATAAACTCATAAAAGAACATAAAAGAACACATGTATATACATCAAATTACAAGGTGAGTCCAATACGTTGTTTGCTGGAAAACATGCACATACGTATATAATATAATCGATATATAGAAACACAAATAGTCAAACAATAAATCTTATACTAATGCGTTCATCGTTTGCCTCAGATGGATGGCGTTAATTATGTTTAACATGTTTAATTTAAATACTCAAGGGGTGTTTCTTGAAAAAGAGACAGGACAGTAGAGTTCTTATGATAAGAATAGCATAAAGATTACTTGTTAGACGAATTATCCGATATTTCCATCGGCGTAACTCCTCCTCTCTGCTGGTCCATGTGTGGGAAGCTGCGTAGCTGTGATGTCACTGACACTTAACACACGCGAAACAGATTCACTCGCGCTGTGTGTGTGTATTCTGTTGATTCTGCTGTTACTGTTCGAGTCATGAAATTATGTGTCGTGAAGATAAGTTCATCGTTAACTATGGTGTATATGTCTGTCTGCCTATTGTTGAACTTCTAGTATGTACATTAATGTTTAGTGTTTTTGATGCCGTGGTGTAATTGTTCCAAATGATATTGTATCGCTCCGCCGCACTGTATAACGTTACGATTTCGTCGTCCGGTATTACATCAACGATAGTTCTACGCGTCGGTTATTGATGAAAGTGTGACTGGTTAGTTCAGTCCTGAATTAGATTATAATAAAGAATTCTGTAATTGTTAAGCACTGGCGTATGTCGCATGTTTTTAGACACTGTATGTACACTATTACCGGATACGCGCCAATATCGAAATGTCTAAGTCACTTAGTTATATGTCGCGTGGCAAAGTTTCAAAGTCCCACTGCCGTCCGTATGTTAATCGAACTTTGACGACCGACTGTTGAGAGTTATAAATAGACTGTTTAAAAGTACGTGAAGACTGTTCAAAGTATATGATTGAAAATTTATGAAAGACTGTCCTCCCGCGTGCTCTGCAAACAGTTTTTATGAAGCATCGTTTACCACAATGCACCCTGCTGGAAAACACGCCTCAAGTCGAACATGATAGGACGGAAGATCTCCTAACCTTCTGCCAGACCATCGTTCTTCACTTCTCATTCGACGTTCCCGTTGCCATGCTGGCGACGGTCCTCTCCACCTGTTCTCTGGGTAGATGCTGGGTTGTGATTGGGTATCCTGTCTCCCCACGAGTTCGCGTCGAAAGCCTCCGTACTCTTTTCCTAGAACAGCGATTTCATGGGTGTCTATCATGTCTTTGTCTAAGCGTACTCCGGATCTCGCTGCAGTTCTCACGCAAACAATGTGTCGTATTTTGTTATTGTTTCGTTGTGTTCGACCCCTTTTCCGAACGCTGTCCAGGCGCAGCGTGTCGTCGTTTCCAAAACGGCACTCCTTCTCCCTGTCGTAAATATCCGTTGTCGCCAGTAAGACGTTCCCCTGCTGTGTACAGGTTCGATTCTATTCTTTTAGGTATCGATGTCCGTTCTCATATAGGGTGCATAGTATTGTGTGTCTTACACCCTTTTCTTATTACTGGTACACTTCAAAATATCCTGGAAGTGTGTCCGTCACAGTTCCGCCCTAATTGGTACTTGACACAATTTCTTTTATCTTACATTTTGCAGGCTGTAAATCTCGTGTTTGAGTCGAGTCTGTCACGGCCAACCTTGTTCCCTATTGTAAAGCTATGTGAAGCGTATTTGTATTGTCCGAAGCAAACGTTCAGTTGACACCTCGTCACACAGTTTCTTTATTTATTGCTCGTGGCCTGCGTAGGTGTGTCTTGTTGAATGTAACGTCTTTTCGATCATACTAAAAAAAGTTTTTAATTTTTTGGTTGTTACATAGGTCCCCAAATCGGATTGGATGTTGGATCAGCGGAAGACACTCTAATCCGATTTCTGCGGTCTGTGTTTGTTGTGGGAGTCCCCTCTGATAAAGTCGCGGTCATTGACCTACTTTCCTCTGCTTGAGGTATACGGGTATATATTCCCTATATTTGGTTGAAAACTAACTCTGGGAATTTATTGCCGTGCATCTGAGGAAGGATGAACGCATTTTTACACATTTGCATATCTAATTAGATATGGGGTTATTTACAATAATAATAATAGCTGTGGATGGCTGTGTCATCCGCTTATAACCTAATACATGAAATAATGGTTTTCGACATGAAATGCAATTACTCATGTATCGTTTAAACATCATTACGATAGCTAATGTCCTTAGTCTATCTCGAACATTTAAAACACAACTTACGACCTGTAAATACATATTGATACATTCACTAATTATTATTGAGTATCACTCACAATACGTATTACTACCATCTATACTGATTATATTGATTATAAATTTATATACATTATTTAGGAACAATTACCAATTCATTTGAAATCATTATGATTATAGATAACTTCGTTTTATATCACTCAGATTTGATTAATTAATCTAACATCATCGTGTGTCTATAAAACTCGTTATAACGTCCTTGGCAATTTATTGCTGCACATTCAATCGAATTTTTCGCATCATAAGTGTCTTTTCTATTTAAATTTCCATTAACACTGGCTATACACAAGTAATTAACGTCGTTAGGTTGCCACATCGTGACTTAAGAATTTCTTGTACAAAATCTTTAAATTACACACTAATAAGATATACATCATACCGATTAGCTAGTTGGACCGGTTTTCGCGGGACATTCACCTTATGTGTTGGTCCGTCTTCTAGTCCACTAGTCTAACAGCTGATGTCATTTTCGTTTTCTTTCGAGACTTGTACTCTCGTCCCATAATATCTCTTTAGCAACCTTACGTTGAAAATACCCCTCACTTTCCCATTGCTATCGCACTCAGTGAGCTCGTATGTCGCCTCACCAAGGACGCGATTAACCTTGTATGGTCCGGTGTATAACTCGAAAAACTTGTCGATCCTTTTCATTGCGGCGTCGGATTGGTGGTAGCTCCTTAACAGCACCTTATCGCCGATAGCAAATTTAGTAATATTCTTACCATCATTGATACGTTTAGCATACTTCTCTCTTTTGTCTTTTATTTTTACAAACACGTTGATATTTGAATTGTGTTTATTGTTGATGACATCTTTGTCCAGCCACTTCTCCCATGCGCGGGTCGGCTTCTTTCCTAAGTGCGCCTCGTGGGGTGTTATTTCTATTGTTTCGTGGTATGTTTCATTGATACATGTCTCAATCATTCCGGCGTATCTTGACCACTTGCTGTGCTGGTCGTGTACCAGGATCCTGAATAGATTTCCCAGTTGGCGGTTAATCCTTTCCGCTAAGTTCGCTCGAGGATTCCTTATCGCCGTGTATCTTGGTTGTATTCCCAGCTCCTCGAGACCTTTAACCCATTTTTCGGCGGTAAATTGCGTGCCGTTGTCGGTTAAAATGTCTTTCGGTCGTCCAAACTTCGTACAGTAGTCGTTGATTCGTCGTAGTGTCGTGGTGGTTGTCGCTCTTCTTAGTGTGAATAGTTTGACAAACTTTGTGAAGTTGTCCACCATGACAAGTAAGTATTTGACACCTCCTGTACCCGTTGGTAAGGGTCCATAGTAATCGACGCTCACGATGTCACCTCTAGCTGATTGTATCATGGCCTTTGTTCCGCCAAACAGCATCCTGTTGTTCGTATCCTTGTACCGTTGGCATGAGTCACAAGTTTGGATGTATACTTTCACTTTCTTGATCAAGCTGTCAATCGTGAAGTGCTCCTGTAACATCTTTATACACCTTTTTGGGCCTAGGTGTCCGTACATTTGGTGTATTTCTGCAATTAGATCCTTCGACACGCTGTCAGGAATGTATAGTCTCCATTCGCCACGTCGTCGTCGGTACAACTTATCATTGACAATTTTATAAAACTTACCCAATTTATTATCTACATCGTTATTCTTAATCTTATCTATAAGCGTTCCTAGTTTGGCCTCTTCTTTTTGGTATTTGCCGATATCTCTAATTATTTTACCTAATTGTTGACTCATTTTAATAACTAGGTGATTAATCAAATATTCGTGCGTTTCCTCGTTCGTCTCGTGTTGTTCCGTGTCAGCCGGGTATCTACTCAGTATGTCCGCAACGACATTATCCTTTCCTTTGCAGTGGATAATGTCGAAATTGTATTCCTGTATGGCGAGAATCCATCTTGTAATTCTGGAATTGTTTAAGTGGCACTTGTGCATAAATGTTAATGCTTTATTGTCCGTGATTATCGTTAGTGGCTGGCCAAGTATGTACATACGAAAGTTATCCAGACATCTAACGATACTTAGGAGCTCTTTCTCCGTCGTGAAATAATTGCGTTCTGCTCCCTTAAATGTCTTGCTTGTAAAAGCGATGACGCCGATTTCTCCTTCTTCATCGATCTGGTAAAGCTGGCCACCATACGCAAAATTACTAGCGTCACACTGAATATAGTATCTTTGGTTCGGCCGTGGGAACCGTAGAGTTACTGTGTCTATAAATAAATTCTTGACTCTCTGGAAACACTCGTCCACTTCCCTTGTCCATGAAAACTTTCGTCCTCCTTTCAGCAGTTCATGTAAAGGTTGCGTTGTTTCTGCGTATTTACTCGAGAATCTATTATAAAAATTGGTAAGACCAAGGAAACCTTTGAGTTGTTTTGTATTCTTCGGTGCTGGGAAATCCATAATCGCCTTTACCTTGTCATCGGTTGCTTGTATCCCTTTTGTTGTAAGGCGATAACCAAGGAAGGAGATTTCTCGTCTGAAGAATTGTGACTTGGTGAGGTTGACAGTGATATTTGCTTTATTGAGGTTGTTTAGCAACGCTTCTAAATGATTTAAGTGTGTTTGTATATTATTGGAGTAACACAAGCAGTCGTCCACGTAGATGATCGTGTTCTTCTTGACCTCCTCCTCGGGGGCCACGTCCAATCCACGTGTCAACGCCGCAGAGCTGGTGCTAAGTCCAAATGGTGTCACTGTGAATCGGTAGCATCTCCCTTCATGCATAAACGCGGTGAAATCCCTACACTCTTGTTTTAATGGGACTTGCCAGAAGCTACTGGATAAATCGACTGTCGACAAGTACTGCATATCACCACATCTAGACAATATCTCATTTACCGGGGACACTCCTTCGTAATCGGGCACGGTCACGATGTTCACTTTCCTTGCATCAAGGCATAGGCGAACCCTCCCATCCTTCTTGTTAACTGTCACGATTGGGTTGACGTACGGGCTGGCGCAACGTTCGATTACTCCATATCGTAACATCCGGTTAATCTCCTCGTTCACCTTGTCTCTGTAAGCAAGCGGCACAGGCCACCCTCGTTGAAAGTAAGGTGTCCTGTCCGTAACGTGAAACTCATGCGTATAACCCTCTATTCTTCCCGGGCACTCCCTAAAAACATTCCGGTTCCTTACCAAAATCTCCTTCAGGCGTTGCAGTATTCCTTCATCCACGCAGTCTATGCTCCCAATCTTTTCATCGATGCATCGCAGTACTTCCTCTTCTTCTTCACTGTTTATCACGTCAATATTCATGATTGGTATAATGTGCTCCTCATCATCAGTGTCGCTTTTTAAACTAACTACTTTGTTTCCGATGTCGATGCGACACCCAACTTCTTGTAAAAAACTAATTCCTAGTATACACGGTTTCACTAATTCTGGTATTATCAAAAACACACATTCATATCGGATACTATCAATCTCAATGTCACACAATATTTGTCTCTTAACTAATTTGGATTTATTTCCTACAGCACTTATTATAAATGTATTCGTTACGGGTAGTGTCTCATATGGTCCTATACTCTTCTTATGATTATTAAACCAAGTCTCCGATAATCCGTTGACGAGACAACCAGTATCAAGCAAGGCTTCCACAATTACATCATTATTAAATTTAATAGTAATTTCGGGACATTTCAATATTTGTTTATTAACAATCTCGTCGTCCTCTTGTAGTAGGTCCTTTCGTAAATCAGGTAATAATATATTTACATTCTCACTCGGAAGTAAGTCGCTTAAAAATTCTATCTTCTTCCCTCGTTTGACATATTTTTGTTGTTGTTGTTATTGTCGCTGTTACCGCTCGCCCTTGGGGTGGTGTCAATGACTCTACTAGGTCCCGCCTCTGCTGGTGTAAACTGTACCGTATTGACGTACTGTTTATTGTCATAACGACCCCTCGGCTGCCGGTCACTTTCACTTTTGTTATATTGTGTCTCCCTTTCTCTCGGGTTGTTTTTTCCTTCGTTGTAGGGTCTATAATGTGGCCTGCGAGTGTTATCTCCGCTTGACTGTATACTCGTAAATTCCGTAATCAATGCTTCGAAATTTGGTATACTTGTGATACCACGTGTGACCACGGCGAGCTGCAAGTCCTTACCAAAGTGGCGAGCTAGTTTTCGTATCAGCTGAGTGTCGGTTAATGCTGGTGACAGTTGCCGACTTTCCAGTAAAATCCGTTCTACATACTGGACAGCTGTGATTGGTCCATTCCACTCATATCTGCCGTACTCCAGATTGTCGCGTATATTGTCCTGGCGTTCTTGACCCCAGTACTT
Organism: Magicicada septendecula; assembly: GCA_034769895.1. Taxonomy (NCBI): domain Eukaryota; kingdom Metazoa; phylum Arthropoda; class Insecta; order Hemiptera; family Cicadidae; genus Magicicada; species Magicicada septendecula. The sequence goes on from CM068369.1 coordinate 324,706,265, forward strand.
CAAGGTGAAGGCTTCTTTAAATTCTTCGTACGTGGAGATTTGATTCCGTATGACACGCCACCATATTCCAGCGTCCATCTCCAAGTGTCTCCCGATCCATTTAATGTCACCGTTGTTGTAGTACTGTTCCTGGATCTCTGACAATTCCTTCAGGAACTCCATTGGGAATCTGTCAGTGCCGTTGTACTTTAACTCTGTATGTGTGTGTCCGTTAATTCTACTGATTATCCCCGACTCACCTTCAAGTAGCTGACGCTGTAGTCGTTCTATTTGTGACTTCAATTCGTTGATACGAGTGGTTTTCTCTCTGGTGCTCTCACCTAGTTTTAGTTCCGCCGACTTCTGTCTTCCATCTATCTCATTGAACTTCTGCTGCATTGTGTTGTTTACGTCTCCCTGTTCCTGTTGTAATTGTCTTACTGTTTGGAGTAGCTCGACTCTCAATTCCTCCTGCTTCTTGTGATTTTCTTTTGCGTGTGTCTCTACTCTGTTGTGGATCTTTTGATGCTTGTTTGAGTATTTTGGGCAACGCTTTTCAGTTCCTGTCGGTCTAATTCTCTTGTTTCTCGTACCTCTTCGAATTTCTTGTCGGTGTCGTCCTTTAACTCTTTTATGATCTCGTTCTGCTGCTTCTGAACCTCGTCTATCTTCTTGTAACAATTATTTATGTATTCGCGCATTTCTGCTCGTATTTGTGTAAAATTTTCATTCTGCTTCTCTAACTTTTCATTAAAATTTTCATTCTGCTTCTCGAACTTTTCATTAATTTCTTCCTTTTGCTTCATCATGAAGTCCATTAATGTGCGCAACGTCACCTCTTCCTGCGGTTGTTGTTGGGACTCCTGTCCCCGCGCTCTGACGTCTGACGTCTCCTCAGTCATTTGTGAATAGGTTGGTGATTCCTCTCGTTCGACATCAGGTACTCCCTGTTGGTTATTAATATCGAAACTCATGGAATCGGTACTACTGGTCGTCATTTTTGCAGCCTTACTCCGCGTTAACATTCAGTCCCAGTCCAACTAGCTTCACACTAATAATATTTGTTCTTACAACTACTAACATGAAATATTAATATATATGCTTATCCTATCTCTACTGCCTGCTCTTTGCCGTGCGATGGGCGCCAAATACAACGATCTGCCACGTGTTGGGCAGTCAATTACAACGATAAGCAATTATGCTAACAATAATGAATTAATTAATCTGTGGTTAATTAATTATGTAAACGTACTAATTTGCATAATGAGCTCGTGTAATCACACAATTAGGTTACTCATATCAACTGAACTGATTGAAGCTAAATAACACGTTAATTCATTTACGTCAGCATAACTATTGCATGGAGACTCTAATTGTTGTATTAATAAGAAAAAACTACTATAAATCACTCAAATGCCATTACTTTCTTGTTCTGAGGTAAATTGACAATGATGAACGCATATATTCTGGATAAAATAAACACTTATTTATTTAACATCATATCATTAAATAAAGAGATTTCAAGATATAAAATATGGATGATTCCCTGTAAATACATTCATAAACTCATAAAAGAACATAAAAGAACACATGTATATACATCAAATTACAAGGTGAGTCCAATACGTTGTTTGCTGGAAAACATGCACATACGTATATAATATAATCGATATATAGAAACACAAATAGTCAAACAATAAATCTTATACTAATGCGTTCATCGTTTGCCTCAGATGGATGGCGTTAATTATGTTTAACATGTTTAATTTAAATACTCAAGGGGTGTTTCTTGAAAAAGAGACAGGACAGTAGAGTTCTTATGATAAGAATAGCATAAAGATTACTTGTTAGACGAATTATCCGATATTTCCATCGGCGTAACTCCTCCTCTCTGCTGGTCCATGTGTGGGAAGCTGCGTAGCTGTGATGTCACTGACACTTAACACACGCGAAACAGATTCACTCGCGCTGTGTGTGTGTATTCTGTTGATTCTGCTGTTACTGTTCGAGTCATGAAATTATGTGTCGTGAAGATAAGTTCATCGTTAACTATGGTGTATATGTCTGTCTGCCTATTGTTGAACTTCTAGTATGTACATTAATGTTTAGTGTTTTTGATGCCGTGGTGTAATTGTTCCAAATGATATTGTATCGCTCCGCCGCACTGTATAACGTTACGATTTCGTCGTCCGGTATTACATCAACGATAGTTCTACGCGTCGGTTATTGATGAAAGTGTGACTGGTTAGTTCAGTCCTGAATTAGATTATAATAAAGAATTCTGTAATTGTTAAGCACTGGCGTATGTCGCATGTTTTTAGACACTGTATGTACACTATTACCGGATACGCGCCAATATCGAAATGTCTAAGTCACTTAGTTATATGTCGCGTGGCAAAGTTTCAAAGTCCCACTGCCGTCCGTATGTTAATCGAACTTTGACGACCGACTGTTGAGAGTTATAAATAGACTGTTTAAAAGTACGTGAAGACTGTTCAAAGTATATGATTGAAAATTTATGAAAGACTGTCCTCCCGCGTGCTCTGCAAACAGTTTTTATGAAGCATCGTTTACCACAATGCACCCTGCTGGAAAACACGCCTCAAGTCGAACATGATAGGACGGAAGATCTCCTAACCTTCTGCCAGACCATCGTTCTTCACTTCTCATTCGACGTTCCCGTTGCCATGCTGGCGACGGTCCTCTCCACCTGTTCTCTGGGTAGATGCTGGGTTGTGATTGGGTATCCTGTCTCCCCACGAGTTCGCGTCGAAAGCCTCCGTACTCTTTTCCTAGAACAGCGATTTCATGGGTGTCTATCATGTCTTTGTCTAAGCGTACTCCGGATCTCGCTGCAGTTCTCACGCAAACAATGTGTCGTATTTTGTTATTGTTTCGTTGTGTTCGACCCCTTTTCCGAACGCTGTCCAGGCGCAGCGTGTCGTCGTTTCCAAAACGGCACTCCTTCTCCCTGTCGTAAATATCCGTTGTCGCCAGTAAGACGTTCCCCTGCTGTGTACAGGTTCGATTCTATTCTTTTAGGTATCGATGTCCGTTCTCATATAGGGTGCATAGTATTGTGTGTCTTACACCCTTTTCTTATTACTGGTACACTTCAAAATATCCTGGAAGTGTGTCCGTCACAGTTCCGCCCTAATTGGTACTTGACACAATTTCTTTTATCTTACATTTTGCAGGCTGTAAATCTCGTGTTTGAGTCGAGTCTGTCACGGCCAACCTTGTTCCCTATTGTAAAGCTATGTGAAGCGTATTTGTATTGTCCGAAGCAAACGTTCAGTTGACACCTCGTCACACAGTTTCTTTATTTATTGCTCGTGGCCTGCGTAGGTGTGTCTTGTTGAATGTAACGTCTTTTCGATCATACTAAAAAAAGTTTTTAATTTTTTGGTTGTTACATAGGTCCCCAAATCGGATTGGATGTTGGATCAGCGGAAGACACTCTAATCCGATTTCTGCGGTCTGTGTTTGTTGTGGGAGTCCCCTCTGATAAAGTCGCGGTCATTGACCTACTTTCCTCTGCTTGAGGTATACGGGTATATATTCCCTATATTTGGTTGAAAACTAACTCTGGGAATTTATTGCCGTGCATCTGAGGAAGGATGAACGCATTTTTACACATTTGCATATCTAATTAGATATGGGGTTATTTACAATAATAATAATAGCTGTGGATGGCTGTGTCATCCGCTTATAACCTAATACATGAAATAATGGTTTTCGACATGAAATGCAATTACTCATGTATCGTTTAAACATCATTACGATAGCTAATGTCCTTAGTCTATCTCGAACATTTAAAACACAACTTACGACCTGTAAATACATATTGATACATTCACTAATTATTATTGAGTATCACTCACAATACGTATTACTACCATCTATACTGATTATATTGATTATAAATTTATATACATTATTTAGGAACAATTACCAATTCATTTGAAATCATTATGATTATAGATAACTTCGTTTTATATCACTCAGATTTGATTAATTAATCTAACATCATCGTGTGTCTATAAAACTCGTTATAACGTCCTTGGCAATTTATTGCTGCACATTCAATCGAATTTTTCGCATCATAAGTGTCTTTTCTATTTAAATTTCCATTAACACTGGCTATACACAAGTAATTAACGTCGTTAGGTTGCCACATCGTGACTTAAGAATTTCTTGTACAAAATCTTTAAATTACACACTAATAAGATATACATCATACCGATTAGCTAGTTGGACCGGTTTTCGCGGGACATTCACCTTATGTGTTGGTCCGTCTTCTAGTCCACTAGTCTAACAGCTGATGTCATTTTCGTTTTCTTTCGAGACTTGTACTCTCGTCCCATAATATCTCTTTAGCAACCTTACGTTGAAAATACCCCTCACTTTCCCATTGCTATCGCACTCAGTGAGCTCGTATGTCGCCTCACCAAGGACGCGATTAACCTTGTATGGTCCGGTGTATAACTCGAAAAACTTGTCGATCCTTTTCATTGCGGCGTCGGATTGGTGGTAGCTCCTTAACAGCACCTTATCGCCGATAGCAAATTTAGTAATATTCTTACCATCATTGATACGTTTAGCATACTTCTCTCTTTTGTCTTTTATTTTTACAAACACGTTGATATTTGAATTGTGTTTATTGTTGATGACATCTTTGTCCAGCCACTTCTCCCATGCGCGGGTCGGCTTCTTTCCTAAGTGCGCCTCGTGGGGTGTTATTTCTATTGTTTCGTGGTATGTTTCATTGATACATGTCTCAATCATTCCGGCGTATCTTGACCACTTGCTGTGCTGGTCGTGTACCAGGATCCTGAATAGATTTCCCAGTTGGCGGTTAATCCTTTCCGCTAAGTTCGCTCGAGGATTCCTTATCGCCGTGTATCTTGGTTGTATTCCCAGCTCCTCGAGACCTTTAACCCATTTTTCGGCGGTAAATTGCGTGCCGTTGTCGGTTAAAATGTCTTTCGGTCGTCCAAACTTCGTACAGTAGTCGTTGATTCGTCGTAGTGTCGTGGTGGTTGTCGCTCTTCTTAGTGTGAATAGTTTGACAAACTTTGTGAAGTTGTCCACCATGACAAGTAAGTATTTGACACCTCCTGTACCCGTTGGTAAGGGTCCATAGTAATCGACGCTCACGATGTCACCTCTAGCTGATTGTATCATGGCCTTTGTTCCGCCAAACAGCATCCTGTTGTTCGTATCCTTGTACCGTTGGCATGAGTCACAAGTTTGGATGTATACTTTCACTTTCTTGATCAAGCTGTCAATCGTGAAGTGCTCCTGTAACATCTTTATACACCTTTTTGGGCCTAGGTGTCCGTACATTTGGTGTATTTCTGCAATTAGATCCTTCGACACGCTGTCAGGAATGTATAGTCTCCATTCGCCACGTCGTCGTCGGTACAACTTATCATTGACAATTTTATAAAACTTACCCAATTTATTATCTACATCGTTATTCTTAATCTTATCTATAAGCGTTCCTAGTTTGGCCTCTTCTTTTTGGTATTTGCCGATATCTCTAATTATTTTACCTAATTGTTGACTCATTTTAATAACTAGGTGATTAATCAAATATTCGTGCGTTTCCTCGTTCGTCTCGTGTTGTTCCGTGTCAGCCGGGTATCTACTCAGTATGTCCGCAACGACATTATCCTTTCCTTTGCAGTGGATAATGTCGAAATTGTATTCCTGTATGGCGAGAATCCATCTTGTAATTCTGGAATTGTTTAAGTGGCACTTGTGCATAAATGTTAATGCTTTATTGTCCGTGATTATCGTTAGTGGCTGGCCAAGTATGTACATACGAAAGTTATCCAGACATCTAACGATACTTAGGAGCTCTTTCTCCGTCGTGAAATAATTGCGTTCTGCTCCCTTAAATGTCTTGCTTGTAAAAGCGATGACGCCGATTTCTCCTTCTTCATCGATCTGGTAAAGCTGGCCACCATACGCAAAATTACTAGCGTCACACTGAATATAGTATCTTTGGTTCGGCCGTGGGAACCGTAGAGTTACTGTGTCTATAAATAAATTCTTGACTCTCTGGAAACACTCGTCCACTTCCCTTGTCCATGAAAACTTTCGTCCTCCTTTCAGCAGTTCATGTAAAGGTTGCGTTGTTTCTGCGTATTTACTCGAGAATCTATTATAAAAATTGGTAAGACCAAGGAAACCTTTGAGTTGTTTTGTATTCTTCGGTGCTGGGAAATCCATAATCGCCTTTACCTTGTCATCGGTTGCTTGTATCCCTTTTGTTGTAAGGCGATAACCAAGGAAGGAGATTTCTCGTCTGAAGAATTGTGACTTGGTGAGGTTGACAGTGATATTTGCTTTATTGAGGTTGTTTAGCAACGCTTCTAAATGATTTAAGTGTGTTTGTATATTATTGGAGTAACACAAGCAGTCGTCCACGTAGATGATCGTGTTCTTCTTGACCTCCTCCTCGGGGGCCACGTCCAATCCACGTGTCAACGCCGCAGAGCTGGTGCTAAGTCCAAATGGTGTCACTGTGAATCGGTAGCATCTCCCTTCATGCATAAACGCAGTGAAATCCCTACACTCTTGTTTTAATGGGACTTGCCAGAAGCTACTGGATAAATCGACTGTCGACAAGTACTGCATATCACCACATCTAGACAATATCTCATTTACCGGGGACACTCCTTCGTAATCGGGCACGGTCACGATGTTCACTTTCCTTGCATCAAGGCATAGGCGAACCCTCCCATCCTTCTTGTTAACTGTCACGATTGGGTTGACGTACGGGCTGGCGCAACGTTCGATTACTCCATATCGTAACATCCGGTTAATCTCCTCGTTCACCTTGTCTCTGTAAGCAAGCGGCACAGGCCACCCTCGTTGAAAGTAAGGTGTCCTGTCCGTAACGTGAAACTCATGCGTATAACCCTCTATTCTTCCCGGGCACTCCCTAAAAACATTCCGGTTCCTTACCAAAATCTCCTTCAGGCGTTGCAGTATTCCTTCATCCACGCAGTCTATGCTCCCAATCTTTTCATCGATGCATCGCAGTACTTCCTCTTCTTCTTCACTGTTTATCACGTCAATATTCATGATTGGTATAATGTGCTCCTCATCATCAGTGTCGCTTTTTAAACTAACTACTTTGTTTCCGATGTCGATGCGACACCCAACTTCTTGTAAAAAACTAATTCCTAGTATACACGGTTTCACTAATTCTGGTATTATCAAAAACACACATTCATATCGGATACTATCAATCTCAATGTCACACAATATTTGTCTCTTAACTAATTTGGATTTATTTCCTACAGCACTTATTATAAATGTATTCGTTACGGGTAGTGTCTCATATGGTCCTATACTCTTCTTATGATTATTAAACCAAGTCTCCGATAATCCGTTGACGAGACAACCAGTATCAAGCAAGGCTTCCACAATTACATCATTATTAAATTTAATAGTAATTTCGGGACATTTCAATATTTGTTTATTAACAATCTCGTCGTCCTCTTGTAGTAGGTCCTTTCGTAAATCAGGTAATAATATATTTACATTCTCACTCGGAAGTAAGTCGCTTAAAAATTCTATCTTCTTCCCTCGTTTGACATATTTTTGTTGTTGTTGTTATTGTCGCTGTTACCGCTCGCCCTTGGGGTGGTGTCAATGACTCTACTAGGTCCCGCCTCTGCTGGTGTAAACTGTACCGTATTGACGTACTGTTTATTGTCATAACGACCCCTCGGCTGCCGGTCACTTTCACTTTTGTTATATTGTGTCTCCCTTTCTCTCGGGTTGTTTTTTCCTTCGTTGTAGGGTCTATAATGTGGCCTGCGAGTGTTATCTCCGCTTGACTGTATACTCGTAAATTCCGTAATCAATGCTTCGAAATTTGGTATACTTGTGATACCACGTGTGACCACGGCGAGCTGCAAGTCCTTACCAAAGTGGCGAGCTAGTTTTCGTATCAGCTGAGTGTCGGTTAATGCTGGTGACAGTTGCCGACTTTCCAGTAAAATCCGTTCTACATACTGGACAGCTGTGATTGGTCCATTCCACTCATATCTGCCGTACTCCAGATTGTCGCGTATATTGTCCTGGCGTTCTTGACCCCAGTACTTCAAGGTGAAGGCTTCTTTAAATTCTTCGTACGTGGAGATTTGATTCCGTATGACACGCCACCATATTCCAGCGTCCATCTCCAAGTGTCTCCCGATCCATTTAATGTCACCGTTGTTGTAGTACTGTTCCTGGATCTCTGACAATTCCTTCAGGAACTCCATTGGGAATCTGTCAGTGCCGTTGTACTTTAACTCTGTATGTGTGTGTCCGTTAATTCTACTGATTATCCCCGACTCACCTTCAAGTAGCTGACGCTGTAGTCGTTCTATTTGTGACTTCAATTCGTTGATACGAGTGGTTTTCTCTCTGGTGCTCTCACCTAGTTTTAGTTCCGCCGACTTCTGTCTTCCATCTATCTCATTGAACTTCTGCTGCATTGTGTTGTTTACGTCTCCCTGTTCCTGTTGTAATTGTCTTACTGTTTGGAGTAGCTCGACTCTCAATTCCTCCTGCTTCTTGTGATTTTCTTTTGCGTGTGTCTCTACTCTGTTGTGGATCTTTTGATGCTTGTTTGAGTATTTTGGGCAACGCTTTTCAGTTCCTGTCGGTCTAATTCTCTTGTTTCTCGTACCTCTTCGAATTTCTTGTCGGTGTCGTCCTTTAACTCTTTTATGATCTCGTTCTGCTGCTTCTGAACCTCGTCTATCTTCTTGTAACAATTATTTATGTATTCGCGCATTTCTGCTCGTATTTGTGTAAAATTTTCATTCTGCTTCTCTAACTTTTCATTAAAATTTTCATTCTGCTTCTCGAACTTTTCATTAATTTCTTCCTTTTGCTTCATCATGAAGTCCATTAATGCGCGCAACGTCACCTCTTCCTGCGGTTGTTGTTGGGACTCCTGTCCCCGCGCTCTGACGTCTGACGTCTCCTCAGTCATTTGTGAATAGGTTGGTGATTCCTCTCGTTCGACATCAGGTACTCCCTGTTGGTTATTAATATCGAAACTCATGGAATCGGTACTACTGGTCGTCATTTTTGCAGCCTTACTCCGCGTTAACATTCAGTCCCAGTCCAACTAGCTTCACACTAATAATATTTGTTCTTACAACTACTAACATGAAATATTAATATATATGCTTATCCTATCTCTACTGCCTGCTCTTTGCCGTGCGATGGGCGCCAAATACAACGATCTGCCACGTGTTGGGCAGTCAATTACAACGATAAGCAATTATGCTAACAATAATGAATTAATTAATCTGTGGTTAATTAATTATGTAAACGTACTAATTTGCATAATGAGCTCGTGTAATCACACAATTAGGTTACTCATATCAACTGAACTGATTGAAGCTAAATAACACGTTAATTCATTTACGTCAGCATAACTATTGCATGGAGACTCTAATTGTTGCATTAATAAGAAAAAACTACTATAAATCACTCAAATGCCATTACTTTCTTGTTCTGAGGTAAATTGACAATGATGAACGCATATATTCTGGATAAAATAAACACTTATTTATTTAACATCATATCATTAAATAAAGAGATTTCAAGATATAAAATATGGATGATTCCCTGTAAATACATTCATAAACTCATAAAAGAACATAAAAGAACACATGTATATACATCAAATTACAAGGTGAGTCCAATACGTTGTTTGCTGGAAAACATGCACATACGTATATAATATAATCGATATATAGAAACACAAATAGTCAAACAATAAATCTTATACTAATGCGTTCATCGTTTGCCTCAGATGGATGGCGTTAATTATGTTTAACATGTTTAATTTAAATACTCAAGGGGTGTTTCTTGAAAAAGAGACAGGACAGTAGAGTTCTTATGATAAGAATAGCATAAAGATTACTTGTTAGACGAATTATCCGATATTTCCATCGGCGTAACTCCTCCTCTCTGCTGGTCCATGTGTGGGAAGCTGCGTAGCTGTGATGTCACTGACACTTAACACACGCGAAACAGATTCACTCGCGCTGTGTGTGTGTATTCTGTTGATTCTGCTGTTACTGTTCGAGTCATGAAATTATGTGTCGTGAAGATAAGTTCATCGTTAACTATGGTGTATATGTCTGTCTGCCTATTGTTGAACTTCTAGTATGTACATTAATGTTTAGTGTTTTTGATGCCGTGGTGTAATTGTTCCAAATGATATTGTATCGCTCCGCCGCACTGTATAACGTTACGATTTCGTCGTCCGGTATTACATCAACGATAGTTCTACGCGTCGGTTATTGATGAAAGTGTGACTGGTTAGTTCAGTCCTGAATTAGAGTATAATAAAGAATTCTATAATTGTTAAGCACTGGCGTATGTCGCATGTTTTTAGACACTGTAGGTACACTATTACCGGATACGCGCCAATATCGAAATGTCTAAGTCACTTAGTTATATGTCGCGTGGCAAAGTTTCAAAGTCCCACTGCCGTCCGTATGTTAATCGAACTTTGACGACCGACTGTTGAGAGTTATAAATAGACTGTTTAAAAGTACGTGAAGACTGTTCAAAGTATATGATTGAAAATTTATGAAAGACTGTCCTCCCGCGTGCTCTGCAAACAGTTTTTATGAAGCATCGTTTACCACAATGCACCCTGCTGGAAAACACGCCTCAAGTCGAACATGATAGGACGGAAGATCTCCTAACCTTCTGCCAGACCATCGTTCTTCACTTCTCATTCGACGTTCCCGTTGCCATGCTGGCGACGGTCCTCTCCACCTGTTCTCTGGGTAGATGCTGGGTTGTGATTGGGTATCCTGTCTCCCCACGAGTTCGCGTCGAAAGCCTCCGTACTCTTTTCCTAGAACAGGAGCGATTTCATGGGTGTCTATCATGTCTTTGTCTAAGCGTACTCCGGATCTCGCTGCAGTTCTCACGCAAACAATGTGTCGTATTTTGTTATTGTTTCGTTGTGTTCGACCCCTTTTCCGAACGCTGTCCAGGCGCAGCGTGTCGTCGTTTCCAAAACGGCACTCCTTCTCCCTGTCGTAAATATCCGTTGTCGCCAGTAAGACGTTCCCCTGCTGTGTACAGGTTCGATTCTATTCTTTTAGGTATCGATGTCCGTTCTCATATAGGGTACATAGTATTGTGTGTCTTACACCCTTTTCTTATTACTGGTACACTTCAAATTATCCTGGCAGTGTGTCCGTCACAGTTTCGCCCTAATTGGTACTTGACACAATTTCTTTTATCTTACATTTTGCAGGCTGTAAATCTCGTGTTTGAGTCGAGTCTGTCACGGCCAACCTTGTTCCCTATTGTAAAGCTATGTGAAGCGTATTTGTATTGTCCGAAGCAAACGTTCAGTTGACACCTCGTCACACAGTTTCTTTATTTATTGCTCGTGGCCTGCGTAGGTGTGTCTTGTTGAATGTAACGTCTTTTCGATCATACTAAAAAAAGTTTTTAATTTTTTGGTTGTTACATAGGTTCCCAAATCGGATTGGATGTTGGATCAGCGGAAGACACTCTAATCCGATTTCTGCGGTCTGTGTTTGTTGTGGGAGTCCCCTCTGATAAAGTCGCGGTCATTGACCTACTTTCCTCTGCTTGAGGTATACGGGTATATATTCCCTATATTTGGTTGAAAACTAACTCTGGGAATTTATTGCCGTGCATCTGAGGAAGGATGAACGCATTTTTACACATTTGCATATCTAATTAGATATGGGGTTATTTACAATAATAATAATAGCTGTGGATGGCTGTGTCATCCGCTTATAACCTAATACATGAAATAATGGTTTTCGACATGAAATGCAATTACTCATGTATCGTTTAAACATCATTACGATAGCTAATGTCCTTAGTCTATCTCGAACATTTAAAACACAACTTACGACCTGTAAATACATATTGATACATTCACTAATTATTATTGAGTATCACTCACAATACGTATTACTACCATCTATACTGATTATATTGATTATAAATTTATATACATTATTTAGGAACAATTACCAATTCATTTGAAATCATTATGATTATAGATAACTTCGTTTTATATCACTCAGATTTGATTAATTAATCTAACATCATCGTGTGTCTATAAAACTCGTTATAACGTCCTTGGCAATTTATTGCTGCACATTCAATCGAATTTTTCGCATCATAAGTGTCTTTTCTATTTAAATTTCCATTAACACTGGCTATACACAAGTAATTAACGTCGTTAGGTTGCCACATCGTGACTTAAGAATTTCTTGTACAAAATCTTTAAATTACACACTAATAAGATATACATCATACCGATTAGCTAGTTGGACCGGTTTTCGCGGGACATTCACCTTATGTGTTGGTCCGTCTTCTAGTCCACTAGTCTAACAGCTGATGTCATTTTCGTTTTCTTTCGAGACTTGTACTCTCGTCCCATAATATCTCTTTAGCAACCTTACGTTGAAAATACCCCTCACTTTCCCATTGCTATCGCACTCAGTGAGCTCGTATGTCGCGTCACCAAGGACGCGATTAACCTTGTATGGTCCGGTGTATAACTCGAAAAACTTGTCGATCCTTTTCATTGCGGCGTCGGATTGGTGGTAGCTCCTTAACAGCACCTTATCGCCGATAGCAAATTTAGTAATATTCTTACCATCATTGATACGTTTAGCATATTTCTCTCTTTTGTCTTTTATTTTTACAAACACGTTGATATTTGAATTGTGTTTATTGTTGATGACATCTTTGTCCAGCCACTTCTCCCATGCGCGGGTCGGCTTCTTTCCTAAGTGCGCCTCGTGGGGTGTTATTTCTATTGTTTCGTGGTATGTTTCATTGATACATGTCTCAATCATTCCGGCGTATCTTGACCACTTGCTGTGCTGGTCGTGTACCAGGATCCTGAATAGATTTCCCAGTTGGCGGTTAATCCTTTCCGCTAAGTTCGCTCGAGGATTCCTTATCGCCGTGTATCTTGGTTGTATTCCCAGCTCCTCGAGACCTTTAACCCATTTTTCGGCGGTAAATTGCGTGCCGTTGTCGGTTAAAATGACTTTCGGTCGTCCAAACTTCGTACAGTAGTCGTTGATTCGTCGTAGTGTCGTGGTGGTTGTCGCTCTTCTTAGTGTGAATAGTTTGACAAACTTTGTGAAGTTGTCCACCATGACAAGTAAGTATTTGACACCTCCTGTACCCGTTGGTAAGGGTCCATAGTAATCGACGCTCACGATGTCACCTCTAGCTGATGGTATCATGGCCTTTGTTCCGCCAAACAGCATCCTGTTGTTCGTATCCTTGTACCGTTGGCATGAGTCACAAGTTTGGATGTATACTTTCACTTTCTTGATCAAGCTGTCAATCGTGAAGTGCTCCTGTAACATCTTTATACACCTTTTTGGGCCTAGGTGTCCGTACATTTGGTGTATTTCTGCAATTAGATCCTTCGACACGCTGTCAGGAATGTATAGTCTCCATTCGCCACGTCGTCGTCGGTACAACTTATCATTGACAATTTTATAAAACTTACCCAATTTATTATCTACATCGTTATTCTTAATCTTATCTATAAGCGTTCCTAGTTTGGCCTCTTCTTTTTGGTATTTGCCGATATCTCTAATTATTTTACCTAATTGTTGACTCATTTTAATAACTAGGTGATTAATCAAATATTCGTGCGTTTCCTCGTTCGTCTCGTGTTGTTCCGTGTCAGCCGGGTATCTACTCAGTATGTCCGCAACGACATTATCCTTTCCTTTGCAGTGGATAATGTCGAAATTGTATTCCTGTATGGCGAGAATCCATCTTGTAATTCTGGAATTGTTTAAGTGGCACTTGTGCATAAATGTTAATGCTTTATTGTCCGTGATTATCGTTAGTGGCTGGCCAAGTATGTACATACGAAAGTTATCCAGACATCTAACGATACTTAGGAGCTCTTTCTCCGTCGTGAAATAATTGCGTTCTGCTCCCTTAAATGTCTTGCTTGTAAAAGCGATGACGCCGATTTCTCCTTCTTCATCGATCTGGTAAAGCTGGCCACCATACGCAAAATTACTAGCGTCACACTGAATATAGTATCTTTGGTTCGGCCGTGGGAACCGTAGAGTTACTGTGTCTATAAATAAATTCTTGACTCTCTGGAAACACTCGTCCACTTCCCTTGTCCATGAAAACTTTCGTCCTCCTTTCAGCAGTTCATGTAAAGGTTGCGTTGTTTCTGCGTATTTACTCGAGAATCTATTATAAAAATTGGTAAGACCAAGGAAACCTTTGAGTTGTTTTGTATTCTTCGGTGCTGGGAAATCCATAATCGCCTTTACCTTGTCATCGGTTGCTTGTATCCCTTTTGTTGTAAGGCGATAACCAAGGAAGGAGATTTCTCGTCTGAAGAATTGTGACTTGGTGAGGTTGACAGTGATATTTGCTTTATTGAGGTTGTTTAGCAACGCTTCTAAATGATTTAAGTGTGTTTGTATATTATTGGAGTAACACAAGCAGTCGTCCACGTAGATGATCGTGTTCTTCTTGACCTCCTCCTCGGGGGCCACGTCCAATCCACGTGTCAACGCCGCAGAGCTGGTGCTAAGTCCAAATGGTGTCACTGTGAATCGGTAGCATCTCCCTTCATGCATAAACGCAGTGAAATCCCTACACTCTTGTTTTAATGGGACTTGCCAGAAGCTACTGGATAAATCGACTGTCGACAAGTTCTGCATATCACCACATCTAGACAATATCTCATTTACCGGGGACACTCCTTCGTAATCGGGCACGGTCACGATGTTCACTTTCCTTGCATCAAGGCATAGGCGAACCCTCCCATCCTTCTTGTTAACTGTCACGATTGGGTTGACGTACGGGCTGGCGCAACGTTCGATTACTCCATATCGTAACATCCGGTTAATCTCCTCGTTCACCTTGTCTCTGTAAGCAAGCGGCACAGGCCACCCTCGTTGAAAGTAAGGTGTCCTGTCCGTAACGTGAAACTCATGCGTATAACCCTCTATTCTTCCCGGGCACTCCCTAAAAACATTCCGGTTCCTTACCAAAATCTCCTTCAGGCGTTGCAGTATTCCTTCATCCACGCAGTCTATGCTCCCAATCTTTTCATCGATGCATCGCAGTACTTCCTCTTCTTCTTCACTGTTTATCACGTCAATATTCATGATTGGTATAATGTGCTCCTCATCATCAGTGTCGCTTTTTAAACTAACTACTTTGTTTCCGATGTCGATGCGACACCCAACTTCTTGTAAAAAACTAATTCCTAGTATACACGGTTTCACTAATTCTGGTATTATCAAAAACACACATTCATATCGGATACTATCAATCTCAATGTCACACAATATTTGTCTCTTAACTAATTTGGATTTATTTCCTACAGCACTTATTATAAATGTATTCGTTACGGGTAGTGTCTCATATGGTCCTATACTCTTCTTATGATTATTAAACCAAGTCTCCGATAATCCGTTGACGAGACAACCAGTATCAAGCAAGGCTTCCACAATTACATCATTATTAAATTTAATAGTAATTTCGGGACATTTCAATATTTGTTTATTAACAATCTCGTCGTCCTCTTGTAGTAGGTCCTTTCGTAAATCAGGTAATAATATATTTACATTCTCACTCGGAAGTAAGTCGCTTAAAAATTCTATCTTCTTCCCTCGTTTGACATATTTTTGTTGTTGTTGTTATTGTCGCTGTTACCGCTCGACCTTGGGGTGGTGTCAATGACTCTACTAGGTCCCGCCTCTGCTGGTGTAAACTGTACCGTATTGACGTACTGTTTATTGTCATAACGACCCCTCGGCTGCCGGTCACTTTCACTTTTGTTATATTGTGTCTCCCTTTCTCTCGGGTTGTTTTTTCCTTCGTTGTAGGGTCTATAATGTGGCCTGCGAGTGTTATCTCCGCTTGACTGTATACTCGTAAATTCCGTAATCAATGCTTCGAAATTTGGTATACTTGTGATACCACGTGTGACCACGGCGAGCTGCAAGTCCTTACCAAAGTGGCGAGCTAGTTTTCGTATCAGCTGAGTGTCGGTTAATGCTGGTGACAGTTGCCGACTTTCCAGTAAAATCCGTTCTACATACTGGACAGCTGTGATTGGTCCATTCCACTCATATCTGCCGTACTCCAGATTGTCGCGTATATTGTCCTGGCGTTCTTGACCCCATTACTTCAAGGTGAAGGCTTCTTTAAATTCTTCGTACGTGGAGATTTGATTCCGTATGACACGCCACCATATTCCAGCGTCCATCTCCAAGTGTCTCCCGATCCATTTAATGTCACCGTTGTTGTAGTACTGTTCCTGGATCTCTGACAATTCCTTCAGGAACTCTATTGGGAATCTGTCAGTGCCGTTGTACTTTAACTCTGTATGTGTGTGTCCGTTAATTCTACTGATTATCCCCGACTCACCTTCAATTAGCTGACGCTGTAGTCGTTCTATTTGTGACTTCAATTCGTTGATACGAGTGGTTTTCTCTCTGGTGCTCTCACCTAGTTTTAGTTCCGCCGACTTCTGTCTCCCATCTACCTCATTGAACTTCTGCTGCATTGTGTTGTTTACGTCTCCCTGTTCCTGTTGTAATTGTCTTACTGTTTGGAGTAGCTCGACTCTCAATTCCTCCTGCTTCTTGTGATTTTCTTTTGCGTGTGTCTCTACTCTGTTGTGGATCTTTTGATGCTTGTTTGAGTATTTTGGGCAACGCTCTTCAGTTCCTGTCGGTCTAATTCTCTTGTTTCTCGTACCTCTTCGAATTTCTTGTCGGTGTCGTCCTTTAACTCTTTTATGATCTCGTTCTGCTGCTTCTGAACCTCGTCTATCTTCTTGTCACAATTATTTATGTATTCGCGCATTTCTGTTCGTATTTGTGTACAATTTTCATTCTGCTTCTCTAACTTTTCATTAAAAGTTTCATTCTGCTTCTCGAACTTTTCATTAATTTCTTCCTTTTGCTTCATCATGAAGTCCATTAATGCGCGCAACGTCACCTCTTCCTGCGGTTGTTGTTGGGACTCCTGTCCCCGCGCTCTGACGTCTGACGTCTCCTCAGTCATTTGTGAATAGGTTGGTGATTCCTCTCGTTCGACATCAGGTACTCCCTGTTGGTTATTAATATCGAAACTCATGGAATCGGTACTACTGGTCGTCATTTTTGCAGCCTTACTCCGCGTTAACATTCAGTCCCAGTCCAACTAGCTTCACACTAATAATATTTGTTCTTACAACTACTAACATGAAATATTAATATATATGCTTAACCTATCTCTACTGCCTGCTCTTTGCCGTGCGATGGGCGCCAAATACAACGATCTGCCACGTGTTGGGCAGTCAATTACAACGATAAGCAATTATGCTAACAATAATGAATTAATTAATCTGTGGTTAATTAATTATGTAAACGTACTAATTTGCATAATGAGCTCGTGTAATCACACAATTAGGTTACTCATATCAACTGAACTGATTGAAGCTAAATAACACGTTAATTCATTTACGTCAGCATAACTATTGCATGGAGACTCTAATTGTTGTATTAATAAGAAAAAACTACTATAAATCACTCAAATGCCATTACTTTCTTGTTCTGAGGTAAATTGACAATGATGAACGCATATATTCTGGATAAAATAAACACTTATTTATTTAACATCATATCATTAAATAAAGAGATTTCAAGATATAAAATATGGATGATTCCCTGTAAATACACATAAAAGAACACATGTATATACATCAAATTACAAGGTGAGTCCAATACGTTGTTTGCTGGAAAACATACACATACGTATATAATATAATCGATATATAGAAACACAAATAGTCAAACAATAAATCTTATACTAATGCGTTCATCGTTTGCCTCAGATGGATGGCGTTAATTATGTTTAACATGTTTAATTTAAATACTCAAGGGGTGTTTCTTGAAAAAGAGACAGGACAGTAGAGTTCTTATGATAAGAATAGCATAAAGATTACTTGTTAGACGAATTATCCGATATTTCCATCGGCGTAACTCCTCCTCTCTGCTGGTCCATGTGTGGGAAGCTGCGTAGCTGTGATGTCACTGACACTTAACACACGCGAAACAGATTCACTCGCGCTGTGTGTGTGTATTCTGTTGATTCTGCTGTTACTGTTCGAGTCATGAAATTATGTGTCGTGAAGATAAGTTCATCGTTAACTATGGTGTATATGTCTGTCTGTCTATTGTTGAACTTCTAGTATGTACATTAATGTTTAGTGTTTTTGATGCCGTGGTGTAATTGTTCCAAATGATATTGTATCGCTCCGCCGCACTGTATAACGTTACGATTTCGTCGTCCGGTATTACATCAACGATAGTTCTACGCGTCGGTTATTGATGAAAGTGTGACTGGTTAGTTCAGTCCTGAATTAGAGTATAATAAAGAATTCTATAATTGTTAAGCACTGGCGTATGTCGCATGTTTTTAGACACTGTAGGTACACTATTACCAGATACGCGCCAATATCGAAATGTCTAAGTCACTTAGTTATATGTCGCGTGGCAAAGTTTCAAAGTCCCACTGCCGTCCGTATGTTAATCGAACTTTGACGACCGACTGTTGAGAGTTATAAATAGACTGTTTAAAAGTACGTGAAGACTGTTCAAAGTATATGATTGAAAATTTATGAAAGACTGTCCTCCCGCGTGCTCTGCAAACAGTTTTTATGAAGCATCGTTTACCACAATACACCCTGCTGGAAAACACGCCTCAAGTCGAACATGATAGGACGGAAGATCTCCTACCCTTCTGCCAGACCATCGTTCTTCACTTCTCATTCGACGTTCCCGTTGCCATGCTGGCGACGGTCCTCTCCACCTGTTCTCTGGGTAGATGCTGGGTTGTGATTGGGTATCCTGTCTCCCCACGAGTTCGCGTCGAAAGCCTCCGTACTCTTTTCCTAGAACAGGAGCGATTTCATGGGTGTCTATCATGTCTTTGTCTAAGCGTACTCCGGATCTCGCTGCAGTTCTCACGCAAACAATGTGTCGTATTTTGTTATTGTTTCGTTGTGTTCGACCCCTTTTCCGAACGCTGTCCAGGCGCAGCGTGTCGTCGTTTCCAAAACGGCACTCCTTCTCCCTGTCGTAAATATCCGTTGTCGCCAGTAAGACGTTCCCCTGCTGTGTACAGGTTCGATTCTATTCTTTTAGGTATCGATGTCCGTTCTCATATAGGGTACATAGTATTGTGTGTCTTACACCCTTTTCTTATTACTGGTACACTTCAAATTATCCTGGCAGTGTGTCCGTCACAGTTTCGCCCTAATTGGTACTTGACACAATTTCTTTTATCTTACATTTTGCAGGCTGTAAATCTCGTGTTTGAGTCGAGTCTGTCACGGCCAACCTTGTTCCCTATTGTAAAGCTATGTGAAGCGTATTTGTATTGTCCGAAGCAAACGTTCAGTTGACACCTCGTCACACAGTTTCTTTATTTATTGCTCGTGGCCTGCGTAGGTGTGTCTTGTTGAATGTAACGTCTTTTCGATCATACTAAAAAAAGTTTTTAATTTTTTGGTTGTTACAACACCTAAAATGGCTGGAATTTTGGACAAGAACAGGAAACAGGTTTTTGAGCCTGTATTTCCAAAATGACAGAAATATAGCAATTTTGACAAAAATCTTTTTAAATATGGACTATGGCATATCAAATTAAACAGAAAGACTAGTTCACGTAAGTAACCAACAAACGAAAAATATTCTGAATATAATGTATTATGAAATCACATACAGAGGAAGCGATTTATATTTAAACAATCAATTTCTAATATTAACTTGGAAAGATATTTCATGAGACAAAGGAAGTAAGACAGTTCTTAATTAACATTCAACGCGTACGGTTGTTATAAGATTGTGCTAAGAACCTATCTCGAATATATGTAATGGCGTATAAGGTTATGCAGTAAAAAACGAGAGTTACCGAAATTGTCATTTTTAACTTAAAATCAGTGAGACACACCACCACAAACAGTGAGAACAATCAATACTAAACAGAATACTTGTGAAATAAACCAGTAAAACTATCACACATTAAGAATTCACGTTACAACGAAACTCACGATTTTGCTACACACAGACGAGAGTGAAAACACAATTATACCAAAACAATTAAAGCCAGTGAACGAAGAACACTTAAACAGGACACCTCAAACAACACAATAGACATTATACACTATTCCGGAGATAATAAAACAGTGGTGAAGGTGAATTTATTGTCCGAATTTCCAGCAACCATTTATTCGTTAACTTCATCAACTCAGCTAGCCGCCATGATGGTTCCGTGATGCACTGCGAACTCTCCAGATTGACTTCATCGACAGCGGCATTGGTTTGAAAACTTAACAATTATAAACATTATATTTTATTATAATCTTTGTTATTTATTAATTATTAAGAATTCTTTTGTACATGTTATACTTTCTATGCTTGTCCCTTCTCTGACTATAAACTATAACCGTTAAAAGAACCATTCTGAACATTAATATAATATAACCTGTTTTGTAAAATCTATTTATCCCTGTACAAGAGTCAACATCATATCAATATCGATTTTCAATCGATATTTTACAAATAAATATTAAGAAATCAAAATAATTCTATTATCTCGTTTTAAAATTATTTCACACATTAATATAAGAGTGTTTATTAAATACCGAACTTACTGGAAGACGACATTTACTAAAGGAAAGTGATATACGGGAGTATAAATAAAATCGTCAATCGATTAGTAAAGTAAGACAATCTGATTAACTCCAAATTCATTTTACGGTCAACCAGAAGTGCATATATCAACATAATAGACTCAAAGAATTTTAAAATTTCAACGGAATTTCACAACAAGAATTATTTATAAATTATTCAACAACAAACAAACATAAAATTTTTTTTTTGAAAATTTTTTTTTAAAAATCAAATTAAAATTTTTTTTGTACAGTATTAAATATTTATTTGTAACAGCTTACAGCGTTTGGTTACAAATTCGCGTCCAACTAGAGGGCTTTAATTAGGATTGGAAGATTAATTACTAATTAAGCTTGGCAGCGGTTATACCGTCAGGAAGGAAGCAACATGCAGCGTCGTGCTACTTCTAAGATGAGGGCGGCAGAGGCCGAACAAGAAATCGATATGGGAGATAAGGAGGCAACACCCGTGGAAGAAATAGAAGTATTAGTAACCCCGGTGGAACCTAAACAAACCACACCACCAGAGGAACAACCTGAAGTACCAACACAAACCTGAATGAGGTTACATTCCGGGAAACCCTAATGAAAATGATAATGGAGATAAATAAAAATATAGAATCCACAAATAAGAAAATGGACTGTACTAAAGAAGAAAATAGTAAGGAAAGGAAGGAAGACAAACAGTCCTTGAAGGAAGATTTAAGCGAAATAAATAAGAACATAGAATCCACAAAGGAAGGATTAAAGAAGATGGAAGAGAAGATGGAAGAAAATAGTGAGAAGATGGAAGAAAATAGTAAGGAGATGGAAGAGAAGATGGAGGAACCAGCAAGGAAATGAAAGAGGACAATCGATCCTTGAGTCAGAAAATTGATAATACTAATCAAAAGATGGATGAAAACAATTAGAAAATGGAGGAGAAACTGGAGGAGAATAACCAACGGTTAAGAGAAGAATTAAGGGAAGTCAACCAGGAAACATGAACAAGGTAGACGAGAGAATAGAGTTGGCGAAGGAAGAGTTGAACAGGAAAATCAACGACAATAAGAGAGCCATAATTAAAAAAATTGGAACAAGAGACAATCATAGTAAACCAACAGATCTGGGAAGTTGACGAAAGATGTCGCCAAACTGAGAGTGAAGTACAGGAAGTCAGGGAAGAAATAAATATTGAAATTACCCAGAGCAAAGAACACCAGAAGACTAAATGGGAAGAAAGCCGAAAGGAAACACAGGAGGAAATAAGTAAGGTGCGAAACCAAGTCACAGAAAGGTGCGACGGGATGGAAGTGGTAATGACCAATATCACCGGACAAGTGCGGCAGAGCCAGGAAGAGATGGAGGTAATCCGTAACCGACCGACTAATTTCACTAATGTCCCCATGAATGAGAGTCGGGAATGGTTGAACTTCCGCCAATATAAAAGAAAGCCTATGGAGTTCTTGGCCCGAATCGAGGAATACATGGCCAAACATAGGGGCAACAGATGGATCAATAACAGGGAGTTATTAGACGAGTCATTCCGAGAAATGACCGATCATTGGTGGATGGCCAACCGTTCCGACATCGAAGATTACCAGCAGTTCAAAAGCCTATTTAAGGCGAAATACTGGTCTGAGACTACCCGGAATTTAATCCGAGACAACATCTGTCACGGCCGTTACAACCAACAGGCGGGTAGCTCAATGACTGCGTACTTCCTCGGCAAAGTATGTATGGCCAAGCATTTGGAACCAGCCATACCTGAAGAATGCCTCATAAACAAGTTGTCATATCATTATGATGAGGAGGTGATTCGAGCAAGGAGAGGCAGCTAAATTAAGACCATACAGGCCATGACAGAACTTCTCGAAAACTATGAGAACGAGGAGTACTACCGACAAAGCCGGAGGAGGAATGATCGGCCAGAACCTAGAAACTATCCATATACCAACAACGGTACAAACAACAACAATAATGGATATCAGGGAAACCGAGCCAATCCACCGAGTAACAACAACAACAACAATAACAATAATAACAATAATCATATTCAAAATAATCCAAATAATAATCGAACAAATAATGGTTATCAGGGTAACAGAAACTCATATTACCCAAACCCTAATAGTCAGAGAAACCCCATTTATAATAACCATGAACGTTATTATAATAATAACCGTGGTAATCCACAAAATAATAACAATAATAATAATAGGTTTTCTCGACCGAGGGTGAACTATATACGAGCAGAGGACGGTCGCCAAAGTCGGTACTACCATCAGCGACGCAACAGCTATCATGAATATGAAGGTCGGCGAAGGAGCCGAGAACGTGACATACCAAGGTACAATCCTACTAGACGGAGTACCAGTCTAGACAACACAGAACGGCTGACAAACCGCGAACAACCGTTGGATCATCGAACAGAGCGGCAGGGACTCATTCAAGGTCTCCCGACTGATGCGTCAACCAGTGCGACCCAAAATAACAATGATGTCGAATATTTAAACGGGAGGAGGCAGTAATAAATCACATAGACCCTTTGCTGCTCCTGACCCCTGGGTATATAAATGAGTTACCAAAAGCAACTGAACTTAATCGTATTACAATAATAGGTTGTAATTATTAAAAAAATCTCCTACACGAATTATTGGAGGAGGACTATACTAGTCCCAACAATAACATAAATAACGAAATAATACACGTCAATGCTGAGGTAGAAGGAGTCCCCACTAATTTAATGATCGATACTGGTTCCAACGTCTCTATAATTAGTATGACAGAGTTGGAGAGAATACAGAGGGAATGCGGAAGTATATTACCGACATTGCCGTTGAATAATATTATTTTATTAGGTGCAACCGGCCGCCAAAATAAGACAATAAGAAGACAAGTTTCAGCCAATGTGATGAGCTGTGGTATAGCTATTGACATGGAATTCTTAGTGGCAACCGGGCTGCCATTTAACATATTGGTGGGGTGCGATGTGCTCAGGCGGAACTCCGCCATAATCGATTTAAGAACTGACAAATTGTCACTTTTTACGAACGGACAAACTTGGACGGCTGACTTGGTTGGTAGCGACAGAGTAATTCCCAGCGATGTCCACCAACAGATCCGTAGGATCAATTACATAAACAATAATCCTAGGATTGAGCGGATAATGGACGATAACGCTAATGAGGATTTATGGTCACAAAAGATCCAGGACATCAGGGATTTCCGGAGCGGTATTACAGGTGAAAGGTTGCAAACACACCAAGCGGACAAATTAATACAAATTTACGAACAGTACAGATCAGTATTTTCTGACGAGCCCGGTAAAGTAAAAAACTTCCAGTGTACTCTACAATTTCGAGACACAGTGGAATTTAA
Source organism: Magicicada septendecula (assembly GCA_034769895.1). Taxonomy (NCBI): domain Eukaryota; kingdom Metazoa; phylum Arthropoda; class Insecta; order Hemiptera; family Cicadidae; genus Magicicada; species Magicicada septendecula. The sequence goes on from CM068369.1 coordinate 324,730,371, forward strand.
CCGGAAGTCATACCCCATCGCGCAATCACGAAAGGAAGCAGTAAGAGCTGAAATAACTAAGATGATTAACCGTGACATAATAGAGAGTAGCCAATCCCCATACACCAGTCCTATCGTGGCTATTCCTAAGAAAATCAGACAAGTTCGTCTATGCCTAGATGCGCGAGAAATTAATAAGGTGATTATTAATGACAGGACTTCGCCCGGTGAGATTGAAGAGATTTTAAAACGTTTCCACAGTACCAAGTACTTTAGTACCTGGGACACGGTGTGCGGCTACTGGCAGGTGGAATTGCACCCACAGAGTCGCCAGTATCTGGCATTCATATTCGAAGGGCGTAACTACCAGTTTAAGAGATTGCCCTTCGGACTCGTGAATTCGGTCGCAGTCTTTGTACACTGCATGGACCAGATACTTGGCCAAGAAGCACTACAATTCACCACCGTGTACGTAGATGATTTGCTAGTATCCTCAGAAACGTGGGAGGAACACTGCTACCGTGTGGAACATGTGCTAAAGAAATTGGCTGCGAATAACATCACGCTCAAGCTAAAAAATCTCAGTTCATAGACAAGTAAATTCAGTTCTTGGGCTTTATACTAAATGACCAAGGAATCTCACCGTCGGCTGAAAAAGTAGAAGCGATTCAGAAATTTCCAACACCAAAGAATCGAAGGCAATTACAGTCATTCCTGGGACTCTATAATTACTATCGCAAGTTCCAGGAAAAGTATTCTGAATTGACCGCCAGATTTCAACCGCAACTGTCATCGAAAAATAAATGGATATGGGGTATAGAGCAGAACGAGACCTTAAAGCTGATTAAAGAAAAATTCCTTGAACCAATAATACTTCGCCATCCAGATTTTAGTAAACCGTTCTTCCTAAATTGCGATGCCAGCGACATTAGCCTCGGCACAACACTATATCAGGAGGATGAGGAGAGGGAACATCTCGTGATTTGCTTCGCAAGTAGAGCGTTAAACCAGTGCGAAAAGAACTACCACGTCACTGAGAAGGAGCTGTTAAGTGTAGTGTTCGCGTGTGGCAAATTCCGCACCTATATCCTTGGTTACCCCGTTACCGTCCGGACAGACCATAAGTCCATATCGTTCTTGAAGAGGTGCAAACTGAGTCACGGAAGGTTGACCCGGTGGATACTGTTACTACAAGAGTACAATCTTCAGTGGGAGTACATCCCAGGAAAGAAGAATGTCGTTGCGGACGTGTTGTCACGAATTGACATAGGTAAGCAAACATTCGAGGGGGAGAAAGAAAGTGTACTCAAGATATACCACATTCTTAGCACCAGAGCCGATCTAGCCACAATATTAACCAACCTGAGCACTCACCAATAAGCAGACCCGAAATTACAATCTATTAAAACAAGATTAGAAGCGAGGGACGAGACTATCGCCCGATATTATAAAATTAATAACAATATACTATTCATCAAACCATCGTTAAGGAAGGAGACATGGAAGGTTATCATTCCAACCCATATCGACAGGGAGATAGTAAGAAACTATCATATTCGATATGGGCATATGGGCGCCTTAAAGGTGATAAAGGCCCTGGAAGAGAGCTGCCACATGAAGGATGTCAACCGGAAGGTCCGGAAGTACATAAGAGGTTGCCATATTTGCCAACTCGTTAAGAGTAATAATGAGAAAAAGGAAGGCCAGATGATTCCAATAACATCACAGGAAAAGTTGGAAAAAGTATTTTTGGACATCTGCGGACCTTTTCCCCGCAGTGGTGGTCGTCATAGATATAAGTATCTAATCATCGTGATGGACCATTTCACCAAGTTCGTCAAGCTATACCCAGCAAATCGGGCGACTACAAATAAAATTCTCGGCATATTAACCGACCAGTACTTCCCAAACGTCGGAAAACCAGTTTCGATCATTACCGACCACGGAACCCAATTCAAGGGGAAAAAATGGCGGGATACCCTACTGTCTATGGGTGTCCGTACTTATAAAACCTCGGTCTACCACCCGAGCAGTAACCTGGCAGAGAGAGTATTACGAGGGGTGGGGCGAATATTACGAACATATTGCCACAATCAACAGAGGAGGTGGCAAGACTACCTAGAAGCCACAGAAGAATTCCTCAACTTGGCATACCACCCAGCCATAGGCATTACCCCATACTCCGCCATGTACGAAAAACAACCCCCAAGGGAGATCGAAGAAATATTAGAATTCCCAAGGGATAATATTTATACCTTTGACAGAATCAAATTTTACAATAAGGTGGCTGAAGACCAGAGAAACGGCGAAACAAATACCAAAAAGGTATGGGCAAAATCTAACTAAGAAGTTGTTACTATTATACACTGGACCCTATATAGTCTCCAAAGACAAAAACAATAACACGTATGAGATAAAGGAGATGGGGTCTGGTAGGATCAAGGGTGTATATAACCAGGCTTCCATGAAAAAATACCATGAGGAGTGAAAATAGTTAATCCAACTGAAATACATCAAAATTCAAAAACAAAGTAAGATCAACTTACTACAAGATTATTAATGAAACCATTTGGAATAATTAAAAAGAAAGAATTTTGAATAAAAATCAAAAAATTCAAAAATAAAGTAAGTACATCTTACTACAAGATTATTTATGAAAAAACCATTAGGAAAATAAAAAGAAAGAATTTTGAATAATACATCAAAATTCAAAAATAAAAGTAAGTACATCTTACTACAAGATTATTAATGAAACCATTTGAGATATATAAAAAAGAAGAATTTTGAATTAATACCCTCAAAATTCAAAAATATTGTAAGATCACCTTACAGACATAATTTATGAAGAAACTATTATAAAATAAAAAGAAAGAATTTTGGAATAAAACCACCAAATACAAAAATATAGTAAGATCACCTTACTAAAAATAAATTTGAAAGAAACCATTTGGAATAAATATAAAAGAAGATTGAATTTTGTGAATAAAAACCCACAAAATTTAAAAATATGAGTAAGAATAGCTTACTACAACAATTTATGAAAAAACTATTTCGAAACAAAAAGAAAGAATTTTGTTAAAGTCAACAAAATTCAAATATATGGTAATATCAAATTACAACCAATGGTCAATAAAAACCTTATATGAAATTAAATAAAAAGAATTAAAAACCAGTGATACGATTAAATAAATAAACTTGTGTTGAAATAAAAATAATAACACTTTGAAGTAATAAAAGGAGAAACCTCATTAAAAAATTAATTAAAGAATTCATTTGAATAAAAAGTCAGAGAGAAGTAATTTGAGAAAAGGAACAAAAGATAAATGTAATTAAATAAATCAATAATGAAATGATCATGAAATAAGTGTCAAGTGTGATAAAAACAATTAGAAGAAAGTTCTAGAACATGGAACTAGTGGAATAAATATAAGCTGTGAAACAAACAAAAAATGTCATAAAAAATATGCTACCAATAAACAAAAGCAGATTGTAATAAAAACCAGAGAAGAATAAATAATTAATAACAAAAACTTTATATGATAATAAACATTGATAATTATATTAATAAAAGAGCTTCCCACCATAATAAGAATTGAAATAACGATAAAGCTAACAAGTCAGAAGAATAACTGAGATAGGAATATTAAAATCTCTGAGCAATATACGAAGTGAAGTATCCAAGGATATTTTTTTTAAATAGTAATAAAAGTGTACTATTCTTAAATAATTTTTTTTAATAACTGTCTGTAGATAAGTCCAGCAGTATTAATACGTTTTTGAGCAGAGATGATTTGCCTCTGTAATCAAATAAAAGTGAAGTATTGGCCAGCAGAGTTTGTAGCGTACAGTGCCTCTCTGAACTGCACCAGCTCACGTGTTAGGGAATGATAGGGAATAAATATCCCAGGGATAAAACACCAAGAAGAGAAATAAAAATAAAATAAAAATATGAAACTCTGATGACTATTACTATCAAGGAAGATCAAGTAAGAGTGAAATAGATGTAAGCTTGAATATAGAGGAGAAAAAATTTAGTAATGGAAGGAAGTCAAGAATAATAAAAACTATAATAATTATCATAAGCAATTATTTCAGACAAACCAAGTATAGTCTGAACTAATCACTTCTGGAGGAGGGCAATCTGTAGCATGACAGATAATCCACTAAGTTATAAATCAAATATGATCATAATTACATTTAAATTAATTAAATCAAAAGAAAGTTCGAAGCAAAATAAATAAATATCGAATGAAAATAATTAATAATCAAATGACAAGAATTAAATATCAAATGAACATAATTAAATATCAAAGTGAACAACACCACCATAAAAGAAAAGTATAATTAAATAATAAAATGCAATGATAAAGTATCAAGGAAATTAAATTAAAAGAAACTCATATAAAAAATCAGGAGGATACCCAGGTAGTTTATGAGCAGGTGATAAAGAAGATACCCCGAACCCAAGAAGGAAGAGGAAGTTTAGGAGCAGGGGATAAAGAAGATACCCCGAACCCAAAAAGGAAGAGGAAGGTTAGGTGCAGGTGATAAAGAAGATACCCCGAACCCAAGAAGGAAGAGATAGTTTAGGAACAGGTGATAAAGAAGATACCCCGAACCCAAGAAGGAAGAGGTAGGTTAGGAGCAGGTGATAAAGAAGATACCCCGAACCACCCACCGAAGGACATAATGAAATACTCACCTTGGAAAACCCAAGACAGAAGAAATGAAGAAAAGAAGATGTAGGATGGGAGAACTACGAAGAATACCCACGAAAAAACCTATTAATAAAAATAATAAACCCCGAACCAAATATTAATATAACCCCAAGAAAGTATAACACCCCTAAACATCATGTAAAATAATTATAAACAAAAGTGTTTAGTAGTAAATAGAAGTGCACCAACTAAAGTTATTATGTAATCAAATAAAAAAATCTTCACAGTCCCTTATAACTAAAAGTTTGGTCTTAGAATATTGTAGAACTCAAATATAAATAAGAACCAACCGTGTAAGTGTACCAGTGCAAGTGGATCCTATATAATAAACTTCAAATAAAGGTGTACTGATATTTTAACTATATACAATAAATAACTTTAAGTTTTATAATAAATACAGAAATGACATAGCATGAAGTATTGTTATGATTATATGTCAAATGTTTCATAAAAGAGGACACATCTTTTTATCAAAAAACATTTATAGAGATGCAAATGATAAAGAGAGCAGAGGGGGAATAATTACTGTGAAAGGGGATTAAATTATAATACAATATAAACAGAAAGGACTGTGATTAACTTAAGTTTAACATAAAAATTTTAAATGGCTAATTATGTTTATGTTTAAAGCCAACACATTTCAAAGTAAGAATAGAATTATATTTAGTGTAAGAATGTTTATTAATATAACAGTGTGCATACAGCCTAAAATTTTATGTATGTATACTGTACCAGTTTATAAAATGTTTATTATGTATTTTAAAAATAGTTCAACTTAACATGTCTAACTTAAAAGACTAATAATTAATGTTCAATATTGTTTTTATAGTATGAGCATGAATACCATGCTACATGTACCAATAGTTGTATAAGGAATTTTATTTGATATTATATTAACTTTAGACAGTCAGAGAGGGTACAGAATTAGTAATATTAAAAAAACCAGCATATGTAAAACAATAGAATCTAGGCAATATGGTAAACTCCAATAACATTTATATTTGAGTAAGGAAGTTAAATAAACCAAGCAGACTAGTAAGATTTATATAAGGTATCAATCACCAACTACTATTACTGAAACTATGCTTTAAAAGAATCATATAAAAGGTTGTATAAAATTATTAAATAATTTCAAAATGTAATACCTAACCATTTCAAAAGAGTAATAGTAAATTAATGAATTGTAACTAAAGGGAGGATCAACTTGTTAAATTTATAAGAAATTAAGGAAACGTAAGGATTTATATCAATCAGAAATTTATTATAATCATATTTATAACACCTAAAATGGCTGGAATTTTGGACAAGAACAGGAAACAGGTTTTTGAGCCTGTATTTCCAAAATGACAGAAATATAGCAATTTTTACAAAAATCTTTATAAATATGGACTATGGCATATCAAATTAAACAGAAAGAGTTAAAGAAACCAATTATGTAATTACTAGTTCACGTAAGTAACCAACAAACAAAAAATATTCTGAATATAATGTATTATGAAATCACATACAGAGGAAGCGATTTATATTTAAACAATCAATTTCTAATATTAACTTGGCAAGATATTTCATGAGACGAAGGAAGTAAGACAGTTCTTAATTAACATTCAACGCGTACGGTTGTTATAAGATTGTGCTAAGAACCTATCTCGAATATATGTAATGGCGTATAAGGTTATGCAGTAAAAAACGAGAGTTACCGAAATTGTCATTTTTAACTTAAAATCAGTGAGACACACCACCACAAACAGTGAGAACAATCAATACTAAACAGAATACTTGTGAAATAAACCAGTAAAACTATCACACATTAAGAATTCACGTTACAACGAAACTCACGATTTTGCTACACACAGACGAGAGTGAAAACACAATTATACCAAAACAATTAAAGCCAGTGAACGAAGAACACTTAAACAGGACACCTCAAACAACACAATAGACATTATACACTATTCCGGAGATAATAAAACAGTGGTGAAGGTGAATTTATTGTCCGAATTTCCAGCAACCATTTATTCGTTAACTTCATCAACTCAGCTAGCCGCCATGATGGTTCCGTGATGCACTGCGAACTCTTCAGATTGACTTCATCGACAGCGGCATTGGTTTGAAAACTTAACAATTATAAACATTATATTTTATTATAATCTTTGTTATTTATTAATTATTAAGAATTCTTTTGTACATGTTATACTGTCTATGCTTGTCCCTTCTCTGACTATAAACTATAACCGTTAAAAGAACCATTCTGAACATTAATGTAATATAACCTGTTTTGTAAAATCGATTTATCCCTGTACAAGAGTCAACATCATATCAATATCGATTTTCAATCGATATTTTACAAATAAATGTTAAGAAATCAAAATAATTCTATTATCTCGTTTTAAAATTATTTCACACATTAATATAAGAGTGTTTATTAAATACCGAACTTACTGGAAGACGACATTTACTAAAGGAAAGTGATATACGGGAGTATAAATAAAATCGTCAATCGATTAGTAAAGTAAGACAATCTGATTAACTCCAAATTCATTTTACGGTCAACCAGAAGTGCATATATCAACATAATAGACTCAAAGAATTTTAAAATTTCAACGGAATTTCACAACAAGAATTATTTATAAATTATTCAACAACAAACAAACATAAAATTTTTTTTTTGAAAATTTTTTTAAAAATCAAATTAACATTTTTTTGTACAGTATTAAATATTTATTTGTAACAGCTTACAGCGTTTGGTTACAATTATATATATATATATTGCAACAGTACACAGGATCTACGTTCATATAAATGGGATACTAATGCTATATAGCATTTTCTGATGGCCATAGACATGTTTTAATTTGATTTTGTATATGGCAGCAATTGAACGCAATTCATGGAGCTTTGTGACAACAATTGGTGAAGTATGAACGAGTGCATTGTCGTGATTGAAAAACACTGTTGCTTTGCTAGGCGCGGACTATGGCCATCGTTCAGTTGCCTAATAATACTGTATAATATTATCTATTGATGGTCTTGTCCTTTTCTAGACAGTCTGTGAATCCCCCAAAACACTCATCATTCCGGCTGATGAAACAGTTTTCGCCGTCTTTGGAGTAAGCCTACTCCTTCTCGCACTGACGTCTCTGACGTATAGTGGTTTCAATGGCGTGATTGTCTAAGTTTTATAGACAATCAAATCTTAGAGTACAAATTCGGTTGGATTGTGTTTAGGAATGTCTACTCACTGTACTGCTGGACACACATGTTTCTGGCCCGTACATAAACGTTCGTTGGAATGCGTTTCTGATTGACAGTTAATACATGCGACATCCATCGCGCTGAAAGTTTTTTCATAGGTATCAACCCTTTTGAAATGGTTGCAACGTCAGCAAGCTCAGGAATATTCACTCGCCATAGTCGTTTGATACTCCTGGTGCCGTCTACGTGTTGGGCTGAGAACTTTTTCGACCTGCTCTCTATGTGATGTTAGTCTAAAAAGTTATGAAACCGAATTTTTTCTTCCAAACTAGCAAACTGTAAGGAAACTGAAGCGTGTAATATTTGCTTACATTTATAAAAATTTTCAGCCTCTTAACTTTACCAGACTTGACTGTGTTATTGTTTTTTGACATTGTAATGTCTTTTAGCTGGACATCGTTTGAAACTTTCTGTAATATTTTATTTACGTCACGCTGTATGACGTCATCATTGCGTGTTCCACACTTTCGATTCCCCACAGTCTAGAAATCTTATTTTTAAAGCCTAAAAACATCATTCTTCGATGTTTCGGTTTCGTCGAAATTCTTTACTTTTTTTAAATATTAGTTTTGTCTCACTTACAAAACTGAAACTCAATAATATTGAACTGATTTATGCAAACTAACTCTCATGTTAAACTTGAAGACAGTACAACAAAAACATTTATTAAGGTAAAACAACGCTTTTGGATATGAAGCCACGTTTTAAGTCGTACAAAGCAATTATAAACGGGCATGAAACTACAGAAGATGAAGCTTGTTGTGGACGATACAAACGTATATTAAACATGAGAGATCTTATAAAGACTGAATGTCGTTTGATGTTGAAAAACATTGGTTACAAAATAAATTTAAATCACCAGATGTTAATGAAATTTTGTTGGCATTTGAGTCCGATCATAGACTGTTGACCCCTGAATGATTCACCACGATTACGTTCAATGTAACATTGCATTTAACCGAAAAGGGATTTTGTGGTACTCTAGCTCTCCTAGTCTCCTGATTTTAGTCCAGTAATTATTTTAGTCAGCAATTATATCAACGTAGACGATGTAAGTGAGCATATTTAATTTCCAATTCTGGTATGATGCGTGAAAGTCATTAACGTCTTCTTGTATTTATAAATTTTACTAGATGAGTTATATGAGGTTAATGTTGATTTATTTTGGTACAATTTATATGATGTCTTTCAAAACCTGATAGCCCTATTTGTACTGTGTTAGTGTATAAAATCGCCTTCATGAAAATACAATAACTACTGTTTCTTGGGTTGTCTATCTTCCGTACTATATGAAATATACAAATACATCAATGTATAAACTGAACTTTGTAGATAGGTGTTCATTTTAATGAGGAAACATTTGCGTTACATTAATATTATATTTTCGTTAATATTCTGTCATCTACTTCAACGGTAGCTTACTACTATAAGTGCTAGGATCACTGTGAATGCGTTTTTACTACATACAAAATATACAGAGCTTGCGACTGTATGTAATGTTAAACTATGGTCTAACCTTGTTTGCATACAGCATCTTCTACAATAACTCATTTCTGTCTCTTTCAATGCTCGACTCACTCTGCTGCTGGACACACATGTTTCTGGCCCATACAAAACCCAATTTTCAACAATCGTCCTACACGTAAGTCGTTTTGTATTTTTCCTTACATGCTTATTTCACAACTAGGAATGAAGCTGTCCTTCAAAACACCTTAATCGTCCATCCCGTCTGATATAAATGTTACTTCTGTATGTTTTTATTCACTTGATATCTTAATTATTCTCTTCCTATTGGCTTTCAGTGTTTTCCTTGTTTACCACGTATCGTATCTTCTGTATGTGTATTTCTAAATTCCATTTCCCATTTTATGACTATAAACATATATTCAAGAGGAAACCGCGTAAGAACGTTAGTAGTTGTCAAATAAAGAGAATTATTTATGGAGTAGTGAGTAACACGAAATTAATGTTTGTAGAAGTGGGACAGGGAAACAGTGCCGCTATCCTGTACGTAAACAGCGACGTCTTAACGGAAATTTATTTCTCTTGCGTCTGTGACTTACAGTACCGGTACAACAATTGTACACAGTGCAGCTTGCAATACACTGTAGACAATTCAGTATTATATTCATGGTACAGTTCCCTTCCTTGACGCATTAAATTATTTAAATGTAGAGTCTTCTTCTTCTCCTTCCTCATCACGGCATTAGTCCCTCTGACTGCTAGACACTAAAGTAGAAATTAGATGTTCACGCGCTTGGAAAATTTTGTTTGAAGTGTACAAAGTTGACAAAGGTTACTGACCGTTGAGTTACACGCCACATATAATATATATGTCAGCACTGAAATGTTTAAAGGCCATAGACAACTTGCAAGCAGAGCGCGGCCAATGTTCCCTAGTTAGATTTTTCAAGCCAAGTCTGTTACGGTGTTCTGTGTCAACGTAGTTTGGATTTTTAGCTCGTAGTTTACACTTTTTAATAACTACCAAACAGTTATAATCGTTATTTATTTATCATACTTTTGTATACACTTGTGATCTGTGCTTTGTTTATTTTTTTGTTTAGTTACTGATTTTTTATGTAATAGTGCGTAGATTATAATGAATGTTACGAGCAAAGATTGTGTTGTAAATATAGGCATGAGTCAGCCTGGACCCCCAACGCATGTTAAAAAAAATCCCTGTCATTCAGAAACAGAGTAAGGGAATAATTTATAACGTTTACAGATTAAAAAACAATTAAGGTCTCAAGCAACATTAGTTGAGCCTGGTGTGCTTTTAATAAAGGAAGACCTAAATAATTGTCAAGAACTAACGATAGTAGAATAGCAGTACGAGACATGTGCAGAAGCAAAAACATGTAAATATTTCCAATCGCGTTAAAAAAAAAAAAAAATATATATATAATAAAGACTGTAAAGTTACGCAGTAGTCTGACTTCGATAGGCTATAGATGTAACAGGGCGTTTAGTTATGGAATTTTAGGATAAGGGAGAATATCCAACAGTGAAAAATATTCGACAGAAAATGATAGAGCACTTTTCTTTTTCATGGCGGTGTTTCGTCAGTTAGACGTATTTAAAAAATATAGGAGTTTCATTTAAAAAATGAATAATGGATGAACACATTCGCTTGAAAGATTTGATATAGCTCCAGCAAGAGTAACGTTTTTACGTAAAATGCTCAGAATTGAAAACGAGAATGATGAGAGACCAATTTTTTATTTGGATAAAAGTTGGATTTCTCAAAATCACCTCCCAATTTTAATTGGCACCATTCTACAATGGGGGCGATTTAAAGGCTTCTACTAGAATGGAAGGAAGAATAGTTATCGTGCATGCTGGAGCCAAGAAGACGGGGTAATATTGTTCTAAGAATTTCACGGCCGGTGTCAGTTGCATTTGAAATATCTACCGGGCTGTTTGGCCGTGGTATAAAGTTTACATTCAAACCAAATGTTTCAGCAGCTGTGGGCCTAACGTACGACACCCCGCGTTAGGTTGACTGAAGATGGCAGCCATGGTGCTGCTGAAACGTTTGGTTTGAATGTAAACTTGGGTTTTGTATGGGCCAGAAACATGTGTGTCCAGCAGCAGAGTGAGTCGAGCATTGAAAGAGACAGAAATGAGTTATTGTAGAAGATGCTGTATGCAAACAAGGTTAGACCATAGTTTAACATTACATACAGTCGCAAGCTCTGTATATTTTGTATGTAGTAAAAACGCATTCACAGTGATCCTAGCACTTATAGTAGTAAGCTACCGTTGAAGTAGATGACAGAATATTAACGAAAATATAATATTAATGTAACGCAAATGTTTCCTCATTAAAATGAACACCTATCTACAAAGTTCAGTTTATACATTGATGTATTTGTATATTTCATATAGTACGGAAAATAGCAATGACTTTAACTACTTCTCTTATCTGTGCTTCTATCAATTCCATAACATTGCTAATGATAGCAGGATGCAAACTGTCTAATACTTTCAAATGTGCAATATACAAAATACTGTGCAATGGAGACCAAATATAATGAATCTTGAAGCCAGTCAGGCAAACCTGGTCTATAAATATAAGAACGTTAAGATGAAAATAATTAAGACTAGTCTCAACATTAAATTCATTAAGAAATGTTTACACAACAACATAACACCAAATTTTTCCAAAATTAATATTCAAAATAAGTCATTAGCAGCGGTTAAAACTAAATCAATAGCACAGAAGATATGGCAAAAAGAAGAAATTAAGCAATTGTATGTGAAAAAGGACAGATTGAACCGTATTTTGTATATTGTCTTATATATAGTCTTAATTATTTTCATCTTAACGTTCTTATATTTATAGACCAGGTTTGCCTGACTGGCTTCAAGATTCATTATATTTGGTCTCCATTGCACAGTATTTTGTATATTGCGCATTTGAAAGTATTAGACAGTTTGCATCCTGCTATCATTAGCAATGTTATGGAATTGATAGAAGCACAGATAAGAGAAGTAGTTAAAGTCATTATATCGAAACACATTAAGAAGTTTGATAACCTATACAAGAAACAACACATGTATGATAACAATGATAACATAAATTGTAAACATAACTTTTATAAACGCGTAGTAAATTATACCAATATCGAATTATCTAATGACGAGACAGAATTAATATCTAAAGGTTTAAAATATAACTTACCTAAACTTAGCAAAAACAGCCTATTACGTGGAGTTATAAACGCTGAAGCTGCTATAAAATGCATTAAAAACCAAGAAACCCAACAAGTAACACGATCGGTAATCAACAATAAATTGGATCGCATATTGAAAATGGATGGCTTAAGTAAAAATAAAAACCAGTTTATAAAATACAAGAAGGAGCGCAACCTTATGAAAACAATAAAACAAAAGATTGACATAAATAAGGCAATAGTTACCAAAGCCGATAAAGGCAATACTGTAGTTATATTGAGTCAAGCAGATTACACGCAGAAATGTTATGAATTTATTAACAATAACATTATTAAGACACTTGAGCATGACCCCACCAGCAAGTACACAAAGGAACTAAATTCCGCTGTGAACAAATGCATAAATTTGTTTGACGCAAATGTTAGACACCATATTAAACAAATAAATGCACAGGCACCCGCATTCACAGGTTTGCCAAAAATACATAAGGACAACATACCAATACGTCCCTTAGTTAACTACACGTCGGCACCTGGGTACAAAATCGCAAAAAAACTTCAACATATAATAAAAAACAGTATAAAGCTAGAGAATAATCATAGTATCAAGAACAATAAAGATTTCATAAACAAAATTAATTCCATCGACTTATTACCGAGTTATAAGCTGGTTTCTTTTGATATTGTCAATTTGTACACAAATATACCAATACAAGAAACAATAGAGATTCTCCAAAACAATTTACTTAATACGGCAATATTAAATCAACAGGAAATTAACGAATTAATCTTGATATTACGAATAGTGTTGAAACAAAATTATTTTACATTTGACGGCAAGTTTTTTAAACAAGGAGAAGGGTTAGCCATGGGGTCTCCTTTAAGTGGATTACTGGCAGATATATACCTTAATTTTTATGGAAATAATTATCTACTGTCTAACTGTAACAGTTACCACGATAAAATTATCTCATACACGCGATATGTTGACGATACGTTCATGGTTTTTAATGGCACTTGTAGACAAATGGATATGTTACTCAAATACATGAACAACATAAAATTCACCATGGAAGTAGAAAATGAAAATTGCCTAAACTTTTTAGACCTTTCTATTCGAAGAAACGCTGATTGTATCACATATAAAATATACAGGAAACCCACTACCACGGATATAACTGTCCATGCTGATTCATTCCACCCATGTACACAGAAAATAGCCCCTTTTAATGCTTTCGTAAATAGACTTTTAACTATACCTATGAACCAGGAAGATTTTCAAGATGAAGTAAATATTATTAAACATATAGCTGTCAATAATGGATATAAAAGTGATATAATAGATAACTTAATACGCAAACGTAGGAATAAAATGGAAAGAAAATTAAATTAGATGGTAAAAAGAACCATTATATTTCAGTTGAATATACTAATGTGATTCCTAATATAATAAAAAATGAATTAAGAAAATTAGACATCATCGTGTCCTTCAAAACTACCAATAACATCTTGAACATATTAAAACCTCGAACACAAAAAACAACCGAAAACAGTTCTGGTATATATAGAATCCAGTGTAGTGAATGTGATAAATTCTACATAGGACAAACGGGCAGGAAATTTAAAGACAGATATAAAGAACATATGCCAAAAAAGAACATCAAGTCAATCAAATCCAACTTTGCTTTACATCTGGTAAACAGCAATCACAGTTATAGTGGTTTCACAGATAACTTTACGCCCATACATATATGCAGTAAGAGCCGATACATGGATGCCATGGAAGAATATGAAATATATAAAGCGTTTTTATTTCAACCAAACCTACTGCTTAATGATCAATTAACATTTAAATCTCACTGTTTATATGATACTATATTGAAGAGTGATAACGCTTGTGTACACCAGCCAAATATATAGTTTGATTACGCGGTCAGTTATAGTACGGCAGTGCGCACTGTTACGTGGACTGAGTTCTATCATACTCATTGTGTTATGTGTTTATGTGTTGATGTGTTTTAATTATTATACTCTTGACACGTTCGTTATGAACTAGAAGACAAAAATTTTACCTGATGATGGGAACTTGTTCCCGAAACATGTCGTAAGACATCAAAGACGTAGTCGCAGCACGGATAAAGAAAAAGGTATTTATTAACTTGAATACTTAGTTCAGCAATGCGCTTTTTCAAAGAAATGTCTTTTGGCTCTGATCCAGATTGACGAGATCCTCATTGAGAGTTGAAGGCCAAGATACGGATTTTTACAAGATTTTTACATACAGCCTTCTGATTTTGTGAAAAGATTACACGTTTTTAACAGTGTGTTCTATGGAACGCTATTACCTTATAACTACTCAAGAGACAACACTCTTATACTGGATTGGTTAGAGCGTCGAAAACTAAGGTACGCTACACTTTAATGGCCGAGACCGGGAACTACATAACCACTAACTAATGGTACAAACATGTGAAATGCGAAGGCTGAAAACATTCAAACCGTGCGATTTAGAAAAAGATTCAGTCAATTTTTGTACGATATTTTAATGATACCTTTAAAATCGTATCATTATCGTTATGTAGTGTGTTCTGTTATTTTTATACCGTCCTGCTACGATCATGTTCTTTTACAATTATATTTTATTATAATAATTATATAGGCGTGTAATTTTGAACAATTATGTAAATTATTAGGTAAATTATTACATAAATATGAGAACCACTTTTTATGTCATTTTTACAATGTCACAGGCGCAGCTTATTATCTGATTGAGATAGATTGGTGAATTATTTTTTTCCACTTTTACAACACTTGGAAGTTTAATTAAAAATAGACAGAGTGCACCTAACAGTAAATTACTATACAGTACATTGCGTAAGAATGTCTCAGTCTTAGTTCGTAAGGAGGTAAAATCCTGTTTACAAATCGGTTAAACTACAAATAGTACCATATGAGGGGAGAAACTGGGTCCTAACAGAAATACACAGTGTGTGTGTGAAAGGTAAGGGTAGGAGAGAGAGAGAGAGAGTGAGAGAGAGAGACTTCAGATGTTGGATTGTTAGATACATCTTTTCTAGGGTGACTGTTGGTTTCCCGCCCAACAATATCAACTTGATCCGACAGGACTTTATGTTGCTCAAACCATACGTGTTCAGCTAATTTATATATGTTAGAAATCGATTTTAGCTAATTGAGATGGAATAATGAAATATTTTAGAATAGCCACATGGGTAAGACGAATATACAAATTGAGAAATGGTGAGGGCTTTGGAAAGGTAGACCAATGAGGACCGAAAAATTAAAACAGTTGGGGCGCTAAAGCGGTAGAAATGTGCTGTAGGGTAAACAGTGATGTGGTGTGGGCATCTGTTACAAGTAAGTATAATAAATATCTTTTTCGTCTCCTTCTTGTTAGACATTTAGCTAGACATTTAGACATCTGTTACAGTAGACTTGTCGGAACTTGGGTGCAAAAGCTAGTACAGTCTCGGACCTAAAGCAACAAAATACCTACACGTTTGATGTGTCGTTAGCATATTGTTTATAATAAAAGTAGTATTCTGTTTGGAAAATAAAAATGAGTTTCAAAATAACTGTTGCTAACAAAATAATTTTTTGTTTTGTATCGGCCATCTAAGGACTACATGCCAGTTTCAGTTCTTTACTATTTGTTCTTTTCTTTTATCCTAATATTCTTTCATCTTCTCACTGTGCCACTTCTTCCTGTCTTCAGCCCACTTTGAACCTGCGTTTTTATCTCTCCTACCCTGTACTCTCTTCATTTTCAACACTTTTGCCCGAAAAATTTCTCTGTCAATTGCTTCTTCTGCGTGTATATTATTCTATTCTAAATCCTTTTAGACTTCTTTAATCCAACTTGATGTTGACTTCTTCCCCCTCAGATATCTGAAGATTTGCTTTGTCAACCTATTGTCGTCCATTCTATATAAATGACCAAAAAATAATAGTCTTCTTTTTTTCATTGTTTCTGTTATATTTTCTATACTTTGATATATTTCATCATTACTTCTTAATTTCCAACATTCTAAAGTTTTTCGTGGACCTAATGCTTTCTTAATAATTTGCCTTTCCAATATTTCTAGTTTGTCTAAATTATAATTCAATGCTAGACATTCACTTGCATCTAACAAAATATTTATTTATAAAATTTGTTAGTAATAGAGAAATAAAGAAATAATTGTACTTACACATACATAGATACATACATTAGATACATACATACATAACACACACACGCACGCACACACACACACACACACACACATATATATATATTAAATAGACAAACATTAAAATGACATACAACACTAACAAATTAACCTAAAAAAACTAAATAACCCACACAACAAAGATAATACAATGACTAATGGAATACACAAAATTGAGTGCCAAGATTGCAATAGATGTTACATTAGACAAAGAAAATAACAACTGAAAAAACGTTATTTTGAACATTTAAACGTATAAAAAAACAGAAATATATAAATCTAATTTAGCCACACGTACAATAAACACAGGACACGAATTCCCAGACATAAACAACAAGACACTAATAAAACACATACCAGGCACAACACTGACCATATGGAAAAATTTACAAATGTACAAACAAAAAACAAACTAATACCTGAACAAATACAAGTAAAAAAAAATCACGACACAATATTCAAAATACTCAACATTGAAAAACCCAAAAAATAAATATAGCCTACACACCACACACAAGAATACCAAGTTAAAATACCAAAAGCCAACAGGAAACCACAGCGATAACCAACTACAACACAAATATGCAACTAGATCCAAAACAATGATGGCTGAGGATCACTGATAGATGTTCCAAAACATGTTTCAAATAAGGATAAACATATCTTGAAGTAAAACAATTTAAATATTAAATAAATTATATATGCATAAAAAAATGACTGTAGCAAAAAGTGTTTGAATATATATTGTAACGTATTTAACGTTGCAAATATAATATAATTTACATTTGTGATGCCCCACGTTGGAAGCGATATTTCTTATGCAACGATACGATATACATAAAATAGGCGTGACCGGTCTCACGTTCAAGATTGACAAATTATGTAACAATATAACATTTAATTTGGGTTTCAGGTGTATCTGTAATAAGAACTCTATGTAACTTGTAACGGTATTTCAAATTTATTTGATATTAATAAAATTGTGCACATGGCACTTACTTCGACTTAAAACATTCGTTATTATTTCGTTACTATGCCGTAAGGCTTATGCTATATACATCCTTACTGACTAAATATTCTATTCTACTAATTATTGTATTAACGAAAAATCTCATTTCCAGACTACTCAGTCAATTAGTGTGTTTCAAAATATCAATATTTAAATGTTTTCTTATATATTGCAATGTAACTCAAAATATCAATAGTTATTGAATTTATCTTTTGTTTCTCAGTACTGATTTATATTTAACGCTAATTGTTACTTAAATGTTTTGAATTCTTTTCATTTCAATACTAATTTGAGCTCTTGTTTACGTTAATCTTATTTCAATAGCATCTATGATTTTCATTCAAATTTTACAATAAACATTGACTCTTACTTTTAAATAGAATAAGAATGTCCTTAATTGTCTTTACGTTAATCGTTCGATTAAGAGATAAATAAGTTGTTTATCACCTTATCGTCGTCAATCATACTCAATCATTGGATCCCTCTGTAATCGTCCTCGTCTCGAACTTCAGCATCACTCTCTCTTCTCCTCTTGTCCAGCGTCGACTCTCTCTCTTCTCCTCTTGTCCAGCGCCGACTCTATCTCTTCTCCTCTTGTCCAGCGTCGACTTTCTCTCTTCTCCTCTTGTCCAGCGTCGACTCTCTCTCTGTCCAGCGTCTCCTTTCTCTTCTCCTCTTGTCCAGCGTCGACTCTCTCTCTGTCCAGCGTCGTATCGCTCTCTGGAACTTCTCCTCGTGCTGTCTCGGACGTCAGTTGATCTTCTTATGTGGATCTTCTTATGTAATTTTGTTACTACTTAAATATGGTTTGTTTTACAATCCAATTACATAACTGTATGTAACTGGAAGGATGAAACTATTTACAAAAATTTAAATATTCTGTGCGGACGGGCAGAAGCACCCGCTGCACCGTGGATGATTTAAGAAAGAGAACCACTGTAGCTTGTGTGTCCTATTTATACCCATGTCTTGGTCAACACCTGCAGTGGTACGAAATCGACATGTCAGAAACTGTCTCTGAGTTCAGTTCCCCCACTCCTTGTCAATTTCGCTATTTCTTATATTTCTGCGAATTGCAGAGTCCTGTAAGTATACTCTTATACTTATCTTATAACTATTTTTTCAACACATGTTCACTGTAATTTTGGACATTGCAACTTAACCCTTTCGATTTGTACACAGTTATTTCACTATTACACTCGTACGGTGTGTCACTTTCACATGGTTTTCGTACACAGTATTTAGTAAATTTTCTTACATTTTATTGTGTTTTTGGATTTTACTTCTTAATTATAGTTTATGAATAATTACGGAATAACAGTAATTGTGCAATTATTCATCTTGGGGTGGTAAACTCGCCTGCATAGACCTGCGTTCACACACACTAGCAAAATAGTGGTGTACACACTTTCAGTTACATTTGTGTGTGTGTGCACGTCGATTCAGGTCGAAACACCTGTTCATATTTTTGTCTGAGTCAAGCTTGCAATCCCTGACATGCTTATTTCTAATACATTATTAATTATTTACAGTTTATTAGGTATATTTAAATTTTTATATTCAATGTTCAGTACATCACTTATTTGTACTGTCGCATTATCCCTCTGCTTGGTAACAAAAAAAAATTTAAGAAATTTATTTATTAAATTTTTTTTATTATTATTAATACACTTGAAAAAAAAAATGTAACAAATAGTAAAGAATAATATTCGTCATTTCACCCTTAATTGGAGTGTATACAAATGTCTTACCTCCCCTCCTTATACGCTTACTGCTCGTGACCTTGTAGTAGGGTGGCTTCAACAAACAGCTGATCTGACTGGTTTCATTGACCTCGTTGTTTTCATATGTAGAACTTCCTAAATGACGTTGCGTGGAATTTACCAATTTGTTTTACTTCATCATTCTCTATGAATTTAATTGATAACAATCGTACTTCTTCCTTTTCGCTCTCATAAACTTCTTCACATTCTTCTTTGATGTATCGGCTTAGTGTATCAGCTATAATATTGTCTTTACCTTTACAGTATTTAATGGTGAATGAGTATTCGTTAATGGCTAAAATCCATCTTAATAATCGGGCATTTGTTATTTTGCATTTCAATAAAAATGATAATGCTTGGTGGTCAGTATGTATCTCAAAATGAGTACCATAAACATAATATCTGAATTGCTTAAGAGCGTATACTATAGCAAATATTTCTTTTTCTGATGTGGAGTAGTGTTTTTCAGCTCCTTTGAAGACTCTACTGGCGTAGGCAATAACTCGGTGCTCTCCCATCGTATCTTGTTAATATAGTACACTTCCTACTGCGTAGTCACTAGCATCGGAGTATATTACGAATTTTCCTTCTCGTTGAGGATGATGTAACATAATATTTTCGATGAACAACTCTTTCACTTGGTTAAAGGCATCTTGATGTTCCTTCTCCCACTTCCATTTTTTTTCTTTCTTCGTCAGCTCTAGAAGCGGTTGCGTATATCTTGCATATAACGGTGAGAATCTTCTGTAGTATCCTGTTAGTCCTAAGAATGCTCTTAACTCTTTGAGATTTCCGGGTATAGGGAAATTATTTATGCTGGAAATTTTGATAGGATCGGGTTGAATACCAGAGTATGAAATAATGTGACCTAGGAATTGGATAGAGGTTTTGATAAATTCACATTTGTCTAGGTTAAGGGATATGTTCGCTTGCCTAAACTTGTGGAATATCGTGCTTAGATGTTTTATATGTTCGTCTAACGTTTTAGAAACAACTAAGATATTGTCTACAAATATCATGGTGTAGGGTTCCACTTCAGGTCCTAGGGCTCTTTCTAGACACTTTACGATGGCTGCTAAACTCGTGCTTAATCCGAAGGGCACTACCCTGTGTTGGTAGCATTTATTTCTATACAGGAAAGCAGTGTACTTTCTATTCTCTTCACGAATTGGAATCTGCCAGAAACTTGAGCGTAAATCTAGCTTCGTCAGATACCTTGCTCCTTCACATTTAGTAAATAATTCATCCGCAGTTGGTGCACAGTCATACTCCTTTAATACAATGCTGTTCAGCTCCCTCATGTCAAGGCATAGACGTATTTCACCATTTTTCTTCTTCACTACCACTAGAGGATTCAGGAAGTTGCTGTTCGATCGCTCTATGACTCCACTTTCGATCATACGCCGAATTTCCTGTTCAATCTCTTCCTCATATCGCATTGGGATAGGATATGTCTTCCTAATGACTTTCGTAGGGTCTGACACAACTATAGAGTGCTCGTATACTGTCGTCTGCGTCGGTACTTCACTAAATACATCACTGTATTCTTCTATTAATTCGTGTAGTTTTTCTTCTTCCTGTGTCGTCATTCCTTCATCTACCGCATTCACATGTCGAGTTGGACCATACTGTATTTGTGGCTTGTACAAAGTAATATGTGTTTCACTTACCTTGCACTCTTCTTCCTCGCTGTTCATAATTAATTCATATTGGACATTTTTATAATTACACACAATTGTATTATCATTAACATTAATCTTAGAATTTATTGCATTTAGTATATCGATACCTAAAATTCTATCATAAATCAATTTATGCATAATTATCATGGGGTGTTCTAATTCTAGATTTTTATATGTTAGAGTTACATATGCTTGTTGTTTAACCCTTTCTTTTTTATTGGTAGCTGTTGTAATATTTAAATTATTTACGGGCAAAATTGCAGTATTTTAAAAATATTTCTTATTGCGTTGAACCCATGCAGCGTTAAGAACTGATAGTTGGCTGCCTGTATCAACGAGCATCCGTATTTTACACCTGTTTATGCTCACAGTCACAATAGGGCATTGTGTTTGCTGCGCGCCTTGCTTTATATCCTGTTCATTGTTTAATAATTCCTCCCTAACATCGCAGGGGTATATGTTGTTTATTTTATAATTTTGCTCCCGTTTATTCAGTCATTGTGACGCCTTTGATGTAGACGGTCGGCTGTGGAATGTTACTGTCTCCACCTCATTCATTCCTTGTCCATTTCTCTTCAATTTTTTCTCATCGTACCCTCGTACTGCGGCAACGCGTTTGTCAGCTGGTTTTGAAAACTGTTTACGATTTGACGACCATACAACGTCTCCTTGTCGTTTAGCTGTATTATTTTGTTCAGTCTCTTTAGCTGTGCGTGTTGTACATTGGTGGCGAATAATTTATTTTATAATTATCACGGTGCGGTGTAGTGTTTTGTATTGCTTTCTTGTCATCTTTGTGATAATTATGGTGGTGATTTGCGTGTTTTTGTTCCCAGTATTGTGTGTTCTTACCTTTATTGATATTCTCTGACTGTGTTACAAGGATTAAAAATTCTTCTATGGTTTTAATTTCTTGCGTATAAACTGCTAACTGGATATCTCGCTGAAAATGGTAAGATAATTTTGAAACAATCTCATATTCTAAGAATTTAGGTTTAAGATGCTTTACACGTTCTATTTGCGTAATTGTGTATTGTTCAATACTCTGCTGTCCTTGTGCATTGAACTTTCCATATTCGAGTTGATACCGTACTTGTCGTTGGGTATGTAGATTCCAGTATCGGTTCTCGAATGCCTCACGAAACTGCTGATATGTACTGACGTTATCTCTAATAATAGAGTACCATTGGCTAGCTGAATCTCTAAAATATCGCGTGACGAAGTCTATCTTCTCGTCGTCATTTATTGGACTCCCAATTTTTTCTATTTCCTTCTCTACTCTAGCTAGGAATTCCATACTGTTCTCCCCTTTACCACCTGAGAACTTAAGTCTGCTCCTTTCTTCCGTTGGTGTAGGAAATATGGTCATTTGGTTCTGTCGTCTTCTTAACTCACTTCGTAGCTGGTTCATTTCCTCTTGAATTTCTTCTGTCATATGTGATACGTCTCCCGAACGGTCCTTCGTAGTTTCTTCAATTTTATTCTCAATAACTACAGTACGTGTTTCTATTTCTCTAAGTTTACTGGTATTTGTTTGCGATACATTATTAATAGTTTGGATTTTATCATCCTGTTTTCGTGTTATAGTAGTTAAAATATCATTTATTTGTTTATGTGTTTCTTTTAAATCTTTTCTCCACTCGAGACGTAATTATTTTTGTTTATTTTCAATCCGTACAACTTGTTCATGTAAGGCTTGTTTAAAATTATTCTCTAAAGTATCAATACGTATGTTGGTGTCACCAATTTTTTCGGTTAATTGTGCATTACTGTCGATTATACTTTGTTTTATTTCTATGTTGTCTTGTTTCAACTGGAGATTATAAATTTTTAAATCTTCTAGACTCTCTGCTATTTTTACGGTGTCTTGTCTAAAATTTTCAGTTTGTTCTTCTAATTGTTTCTTATTAGATTCTTTTAATTTGTCTATTCTAGCATTTAAATTTTCTGTCTGTTTTGTGCTTAATTCATCGACCCAGGCACGCATCATCATCTGGTATGCCTCTACGTCTAAATTTCCTGGAGTCGTCATGTTGAAGTATTATTAAAATATTTATTCAGTAGTAATTCTTTAACAATTATTATTGATAACCGTTCCCTACTTATTTATTTATTTCTTTATTTTTATGAATAGTTATTATTTTAATACTCATTACAGTTACACCTGTTACATAGACAAACAATATTATTCGTGGGCGCCAGCTGTGTGATTACACAACAATTAACATTACATTCAGTTACTGTTTAATATAAATAATAATTACATATTATACATTTTTCATTTAACACACTCTTTATATTTTAGAGCAAGCATTTAGCTACATAAAAAGTTTTAATATTTAAATGATGGGGATCGGGGCATACGTTCATGGGCTACAATTTATGTAACAAATGTTTGTACATAAATTTAGGCATGTCGTGCCCCACGTCCAGGGCGACATTACTATGTAACGTATTTAACGTTGCAAATATAATATAATTTACATTTGTGATGCCCCACGTTGGAAGCGATATTTCTTATGCAACGATACGATATACATAAAATATGCGTGACCGGTCTCACGTTCAAGATTGACAAATTATGTAACAATATAACATTTAATTTGGGTTTCAGGTGTATCTGTAATAAGAACTCTATGTAACTTGTAACGGTATTTCAAATTTATTTGATATTAATAAAATTGTGCACATGGCACTTACTTCGACTTAAAACATTCGTTATTATTTCGTTACTATGCCGTAAGGCTTATGCTATATACATCCTTACTGACTAAATATTCTATTCTACTAATTATTGTATTAACGAAAAATCTCATTTCCAGACTACTCAGTCAATTAGTGTGTTTCAAAATATCAATATTTAAATATTTTCTTATATATTGCAATGTAACTCAACATATCAATAGTTACTGAATTTATCTTTTGTTTCTCAGTACTGATTTATATTTAACGCTAATTGTTACTTAAATGCTTTGAATTCTTTTCATTTCAATACTAATTTGAGCTCTTGTTTACGTTAATCTTATTTCAATAGCATCTATGATTTTCATTCAAATTTTACAATAAACATTGACTCTTACTTTTAAATAGAATAAGAATGTCCTTAATTGTCTTTACGTTAATTGTTCGATTAAGAGATAAATAAGTTGTTTATCACCTTATCGTCGTCAATCATACTCAATCATTGGATCCCTCTGTAATCGTCCTCGTCTCGAACTTCAGCATCACCCTCTCTTCTCCTCTTGTCCAGCGTCGACTCTCTCTGTTCTCCTCTTGTCCAGCGCCGACTCTCTCTCTTCTCCTCTTGTCCAGCGTCGACTTTCTCTCTTCTCCTCTTGTCCAGCGTCGACTCTCTCTCTGTCCAGCGTCGTATCGCTCTCTGGAACTTCTCCTCGTGGTGTCTCGGACGTCAGTTGATCTTCTTATGTGGATCTTCTTATGTAATTTTGTTACTACTTAAATATGGTTTGTTTTACAATCCAGTTACATAACTGTATGTAACGGGAAGGATGAAACTATTTACAAAAATTTAAATATTCTGTGCGGACAGGCAGAAGCTCCCGCTGCACCGTGGATGATTTAAGAAAGAGAACCACTGTAGCTTGTGTGTCCTATTTATACCCATGTCTTGGTCAACACCTGCAGTGGTACGAAATCGACATGTCAGAAACTGTCTCTGAGTTCAGTTCCCCTACTCCTTGTCAATTTCGCTATTTATTATATTTCTGCGAATTGCAGAGTCCTGTAAGTATACTCTTATACTTATCTTATAACTATTTTTTCAACACATGTTCACTGTAATTTTGGACATTGGAACTTAACCCTTTCGATTTGTACACAGTTATTTCACTATTACACTCGTACGGTGTGTCACTTTCACATGGTTTTCGTACACAGTATTTAGTAAATTTTCTTACATTTTATTGTGTTTTTGGATTTTACTTCTTAATTATAGTTTATGAATAATTACGGAATAACAGTAATTGTGCAATTATTCATCTTGGGGTGGTAAACTCGCCTGCATAGACCTGCGTTCACACACACTAGCAAAATAGTGGTGTACACACTTTCAGTTACATTTGTGTGTGTGTGCATGTCGATTCAGGTCGAAACACCTGTTCATATTTTTGTCTGAGTCAAGCTTGCAATCCCTGACATGCTTATTTCTAATACATTATTAATTATTTACAGTTTATTAGGTATATTTAAATTTTTATATTCAATGTTCAGTACATCACTTATTTGTACTGTCGCATTATCCCTCTGCTTGGTAACAAAAAAAAATTTAAAAAATTTATTTATTAAAATTTTTTATTATTATTATTATTACACTTGAAAAAAATGTAACAAATAGTGAAGAATAATATTCGTCATTTCACCCTTAATTGGAGTGTATACAAATGTCTTACCTCCCCTCCTTATACGCTCACTGCTCGTGACCTTGTAGTAGGGTGGCTTCAACAAACAGCTGATCTGACTGGTTTCATTGACCTCGTTGTTTTCATGTGTAGAACTTCCTAAATGACGTTGCGTGGAATTTACCAATTTCTTTCTTCTGTATCTCATCATATACGATGAAAGTGTGTTGTCCTACTCGCTGTCTTAACGTATACGGTCCATTATAAAGTCTGAAGAATTTCTTCGCCGTATTATCACTCCGTTTTCCCACTGGATTAGCTTTGAGTAGTACACTTTCTCCCACGTTGAATTGTTGTAGCTTGTGAGTTAGATTAAATCTTTCTACTCTCTTGTTACCTCTTTTTCTTATCCGTTGCTTTGCGTATTCAATTTTCACACTTATTGGTGCAGGTACATTCTGGTTATTAGGTTTGTTTATATACTTAGTCCAAAATCTGTTTGGCTTCTTATCTTCTTCTAATTCCATTGGAGTGTATCCTGTTGCTTCACTATAATTTTCGTTAATGGCTTTTTCAAGAAATGGTAAATATTCTGCCCATTTATTATGTTGATCATAGCAATATATTCGTGAATATTTACCTAATGCTTTGTTAACTCTCTCAGCAAGGTTTCGTTGAGGATGTCTTATGGATTTGAGTACAGGTTGTATTCCATTTTCCCTTAACGTCCTCTCCCATTTTTCACTTTGGAATTGTACACCTTGATCACTGAGTACCTTCTTCATTTTTCCATATGACGGAATATATTTCTGCAGTAGTATCTTTAGAACAACTTTGGTTGTGGGTCGCATAATTGGGTACAGTCGGACTGCCTTGGAAAACACATCGATACATACCAATATGTGCTTCACACCTCGACGTGATCGTGGTAGTGGTCCCAGAAAATCCACTGCAATTAGCTCTCCCTTGTTCTCCTTCTGTATAGTCTGCATTCCTACATATGTGTGTAAATTCGGCCCTTTCGCCGTTTGACACTCATAACACTTCTTTACCTCCTTCTTTATCTTTCGATACATATTATTAATCGTAAAATCTTCTCGTAGACTCAGATAACATTTCAGAGCGGCAGTATGTGCTAAACCCTCATGTGCTGGTTGAATTAATTTTAGTAGCATGTCATTCGTTAGTACTATCTTCCAGTCTTGTCTTACTAACCTGAAAAGAATTTCATTAAGTACCTTATAATGATTTGGTAGCTGTTCTTGGTCCTTCATCTCCCTTATTGTCACGTCCAAATCTTGTTGTTGTGCTAAATTTTTCAGCATTTGTTTTACTTCATCATTCTCTTTGAATTTAATTGATAACAATCGTACTTCTTCCTTTCCGCTCTCATAAACTTCTTCACATTCTTCTTTGATGTATCGGCTTTGTGTATCAGCTATAATATTGTCTTTACCTTTACAGTATTTAATGTTGAATGAGTATTCGTTAATGGCTAAAATCCATCTTAATAATCGGGCATTTGTTATTTTGCATTTCAATAAAAATGATAATGCTTGGTGGTCAGTATGTATCTCAAAATGAGTACCATAAACATAATATCTGAATTGCTTAAGAGCGTATACTATAGCAAGTATTTCTTTTTCTGATGTGGAGTAGTGTTTTTCAGCTCCTTTGAAGACTCTACTGGCGTAGGCAATAACTCGGTGCTCTCCCATCGTATCTTGTTGATATAGTACACTTCCTACTGCGTAGTCACTAGCATCGGAGTATATTACGAATTTTCCTTCTCGTTGAGGACGATGTAACATAATAATTTCGATGAACAACTCTTTCACTTGGTTAAAGGCATCTTGATGTTTCTTCTCCCACTTCCATTTTTTTTCTTTCTTCGTCAGCTCTAGAAGCGGTTGCGTATATCTAGCATATAACGGTGAGAATCTTCTGTAGTATCCTGTTAGTCCTAAGAATGCTCTTAACTCTTTGAGATTTCCGGGTATAGGGAAATTAGTTATGCTGGAAATTTTGATAGGATCGGGTTAAATACCAGAGTATGAAATAATGTGACCTAGGAATTGGATAGAGGTTTTGATAAATTCACATTTGTCTAGGTTAAGGGATATGTTCGCTTGCCTAAACTTGTGGAATATCGTGCTTAGATGTTTTATATGTTCGTCTAACGTTTTAGATACAACTAAGATATCGTCTACAAATATCATGGTGTAGGGTTCCACTTCAGGTCCTAGGGCTCTTTCTGGACACTTTACGATGGCTGCTAAACTCGTGCTTAATCCGAAGGGCACTACCCTGTGTTGGTAGCATTTATTTTTATACAGGAAAGCAGTGTACTTTCTATTCTCTTCACGAATTGGAATCTGCCAGAAACTTGAGCGTAAATCTAGCTTCGTCAGATACCTTGCTCCTTCACATTTAGTAAATAATTCATCCGCAGTTGGTGCACAGTCATACTCCTTTAATACAATGCTGTTCAGCTCCCTCATGTCAAGGCATAGACGTATTTCACCATTTTTCTTCTTCACTACCACTAGAGGATTCAGGAAGTTGCTGTTCGATCGCTCTATGACTCCATTTTCGATCATACGCCGAATTTCCTGTTCAATCTCTTCCTCATATCGCATTGGGATAGGGTATGTCTTCCTAATGACTTTCGTAATGTCTGACACAACTATAGAGTGCTCGTATACTGTCGTCTGCGTCGGTACTTCACTAAATACATCACTGTATTCTTCTATTAATTCGTGTAGTTTTTCTTCTTCCTGTGTCGTCATTCCTTCATCTACCGCATTCACATGTCGAGTTGGACCATACTGTATTTGTGGCTTGTACAAAGTAATAGGTGTTTCACTTACCTTGCACTCTTCTTCCTCGCTGTTCATAATTAATTCATATTGGACATTTTTATAATTACACACAATTGTATTATCATTAACATTAATCTTAGCATTTATTGCATTTAGTATATCGATACCTAAAATTCCATCATAAATCAATTTATGCATAATTATCATGGGGTGTTCTAATTCTAGATTTTTATATGTTAGAGTTACATATGCTTGTTTTTTAACTCTTTCTTTTTTATTGGTAGCTGTTGTAAGAATTAAATTATTTACGGGCAAAATTGCAGTATTTTAAAAATATTTCTTATTGCGTTGAACCCATGCAGCGTTAAGAACTGATAGTTGGCTGCCTGTATCAACTAGCATCCGTATTTTACACCTGTTTATGCTCACAGTCACAATAGGGCATTGTGTTTGCTGCGCGCCTTGCTTTATATCCTGTTCATTGTTTAATAATTCCTCCCTAATATCGCAGGGGTATATGTTGTTTATTTTATAATTTTGCTTCCGTTTATTCAGTCATTGTGACGCCTTTGATGTAGACGGTCGGCTGTGGAATGTTACTGTCTCCACCTCATTCATTCCTTGTCCATTTCTCTTCAATTTTTTCTCATCGTACCCTCGTACTGCGGCAACGCGTTTGTCAGCTGGTTTTGAAAACTGTTTACGATTGGACGACCATACAACGTCTCCTTGTCGTTTAGCTGTATTATTTTGTTCAGTCTCTTTAGCTGTGCGTGTTGTACATTGGTGGCGAATAATTTATTTTATAATTATCACGGTGCGGTGTAGTGTTTTGTATTGCTTTCTTGTCATCTTTGTGATAATTATGGTGGTGATTTGCGTGTTTTTGTTCCCAGTATTGTGTGTTCTTACCTTTATTGATATTCTCTGACTGTGTTACAAGGATTAAAAATTCTTCTATGGTTTTAATTCCTTGCGTATAAACTGCTAACTGGATATCTCGCTGAAAATGTTAAGATAATTTTGAAACAATCTCATATTCTGAGAATTTAGGTTTAAGATGCTTTACACGTTCTATTTGCGTAATTGTGTATTGTTCAATACTCTGCTGTCCTTGTGCATTGAACTTTCCATATTCGAGTTGATCCCGTACTTGTCGTTGGGTATGTAGATTCCAGTATCGGTTCTCGAATGCCTCACGAAACTGTTGATATGTACTGACGTTATCTCTAATAATAGAGTACCATTGGCTAGCTGAATCTCTAAGATATCGCGTGACGAAGTCTATCTTCTCGTCGTCATTTATTGCACTCCCAATTTTTTCTATTTCCTTCTCTACTCTAGCTAGGAATTCCATACTGTTCTCCCCTTTACCACCTGAGAACTTAAGTCTGCTCCTTTCTTCCGTTGGTGTAGGAAATATGGTCATTGGTTCTGTCGTCTTCTTAACTCACTTCGTAGCAGCAGAGTGAGTCGAGCATTGAAAGAGACAGAAATGAGTTATTGTAGAAGATGCTGTATGCAAACAAGGTTAGACCATAGTTTAACATTACATACAGTCGCAAGCTCTGTATATTTTGTATGTAGTAAAAACGCATTCACAGTGATCCTAGCACTTATAGTAGTAAGCTACCGTTGAAGTAGATGACAGAATATTAACGAAAATATAATATTAATGTAACGCAAATGTTTCCTCATTAAAATGAACACCTATCTACAAAGTTCAGTTTATACATTGATGTATTTGTATATTTCATATAGTACGGAAAATAGCAATGACTTTAACTACTTCTCTTATCTGTGCTTCTATCAATTCCATAACATTGCTAATGATAGCAGGATGCAAACTGTCTAATACTTTCAAATGTGCAATATACAAAATACTGTGCAATGGAGACCAAATATAATGAATCTTGAAGCCAGTCAGGCAAACCTGGTCTATAAATATAAGAACGTTAAGATGAAAATAATTAAGACTAGTCTCAACATTAAATTCATTAAGAAATGTTTACACAACAACATAACACCAAATTTTTCCAAAATTAATATTCAAAATAAGTCATTAGCAGCGGTTAAAACTAAATCAATAGCACAGAAGATATGGCAAAAAGAAGAAATTAAGCAATTGTATGTGAAAAAGGACAGATTGAACCGTATTTTGTATATTGTCTTATATATAGTCTTAATTATTTTCATCTTAACGTTCTTATATTTATAGACCAGGTTTGCCTGACTGGCTTCAAGATTCATTATATTTGGTCTCCATTGCACAGTATTTTGTATATTGCGCATTTGAAAGTATTAGACAGTTTGCATCCTGCTATCATTAGCAATGTTATGGAATTGATAGAAGCACAGATAAGAGAAGTAGTTAAAGTCATTATATCGAAACACATTAAGAAGTTTGATAACCTATACAAGAAACAACACATGTATGATAACAATGATAACATAAATTGTAAACATAACTTTTATAAACGCGTAGTAAATTATACCAATATCGAATTATCTAATGACGAGACAGAATTAATATCTAAAGGTTTAAAATATAACTTACCTAAACTTAGCAAAAACAGCCTATTACGTGGAGTTATAAACGCTGAAGCTGCTATAAAATGCATTAAAAACCAAGAAACCCAACAAGTAACACGATCGGTAATCAACAATAAATTGGATCGCATATTGAAAATGGATGGCTTAAGTAAAAATAAAAACCAGTTTATAAAATACAAGAAGGAGCGCAACCTTATGAAAACAATAAAACAAAAGATTGACATAAATAAGGCAATAGTTACCAAAGCCGATAAAGGCAATACTGTAGTTATATTGAGTCAAGCAGATTACACGCAGAAATGTTATGAATTTATTAACAATAACATTATTAAGACACTTGAGCATGACCCCACCAGCAAGTACACAAAGGAACTAAATTCCGCTGTGAACAAATGCATAAATTTGTTTGACGCAAATGTTAGACACCATATTAAACAAATAAATGCACAGGCACCCGCATTCACAGGTTTGCCAAAAATACATAAGGACAACATACCAATACGTCCCTTAGTTAACTACACGTCGGCACCTGGGTACAAAATCGCAAAAAAACTTCAACATATAATAAAAAACAGTATAAAGCTAGAGAATAATCATAGTATCAAGAACAATAAAGATTTCATAAACAAAATTAATTCCATCGACTTATTACCGAGTTATAAGCTGGTTTCTTTTGATATTGTCAATTTGTACACAAATATACCAATACAAGAAACAATAGAGATTCTCCAAAACAATTTACTTAATACGGCAATATTAAATCAACAGGAAATTAACGAATTAATCTTGATATTACGAATAGTGTTGAAACAAAATTATTTTACATTTGACGGCAAGTTTTTTAAACAAGGAGAAGGGTTAGCCATGGGGTCTCCTTTAAGTGGATTACTGGCAGATATATACCTTAATTTTTATGGAAATAATTATCTACTGTCTAACTGTAACAGTTACCACGATAAAATTATCTCATACACGCGATATGTTGACGATACGTTCATGGTTTTTAATGGCACTTGTAGACAAATGGATATGTTACTCAAATACATGAACAACATAAAATTCACCATGGAAGTAGAAAATGAAAATTGCCTAAACTTTTTAGACCTTTCTATTCGAAGAAACGCTGATTGTATCACATATAAAATATACAGGAAACCCACTACCACGGATATAACTGTCCATGCTGATTCATTCCACCCATGTACACAGAAAATAGCCCCTTTTAATGCTTTCGTAAATAGACTTTTAACTATACCTATGAACCAGGAAGATTTTCAAGATGAAGTAAATATTATTAAACATATAGCTGTCAATAATGGATATAAAAGTGATATAATAGATAACTTAATACGCAAACGTAGGAATAAAATGGAAAGAAAATTAAATTAGATGGTAAAAAGAACCATTATATTTCAGTTGAATATACTAATGTGATTCCTAATATAATAAAAAATGAATTAAGAAAATTAGACATCATCGTGTCCTTCAAAACTACCAATAACATCTTGAACATATTAAAACCTCGAACACAAAAAACAACCGAAAACAGTTCTGGTATATATAGAATCCAGTGTAGTGAATGTGATAAATTCTACATAGGACAAACGGGCAGGAAATTTAAAGACAGATATAAAGAACATATGCCAAAAAAGAACATCAAGTCAATCAAATCCAACTTTGCTTTACATCTGGTAAACAGCAATCACAGTTATAGTGGTTTCACAGATAACTTTACGCCCATACATATATGCAGTAAGAGCCGATACATGGATGCCATGGAAGAATATGAAATATATAAAGCGTTTTTATTTCAACCAAACCTACTGCTTAATGATCAATTAACATTTAAATCTCACTGTTTATATGATACTATATTGAAGAGTGATAACGCTTGTGTACACCAGCCAAATATATAGTTTGATTACGCGGTCAGTTATAGTACGGCAGTGCGCACTGTTACGTGGACTGAGTTCTATCATACTCATTGTGTTATGTGTTTATGTGTTGATGTGTTTTAATTATTATATTCTTGACACGTTCGTTATGAACTAGAAGACAAAAATTTTACCTGATGATGGGAACTTGTTCCCGAAACATGTCGTAAGACATCAAAGACGTAGTCGCAGCACGGATAAAGAAAAAGGTATTTATTAACTTGAATACTTAGTTCAGCAATGCGCTTTTTCAAAGAAATGTCTTTTGGCTCTGATCCAGATTGACGAGATCCTCATTGAGAGTTGAAGGCCAAGATACGGATTTTTACAAGATTTTTACATACAGCCTTCTGATTTTGTGAAAAGATTACACGTTTTTAACAGTGTGTTCTATGGAACGCTATTACCTTATAACTACTCAAGAGACAACACTCTTATACTGGATTGGTTAGAGCGTCGAAAACTAAGGTACGCTACACTTTAATGGCCGAGACCGGGAACTACATAACCACTAACTAATGGTACAAACATGTGAAATGCGAAGGCTGAAAACATTCAAACCGTGCGATTTAGAAAAAGATTCAGTCAATTTTTGTACGATATTTTAATGATACCTTTAAAATCGTATCATTATCGTTATGTAGTGAGTTCTGTTATTTTTATACCGTCCTGCTACGATCATGTTCTTTTACAATTATATTTTATTATAATAATTATATAGGCGTGTAATTTTGAACAATTATGTAAATTATTAGGTAAATTATTACATAAATATGAGAACCACTTTTTATGTCATTTTTACAATGTCACAGGCGCAGCTTATTATCTGATTGAGATAGATTGGTGAATTATTTTTTTCCACTTTTACAACACTTGGAAGTTTAATTAAAAATAGACAGAGTGCACCTAACAGTAAATTACTATACAGTACATTGCGTAAGAATGTCTCAGTCTTAGTTCGTAAGGAGGTAAAATCCTGTTTACAAATCGGTTAAACTACAAATAGTACCATATGAGGGGAGAAACTGGGTCCTAACAGAAATACACAGTGTGTGTGTGAAAGGTAAGGGTAGGAGAGAGAGAGAGAGAGTGAGAGAGAGAGACTTCAGATGTTGGATTGTTAGATACATCTTTTCTAGGGTGACTGTTGGTTTCCCGCCCAACAATATCAACTTGATCCGACAGGACTTTATGTTGCTCAAACCATACGTGTTCAGCTAATTTATATATGTTAGAAATCGATTTTAGCTAATTGAGATGGAATAATGAAATATTTTAGAATAGCCACATGGGTAAGACGAATATACAAATTGAGAAATGGTGAGGGCTTTGGAAAGGTAGACCAATGAGGACCGAAAAATTAAAACAGTTGGGGCGCTAAAGCGGTAGAAATGTGCTGTAGGGTAAACAGTGATGTGGTGTGGGCATCTGTTACAAGTAAGTATAATAAATATCTTTTTCGTCTCCTTCTTGTTAGACATTTAGCTAGACATTTAGACATCTGTTACAGTAGACTTGTCGGAACTTGGGTGCAAAAGCTAGTACAGTCTCGGACCTAAAGCAACAAAATACCTACACGTTTGATGTGTCGTTAGCATATTGTTTATAATAAAAGTAGTATTCTGTTTGGAAAATAAAAATGAGTTTCAAAATAACTGTTGCTAACAAAATAATTTTTTGTTTTGTATCGGCCATCTAAGGACTACATGCCAGTTTCAATTCTTTACTATTTGTTCTTTTCTTTTATCCTAATATTCTTTCATCTTCTCACTGTGCCTCTTCTTCCTGTCTTCAGCCCACTTTGAACCTGCGTTTTTATCTCTCCTACCCTGTACTCTCTTCATTTTCAACACTTTTGCCCGAAAAATTTCTCTGTCAATTGCTTCTTCTGCGTGTATATTATTCTATTCTAAATCCTTTTAGACTTCTTTAATCCAACTTGATGTTGACTTCTTTCCCCTCAGATATCTGAAGATTTGCTTTGTCAACCTATTGTCGTCCATTCTATATAAATGACCAAAAAATAATAGTCTTCTTTTTTTCATTGTTTCTGTTATATTTTCTATACTTTGATATATTTCATCATTACTTCTTAATTTCCAACATTCTAAAGTTTTTCGTGGACCTAATGCTTTCTTAATAATTTGCCTTTCCAATATTTCTAGTTTGTCTAAATTATAATTCAATGCTAGACATTCACTTGCATCTAACAAAATATTTATTTATAAAATTTGTTAGTAATAGAGAAATAAAGAAATAATTGTACTTACACATACATAGATACATACATTAGATACATACATACATAACACACACACGCACGCACACACACACACACACACACATATATATATATATTAAATAGACAAACATTAAAATGACATACAACACTAACAAATTAACCTAAAAAAACTAAATAACCCACACAACAAAGATAATACAATGACTAATGGAATACACAAAATTGAGTGCCAAGATTGCAATAGATGTTACATTAGACAAAGAAAATAACAACTGAAAAAACGTTATTTTGAACATTTAAACGTATAAAAAAACAGAAATATATAAATCTAATTTAGCCACACGTACAATAAACACAGGACACGAATTCCCAGACATAAACAACAAGACACTAATAAAACACATACCAGGCACAACAATGACCATATGGAAAAATTTACAAATGTACAAACAAAAAACAAACTAATACCTGAACAAATACAAGTAAAAAAAAATCACGACACAATATTCAAAATACTCAACATTGAAAAACCCAAAAAATAAATATAGCCTACACACCACACACAAGAATACCAAGTTAAAATACCAAAAGCCAACAGGAAACCACAGCGATAACCAACTACAACACAAATATGCAACTAGATCCAAAACAATGATGGCTGAGGATCACTGATAGATGTTCCAAAACATGTTTCAAATAAGGATAAACATATCTTGAAGTAAAACAATTTAAATATTAAATAAATTATATATGCATAAAAAAATGACTGTAGCAAAAAGTGTTTGAATATATATTGTAACGTATTTAACGTTGCAAATATAATATAATTTACATTTGTGATGCCCCACGTTGGAAGCGATATTTCTTATGCAACGATACGATATACATAAAATAGGCGTGACCGGTCTCACGTTCAAGATTGACAAATTATGTAACAATATAACATTTAATTTGGGTTTCAGGTGTATCTGTAATAAGAACTCTATGTAACTTGTAACGGTATTTCAAATTTATTTGATATTAATAAAATTGTGCACATGGCACTTACTTCGACTTAAAACATTCGTTATTATTTCGTTACTATGCCGTAAGGCTTATGCTATATACATCCTTACTGACTAAATATTCTATTCTACTAATTATTGTATTAACGAAAAATCTCATTTCCAGACTACTCAGTCAATTAGTGTGTTTCAAAATATCAATATTTAAATGTTTTCTTATATATTGCAATGTAACTCAAAATATCAATAGTTATTGAATTTATCTTTTGTTTCTCAGTACTGATTTATATTTAACGCTAATTGTTACTTAAATGTTTTGAATTCTTTTCATTTCAATACTAATTTGAGCTCTTGTTTACGTTAATCTTATTTCAATAGCATCTATGATTTTCATTCAAATTTTACAATAAACATTGACTCTTACTTTTAAATAGAATAAGAATGTCCTTAATTGTCTTTACGTTAATCGTTCGATTAAGAGATAAATAAGTTGTTTATCACCTTATCGTCGTCAATCATACTCAATCATTGGATCCCTCTGTAATCGTCCTCGTCTCGAACTTCAGCATCACTCTCTCTTCTCCTCTTGTCCAGCGTCGACTCTCTCTCTTCTCCTCTTGTCCAGCGCCGACTCTATCTCTTCTCCTCTTGTCCAGCGTCGACTTTCTCTCTTCTCCTCTTGTCCAGCGTCGACTCTCTCTCTGTCCAGCGTCTCCTTTCTCTTCTCCTCTTGTCCAGCGTCGACTCTCTCTCTGTCCAGCGTCGTATCGCTCTCTGGAACTTCTCCTCGTGCTGTCTCGGACGTCAGTTGATCTTCTTATGTGGATCTTCTTATGTAATTTTGTTACTACTTAAATATGGTTTGTTTTACAATCCAATTACATAACTGTATGTAACTGGAAGGATGAAACTATTTACAAAAATTTAAATATTCTGTGCGGACGGGCAGAAGCACCCGCTGCACCGTGGATGATTTAAGAAAGAGAACCACTGTAGCTTGTGTGTCCTATTTATACCCATGTCTTGGTCAACACCTGCAGTGGTACGAAATCGACATGTCAGAAACTGTCTCTGAGTTCAGTTCCCCCACTCCTTGTCAATTTCGCTATTTCTTATATTTCTGCGAATTGCAGAGTCCTGTAAGTATACTCTTATACTTATCTTATAACTATTTTTTCAACACATGTTCACTGTAATTTTGGACATTGCAACTTAACCCTTTCGATTTGTACACAGTTATTTCACTATTACACTCGTACGGTGTGTCACTTTCACATGGTTTTCGTACACAGTATTTAGTAAATTTTCTTACATTTTATTGTGTTTTTGGATTTTACTTCTTAATTATAGTTTATGAATAATTACGGAATAACAGTAATTGTGCAATTATTCATCTTGGGGTGGTAAACTCGCCTGCATAGACCTGCGTTCACACACACTAGCAAAATAGTGGTGTACACACTTTCAGTTACATTTGTGTGTGTGTGCACGTCGATTCAGGTCGAAACACCTGTTCATATTTTTGTCTGAGTCAAGCTTGCAATCCCTGACATGCTTATTTCTAATACATTATTAATTATTTACAGTTTATTAGGTATATTTAAATTTTTATATTCAATGTTCAGTACATCACTTATTTGTACTGTCGCATTATCCCTCTGCTTGGTAACAAAAAAAAATTTAAGAAATTTATTTATTAAATTTTTTTTATTATTATTAATACACTTGAAAAAAAAAATGTAACAAATAGTAAAGAATAATATTCGTCATTTCACCCTTAATTGGAGTGTATACAAATGTCTTACCTCCCCTCCTTATACGCTTACTGCTCGTGACCTTGTAGTAGGGTGGCTTCAACAAACAGCTGATCTGACTGGTTTCATTGACCTCGTTGTTTTCATATGTAGAACTTCCTAAATGACGTTGCGTGGAATTTACCAATTTGTTTTACTTCATCATTCTCTATGAATTTAATTGATAACAATCGTACTTCTTCCTTTTCGCTCTCATAAACTTCTTCACATTCTTCTTTGATGTATCGGCTTAGTGTATCAGCTATAATATTGTCTTTACCTTTACAGTATTTAATGGTGAATGAGTATTCGTTAATGGCTAAAATCCATCTTAATAATCGGGCATTTGTTATTTTGCATTTCAATAAAAATGATAATGCTTGGTGGTCAGTATGTATCTCAAAATGAGTACCATAAACATAATATCTGAATTGCTTAAGAGCGTATACTATAGCAAATATTTCTTTTTCTGATGTGGAGTAGTGTTTTTCAGCTCCTTTGAAGACTCTACTGGCGTAGGCAATAACTCGGTGCTCTCCCATCGTATCTTGTTAATATAGTACACTTCCTACTGCGTAGTCACTAGCATCGGAGTATATTACGAATTTTCCTTCTCGTTGAGGATGATGTAACATAATATTTTCGATGAACAACTCTTTCACTTGGTTAAAGGCATCTTGATGTTCCTTCTCCCACTTCCATTTTTTTTCTTTCTTCGTCAGCTCTAGAAGCGGTTGCGTATATCTTGCATATAACGGTGAGAATCTTCTGTAGTATCCTGTTAGTCCTAAGAATGCTCTTAACTCTTTGAGATTTCCGGGTATAGGGAAATTATTTATGCTGGAAATTTTGATAGGATCGGGTTGAATACCAGAGTATGAAATAATGTGACCTAGGAATTGGATAGAGGTTTTGATAAATTCACATTTGTCTAGGTTAAGGGATATGTTCGCTTGCCTAAACTTGTGGAATATCGTGCTTAGATGTTTTATATGTTCGTCTAACGTTTTAGAAACAACTAAGATATTGTCTACAAATATCATGGTGTAGGGTTCCACTTCAGGTCCTAGGGCTCTTTCTAGACACTTTACGATGGCTGCTAAACTCGTGCTTAATCCGAAGGGCACTACCCTGTGTTGGTAGCATTTATTTCTATACAGGAAAGCAGTGTACTTTCTATTCTCTTCACGAATTGGAATCTGCCAGAAACTTGAGCGTAAATCTAGCTTCGTCAGATACCTTGCTCCTTCACATTTAGTAAATAATTCATCCGCAGTTGGTGCACAGTCATACTCCTTTAATACAATGCTGTTCAGCTCCCTCATGTCAAGGCATAGACGTATTTCACCATTTTTCTTCTTCACTACCACTAGAGGATTCAGGAAGTTGCTGTTCGATCGCTCTATGACTCCACTTTCGATCATACGCCGAATTTCCTGTTCAATCTCTTCCTCATATCGCATTGGGATAGGATATGTCTTCCTAATGACTTTCGTAGGGTCTGACACAACTATAGAGTGCTCGTATACTGTCGTCTGCGTCGGTACTTCACTAAATACATCACTGTATTCTTCTATTAATTCGTGTAGTTTTTCTTCTTCCTGTGTCGTCATTCCTTCATCTACCGCATTCACATGTCGAGTTGGACCATACTGTATTTGTGGCTTGTACAAAGTAATATGTGTTTCACTTACCTTGCACTCTTCTTCCTCGCTGTTCATAATTAATTCATATTGGACATTTTTATAATTACACACAATTGTATTATCATTAACATTAATCTTAGAATTTATTGCATTTAGTATATCGATACCTAAAATTCTATCATAAATCAATTTATGCATAATTATCATGGGGTGTTCTAATTCTAGATTTTTATATGTTAGAGTTACATATGCTTGTTGTTTAACCCTTTCTTTTTTATTGGTAGCTGTTGTAATATTTAAATTATTTACGGGCAAAATTGCAGTATTTTAAAAATATTTCTTATTGCGTTGAACCCATGCAGCGTTAAGAACTGATAGTTGGCTGCCTGTATCAACGAGCATCCGTATTTTACACCTGTTTATGCTCACAGTCACAATAGGGCATTGTGTTTGCTGCGCGCCTTGCTTTATATCCTGTTCATTGTTTAATAATTCCTCCCTAACATCGCAGGGGTATATGTTGTTTATTTTATAATTTTGCTCCCGTTTATTCAGTCATTGTGACGCCTTTGATGTAGACGGTCGGCTGTGGAATGTTACTGTCTCCACCTCATTCATTCCTTGTCCATTTCTCTTCAATTTTTTCTCATCGTACCCTCGTACTGCGGCAACGCGTTTGTCAGCTGGTTTTGAAAACTGTTTACGATTTGACGACCATACAACGTCTCCTTGTCGTTTAGCTGTATTATTTTGTTCAGTCTCTTTAGCTGTGCGTGTTGTACATTGGTGGCGAATAATTTATTTTATAATTATCACGGTGCGGTGTAGTGTTTTGTATTGCTTTCTTGTCATCTTTGTGATAATTATGGTGGTGATTTGCGTGTTTTTGTTCCCAGTATTGTGTGTTCTTACCTTTATTGATATTCTCTGACTGTGTTACAAGGATTAAAAATTCTTCTATGGTTTTAATTTCTTGCGTATAAACTGCTAACTGGATATCTCGCTGAAAATGGTAAGATAATTTTGAAACAATCTCATATTCTAAGAATTTAGGTTTAAGATGCTTTACACGTTCTATTTGCGTAATTGTGTATTGTTCAATACTCTGCTGTCCTTGTGCATTGAACTTTCCATATTCGAGTTGATACCGTACTTGTCGTTGGGTATGTAGATTCCAGTATCGGTTCTCGAATGCCTCACGAAACTGCTGATATGTACTGACGTTATCTCTAATAATAGAGTACCATTGGCTAGCTGAATCTCTAAAATATCGCGTGACGAAGTCTATCTTCTCGTCGTCATTTATTGGACTCCCAATTTTTTCTATTTCCTTCTCTACTCTAGCTAGGAATTCCATACTGTTCTCCCCTTTACCACCTGAGAACTTAAGTCTGCTCCTTTCTTCCGTTGGTGTAGGAAATATGGTCATTTGGTTCTGTCGTCTTCTTAACTCACTTCGTAGCTGGTTCATTTCCTCTTGAATTTCTTCTGTCATATGTGATACGTCTCCCGAACGGTCCTTCGTAGTTTCTTCAATTTTATTCTCAATAACTACAGTACGTGTTTCTATTTCTCTAAGTTTACTGGTATTTGTTTGCGATACATTATTAATAGTTTGGATTTTATCATCCTGTTTTCGTGTTATAGTAGTTAAAATATCATTTATTTGTTTATGTGTTTCTTTTAAATCTTTTCTCCACTCGAGACGTAATTATTTTTGTTTATTTTCAATCCGTACAACTTGTTCATGTAAGGCTTGTTTAAAATTATTCTCTAAAGTATCAATACGTATGTTGGTGTCACCAATTTTTTCGGTTAATTGTGCATTACTGTCGATTATACTTTGTTTTATTTCTATGTTGTCTTGTTTCAACTGGAGATTATAAATTTTTAAATCTTCTAGACTCTCTGCTATTTTTACGGTGTCTTGTCTAAAATTTTCAGTTTGTTCTTCTAATTGTTTCTTATTAGATTCTTTTAATTTGTCTATTCTAGCATTTAAATTTTCTGTCTGTTTTGTGC
This sequence comes from Magicicada septendecula, assembly GCA_034769895.1. Taxonomy (NCBI): domain Eukaryota; kingdom Metazoa; phylum Arthropoda; class Insecta; order Hemiptera; family Cicadidae; genus Magicicada; species Magicicada septendecula. Next base: position 324,772,056 of record CM068369.1, read on the forward strand.
TTAATTCATCGACCCAGGCACGCATCATCATCTGGTATGCCTCTACGTCTAAATTTCCTGGAGTCGTCATGTTGAAGTATTATTAAAATATTTATTCAGTAGTAATTCTTTAACAATTATTATTGATAACCGTTCCCTACTTATTTATTTATTTCTTTATTTTTATGAATAGTTATTATTTTAATACTCATTACAGTTACACCTGTTACATAGACAAACAATATTATTCGTGGGCGCCAGCTGTGTGATTACACAACAATTAACATTACATTCAGTTACTGTTTAATATAAATAATAATTACATATTATACATTTTTCATTTAACACACTCTTTATATTTTAGAGCAAGCATTTAGCTACATAAAAAGTTTTAATATTTAAATGATGGGGATCGGGGCATACGTTCATGGGCTACAATTTATGTAACAAATGTTTGTACATAAATTTAGGCATGTCGTGCCCCACGTCCAGGGCGACATTACTATGTAACGTATTTAACGTTGCAAATATAATATAATTTACATTTGTGATGCCCCACGTTGGAAGCGATATTTCTTATGCAACGATACGATATACATAAAATATGCGTGACCGGTCTCACGTTCAAGATTGACAAATTATGTAACAATATAACATTTAATTTGGGTTTCAGGTGTATCTGTAATAAGAACTCTATGTAACTTGTAACGGTATTTCAAATTTATTTGATATTAATAAAATTGTGCACATGGCACTTACTTCGACTTAAAACATTCGTTATTATTTCGTTACTATGCCGTAAGGCTTATGCTATATACATCCTTACTGACTAAATATTCTATTCTACTAATTATTGTATTAACGAAAAATCTCATTTCCAGACTACTCAGTCAATTAGTGTGTTTCAAAATATCAATATTTAAATATTTTCTTATATATTGCAATGTAACTCAACATATCAATAGTTACTGAATTTATCTTTTGTTTCTCAGTACTGATTTATATTTAACGCTAATTGTTACTTAAATGCTTTGAATTCTTTTCATTTCAATACTAATTTGAGCTCTTGTTTACGTTAATCTTATTTCAATAGCATCTATGATTTTCATTCAAATTTTACAATAAACATTGACTCTTACTTTTAAATAGAATAAGAATGTCCTTAATTGTCTTTACGTTAATTGTTCGATTAAGAGATAAATAAGTTGTTTATCACCTTATCGTCGTCAATCATACTCAATCATTGGATCCCTCTGTAATCGTCCTCGTCTCGAACTTCAGCATCACCCTCTCTTCTCCTCTTGTCCAGCGTCGACTCTCTCTGTTCTCCTCTTGTCCAGCGCCGACTCTCTCTCTTCTCCTCTTGTCCAGCGTCGACTTTCTCTCTTCTCCTCTTGTCCAGCGTCGACTCTCTCTCTGTCCAGCGTCGTATCGCTCTCTGGAACTTCTCCTCGTGGTGTCTCGGACGTCAGTTGATCTTCTTATGTGGATCTTCTTATGTAATTTTGTTACTACTTAAATATGGTTTGTTTTACAATCCAGTTACATAACTGTATGTAACGGGAAGGATGAAACTATTTACAAAAATTTAAATATTCTGTGCGGACGGGCAGAAGCTCCCGCTGCACCGTGGATGATTTAAGAAAGAGAACCACTGTAGCTTGTGTGTCCTATTTATACCCATGTCTTGGTCAACACCTGCAGTGGTACGAAATCGACATGTCAGAAACTGTCTCTGAGTTCAGTTCCCCTACTCCTTGTCAATTTCGCTATTTATTATATTTCTGCGAATTGCAGAGTCCTGTAAGTATACTCTTATACTTATCTTATAACTATTTTTTCAACACATGTTCACTGTAATTTTGGACATTGGAACTTAACCCTTTCGATTTGTACACAGTTATTTCACTATTACACTCGTACGGTGTGTCACTTTCACATGGTTTTCGTACACAGTATTTAGTAAATTTTCTTACATTTTATTGTGTTTTTGGATTTTACTTCTTAATTATAGTTTATGAATAATTACGGAATAACAGTAATTGTGCAATTATTCATCTTGGGGTGGTAAACTCGCCTGCATAGACCTGCGTTCACACACACTAGCAAAATAGTGGTGTACACACTTTCAGTTACATTTGTGTGTGTGTGCATGTCGATTCAGGTCGAAACACCTGTTCATATTTTTGTCTGAGTCAAGCTTGCAATCCCTGACATGCTTATTTCTAATACATTATTAATTATTTACAGTTTATTAGGTATATTTAAATTTTTATATTCAATGTTCAGTACATCACTTATTTGTACTGTCGCATTATCCCTCTGCTTGGTAACAAAAAAAAATTTAAAAAATTTATTTATTAAAATTTTTTATTATTATTATTATTACACTTGAAAAAAATGTAACAAATAGTGAAGAATAATATTCGTCATTTCACCCTTAATTGGAGTGTATACAAATGTCTTACCTCCCCTCCTTATACGCTCACTGCTCGTGACCTTGTAGTAGGGTGGCTTCAACAAACAGCTGATCTGACTGGTTTCATTGACCTCGTTGTTTTCATGTGTAGAACTTCCTAAATGACGTTGCGTGGAATTTACCAATTTCTTTCTTCTGTATCTCATCATATACGATGAAAGTGTGTTGTCCTACTCGCTGTCTTAACGTATACGGTCCATTATAAAGTCTGAAGAATTTCTTCGCCGTATTATCACTCCGTTTTCCCACTGGATTAGCTTTGAGTAGTACACTTTCTCCCACGTTGAATTGTTGTAGCTTGTGAGTTAGATTAAATCTTTCTACTCTCTTGTTACCTCTTTTTCTTATCCGTTGCTTTGCGTATTCAATTTTCACACTTATTGGTGCAGGTACATTCTGGTTATTAGGTTTGTTTATATACTTAGTCCAAAATCTGTTTGGCTTCTTATCTTCTTCTAATTCCATTGGAGTGTATCCTGTTGCTTCACTATAATTTTCGTTAATGGCTTTTTCAAGAAATGGTAAATATTCTGCCCATTTATTATGTTGATCATAGCAATATATTCGTGAATATTTACCTAATGCTTTGTTAACTCTCTCAGCAAGGTTTCGTTGAGGATGTCTTATGGATTTGAGTACAGGTTGTATTCCATTTTCCCTTAACGTCCTCTCCCATTTTTCACTTTGGAATTGTACACCTTGATCACTGAGTACCTTCTTCATTTTTCCATATGACGGAATATATTTCTGCAGTAGTATCTTTAGAACAACTTTGGTTGTGGGTCGCATAATTGGGTACAGTCGGACTGCCTTGGAAAACACATCGATACATACCAATATGTGCTTCACACCTCGACGTGATCGTGGTAGTGGTCCCAGAAAATCCACTGCAATTAGCTCTCCCTTGTTCTCCTTCTGTATAGTCTGCATTCCTACATATGTGTGTAAATTCGGCCCTTTCGCCGTTTGACACTCATAACACTTCTTTACCTCCTTCTTTATCTTTCGATACATATTATTAATCGTAAAATCTTCTCGTAGACTCAGATAACATTTCAGAGCGGCAGTATGTGCTAAACCCTCATGTGCTGGTTGAATTAATTTTTGTAGCATGTCATTCGTTAGTACTATCTTCCAGTCTTGTCTTACTAACCTGAAAAGAATTTCATTAAGTACCTTATAATGATTTGGTAGCTGTTCTTGGTCCTTCATCTCCCTTATTGTCACGTCCAAATCTTGTTGTTGTGCTAAATTTTTCAGCATTTGTTTTACTTCATCATTCTCTTTGAATTTAATTGATAACAATCGTACTTCTTCCTTTCCGCTCTCATAAACTTCTTCACATTCTTCTTTGATGTATCGGCTTAGTGTATCAGCTATAATATTGTCTTTACCTTTACAGTATTTAATGTTGAATGAGTATTCGTTAATGGCTAAAATCCATCTTAATAATCGGGCATTTGTTATCTTGCATTTCAATAAAAATGATAATGCTTGGTGGTCAGTATGTATCTCAAAATGAGTACCATAAACATAATATCTGAATTGCTTAAGAGCGTATACTATAGCAAGTATTTCTTTTTCTGATGTGGAGTAGTGTTTTTCAGCTCCTTTGAAGACTCTACTGGCGTAGGCAATAACTCGGTGCTCTCCCATCGTATCTTGTTGATATAGTACACTTCCTACTGCGTAGTCACTAGCATCGGAGTATATTACGAATTTTCCTTCTCGTTGAGGACGATGTAACATAATAATTTCGATGAACAACTCTTTCACTTGGTTAAAGGCATCTTGATGTTTCTTCTCCCACTTCCATTTTTTTTCTTTCTTCGTCAGCTCTAGAAGCGGTTGCGTATATCTAGCATATAACGGTGAGAATCTTCTGTAGTATCCTGTTAGTCCTAAGAATGCTCTTAACTCTTTGAGATTTCCGGGTATAGGGAAATTAGTTATGCTGGAAATTTTGATAGGATCGGGTTAAATACCAGAGTATGAAATAATGTGACCTAGGAATTGGATAGAGGTTTTGATAAATTCACATTTGTCTAGGTTAAGGGATATGTTCGCTTGCCTAAACTTGTGGAATATCGTGCTTAGACGTTTTATATGTTCGTCTAACGTTTTAGATACAACTAAGATATCGTCTACAAATATCATGGTGTAGGGTTCCACTTCAGGTCCTAGGGCTCTTTCTGGACACTTTACGATGGCTGCTAAACTCGTGCTTAATCCGAAGGGCACTACCCTGTGTTGGTAGCATTTATTTTTATACAGGAAAGCAGTGTACTTTCTATTCTCTTCACGAATTGGAATCTGCCAGAAACTTGAGCGTAAATCTAGCTTCGTCAGATACCTTGCTCCTTCACATTTAGTAAATAATTCATCCGCAGTTGGTGCACAGTCATACTCCTTTAATACAATGCTGTTCAGCTCCCTCATGTCAAGGCATAGACGTATTTCACCATTTTTCTTCTTCACTACCACTAGAGGATTCAGGAAGTTGCTGTTCGATCGCTCTATGACTCCATTTTCGATCATACGCCGAATTTCCTGTTCAATCTCTTCCTCATATCGCATTGGGATAGGGTATGTCTTCCTAATGACTTTCGTAATGTCTGACACAACTATAGAGTGCTCGTATACTGTCGTCTGCGTCGGTACTTCACTAAATACATCACTGTATTCTTCTATTAATTCGTGTAGTTTTTCTTCTTCCTGTGTCGTCATTCCTTCATCTACCGCATTCACATGTCGAGTTGGACCATACTGTATTTGTGGCTTGTACAAAGTAATAGGTGTTTCACTTACCTTGCACTCTTCTTCCTCGCTGTTCATAATTAATTCATATTGGACATTTTTATAATTACACACAATTGTATTATCATTAACATTAATCTTAGCATTTATTGCATTTAGTATATCGATACCTAAAATTCCATCATAAATCAATTTATGCATAATTATCATGGGGTGTTCTAATTCTAGATTTTTATATGTTAGAGTTACATATGCTTGTTGTTTAACTCTTTCTTTTTTATTGGTAGCTGTTGTAAGAATTAAATTATTTACGGGCAAAATTGCAGTATTTTAAAAATATTTCTTATTGCGTTGAACCCATGCAGCGTTAAGAACTGATAGTTGGCTGCCTGTATCAACTAGCATCCGTATTTTACACCTGTTTATGCTCACAGTCACAATAGGGCATTGTGTTTGCTGCGCGCCTTGCTTTATATCCTGTTCATTGTTTAATAATTCCTCCCTAATATCGCAGGGGTATATGTTGTTTATTTTATAATTTTGCTTCCGTTTATTCAGTCATTGTGACGCCTTTGATGTAGACGGTCGGCTGTGGAATGTTACTGTCTCCACCTCATTCATTCCTTGTCCATTTCTCTTCAATTTTTTCTCATCGTACCCTCGTACTGCGGCAACGCGTTTGTCAGCTGGTTTTGAAAACTGTTTACGATTGGACGACCATACAACGTCTCCTTGTCGTTTAGCTGTATTATTTTGTTCAGTCTCTTTAGCTGTGCGTGTTGTACATTGGTGGCGAATAATTTATTTTATAATTATCACGGTGCGGTGTAGTGTTTTGTATTGCTTTCTTGTCATCTTTGTGATAATTATGGTGGTGATTTGCGTGTTTTTGTTCCCAGTATTGTGTGTTCTTACCTTTATTGATATTCTCTGACTGTGTTACAAGGATTAAAAATTCTTCTATGGTTTTAATTCCTTGCGTATAAACTGCTAACTGGATATCTCGCTGAAAATGTTAAGATAATTTTGAAACAATCTCATATTCTGAGAATTTAGGTTTAAGATGCTTTACACGTTCTATTTGCGTAATTGTGTATTGTTCAATACTCTGCTGTCCTTGTGCATTGAACTTTCCATATTCGAGTTGATCCCGTACTTGTCGTTGGGTATGTAGATTCCAGTATCGGTTCTCGAATGCCTCACGAAACTGCTGATATGTACTGACGTTATCTCTAATAATAGAGTACCATTGGCTAGCTGAATCTCTAAGATATCGCGTGACGAAGTCTATCTTCTCGTCGTCATTTATTGCACTCCCAATTTTTTCTATTTCCTTCTCTACTCTAGCTAGGAATTCCATACTGTTCTCCCCTTTACCACCTGAGAACTTAAGTCTGCTCCTTTCTTCCGTTGGTGTAGGAAATATGGTCATTGGTTCTGTCGTCTTCTTAACTCACTTCGTAGCAGCAGAGTGTGTCGAGCATTGAAAGAGACAGAAATGAGTTATTGTAGAAGATGCTGTATGCAAACAAGGTTAGACCATAGTTTAACATTACATACAGTCGCAAGCTCTGTATATTTTGTATGTAGTAAAAACGCATTCACAGTGATCCTAGCACTTATAGTAGTAAGCTACCGTTGAAGTAGATGACAGAATATTAACGAAAATATAATATTAATGTAACGCAAATGTTTCCTCATTAAAATGAACACCTATCTACAAAGTTCAGTTTATACATTGATGTATTTGTATATTTCATATAGTACGGAAAATAGCAATGACTTTAACTACTTCTCTTATCTGTGCTTCTATCAATTCCATAACATTGCTAATGATAGCAGGATGCAAACTGTCTAATACTTTCAAATGTGCAATATACAAAATACTGTGCAATGGAGACCAAATATAATGAATCTTGAAGCCAGTCAGGCAAACCTGGTCTATAAATATAAGAACGTTAAGATGAAAATAATTAAGACTAGTCTCAACATTAAATTCATTAAGAAATGTTTACACAACAACATAACACCAAATTTTTCCAAAATTAATATTCAAAATAAGTCATTAGCAGCGGTTAAAACTAAATCAATAGCACAGAAGATATGGCAAAAAGAAGAAATTAAGCAATTGTATGTGAAAAAGGACAGATTGAACCGTATTTTGTATATTGTCTTATATATAGTCTTAATTATTTTCATCTTAACGTTCTTATATTTATAGACCAGGTTTGCCTGACTGGCTTCAAGATTCATTATATTTGGTCTCCATTGCACAGTATTTTGTATATTGCGCATTTGAAAGTATTAGACAGTTTGCATCCTGCTATCATTAGCAATGTTATGGAATTGATAGAAGCACAGATAAGAGAAGTAGTTAAAGTCATTATATCGAAACACATTAAGAAGTTTGATAACCTATACAAGAAACAACACATGTATGATAACAATGATAACATAAATTGTAAACATAACTTTTATAAACGCGTAGTAAATTATACCAATATCGAATTATCTAATGACGAGACAGAATTAATATCTAAAGGTTTAAAATATAACTTACCTAAACTTAGCAAAAACAGCCTATTACGTGGAGTTATAAACGCTGAAGCTGCTATAAAATGCATTAAAAACCAAGAAACCCAACAAGTAACACGATCGGTAATCAACAATAAATTGGATCGCATATTGAAAATGGATGGCTTAAGTAAAAATAAAAACCAGTTTATAAAATACAAGAAGGAGCGCAACCTTATGAAAACAATAAAACAAAAGATTGACATAAATAAGGCAATAGTTACCAAAGCCGATAAAGGCAATACTGTAGTTATATTGAGTCAAGCAGATTACACGCAGAAATGTTATGAATTTATTAACAATAACATTATTAAGACACTTGAGCATGACCCCACCAGCAAGTACACAAAGGAACTAAATTCCGCTGTGAACAAATGCATAAATTTGTTTGACGCAAATGTTAGACACCATATTAAACAAATAAATGCACAGGCACCCGCATTCACAGGTTTGCCAAAAATACATAAGGACAACATACCAATACGTCCCTTAGTTAACTACACGTCGGCACCTGGGTACAAAATCGCAAAAAAACTTCAACATATAATAAAAAACAGTATAAAGCTAGAGAATAATCATAGTATCAAGAACAATAAAGATTTCATAAACAAAATTAATTCCATCGACTTATTACCGAGTTATAAGCTGGTTTCTTTTGATATTGTCAATTTGTACACAAATATACCAATACAAGAAACAATAGAGATTCTCCAAAACAATTTACTTAATACGGCAATATTAAATCAACAGGAAATTAACGAATTAATCTTGATATTACGAATAGTGTTGAAACAAAATTATTTTACATTTGACGGCAAGTTTTTTAAACAAGGAGAAGGGTTAGCCATGGGGTCTCCTTTAAGTGGATTACTGGCAGATATATACCTTAATTTTTATGGAAATAATTATCTACTGTCTAACTGTAACAGTTACCACGATAAAATTATCTCATACACGCGATATGTTGACGATACGTTCATGGTTTTTAATGGCACTTGTAGACAAATGGATATGTTACTCAAATACATGAACAACATAAAATTCACCATGGAAGTAGAAAATGAAAATTGCCTAAACTTTTTAGACCTTTCTATTCGAAGAAACGCTGATTGTATCACATATAAAATATACAGGAAACCCACTACCACGGATATAACTGTCCATGCTGATTCATTCCACCCATGTACACAGAAAATAGCCCCTTTTAATGCTTTCGTAAATAGACTTTTAACTATACCTATGAACCAGGAAGATTTTCAAGATGAAGTAAATATTATTAAACATATAGCTGTCAATAATGGATATAAAAGTGATATAATAGATAACTTAATACGCAAACGTAGGAATAAAATGGAAAGAAAATTAAATTAGATGGTAAAAAGAACCATTATATTTCAGTTGAATATACTAATGTGATTCCTAATATAATAAAAAATGAATTAAGAAAATTAGACATCATCGTGTCCTTCAAAACTACCAATAACATCTTGAACATATTAAAACCTCGAACACAAAAAACAACCGAAAACAGTTCTGGTATATATAGAATCCAGTGTAGTGAATGTGATAAATTCTACATAGGACAAACGGGCAGGAAATTTAAAGACAGATATAAAGAACATATGCCAAAAAAGAACATCAAGTCAATCAAATCCAACTTTGCTTTACATCTGGTAAACAGCAATCACAGTTATAGTGGTTTCACAGATAACTTTACGCCCATACATATATGCAGTAAGAGCCGATACATGGATGCCATGGAAGAATATGAAATATATAAAGCGTTTTTATTTCAACCAAATCTACTGCTTAATGATCAATTAACATTTAAATCTCACTGTTTATATGATACTATATTGAAGAGTGATAACGCTTGTGTACACCAGCCAAATATATAGTTTGATTACGCGGTCAGTTATAGTACGGCAGTGCGCACTGTTACGTGGACTGAGTTCTATCATACTCATTGTGTTATGTGTTTATGTGTTGATGTGTTTTAATTATTATATTCTTGACACGTTCGTTATGAACTAGAAGACAAAAATTTTACCTGATGATGGGAACTTGTTCCCGAAACATGTCGTAAGACATCAAAGACGTAGTCGCAGCACGGATAAAGAAAAAGGTATTTATTAACTTGAATACTTAGTTCAGCAATGCGCTTTTTCAAAGAAATGTCTTTTGGCTCTGATCCAGATTGACGAGATCCTCATTGAGAGTTGAAGGCCAAGATACGGATTTTTACAAGATTTTTACATACAGCCTTCTGATTTTGTGAAAAGATTACACGTTTTTAACAGTGTGTTCTATGGAACGCTATTACCTTATAACTACTCAAGAGACAACACTCTTATACTGGATTGGTTAGAGCGTCGAAAACTAAGGTACGCTACACTTTAATGGCCGAGACCGGGAACTACATAACCACTAACTAATGGTACAAACATGTGAAATGCGAAGGCTGAAAACATTCAAACCGTGCGATTTAGAAAAAGATTCAGTCAATTTTTGTACGATATTTTAATGATACCTTTAAAATCGTATCATTATCGTTATGTAGTGTGTTCTGTTATTTTTATACCGTCCTGCTACGATCATGTTCTTTTACAATTATATTTTATTATAATAATTATATAGGCGTGTAATTTTGAACAATTATGTAAATTATTAGGTAAATTATTACATAAATATGAGAACCACTTTTTATGTCATTTTTACAATGTCACAGGCGCAGCTTATTATCTGATTGAGATAGATTGGTGAATTATTTTTTTCCACTTTTACAACACTTGGAAGTTTAATTAAAAATAGACAGAGTGCACCTAACAGTAAATTACTATACAGTACATTGCGTAAGAATGTCTCAGTCTTAGTTCGTAAGGAGGTAAAATCCTGTTTACAAATCGGTTAAACTACAAATAGTACCATATGAGGGGAGAAACTGGGTCCTAACAGAAATACACAGTGTGTGTGTGAAAGGTAAGGGTAGGAGAGAGAGAGAGAGAGTGAGAGAGAGAGACTTCAGATGTTGGATTGTTAGATACATCTTTTCTAGGGTGACTGTTGGTTTCCCGCCCAACAATATCAACTTGATCCGACAGGACTTTATGTTGCTCAAACCATACGTGTTCAGCTAATTTATATATGTTAGAAATCGATTTTAGCTAATTGAGATGGAATAATGAAATATTTTAGAATAGCCACATGGGTAAGACGAATATACAAATTGAGAAATGGTGAGGGCTTTGGAAAGGTAGACCAATGAGGACCGAAAAATTAAAACAGTTGGGGCGCTAAAGCGGTAGAAATGTGCTGTAGGGTAAACAGTGATGTGGTGTGGGCATCTGTTACAAGTAAGTATAATAAATATCTTTTTCGTCTCCTTCTTGTTAGACATTTAGCTAGACATTTAGACATCTGTTACAGTAGACTTGTCGGAACTTGGGTGCAAAAGCTAGTACAGTCTCGGACCTAAAGCAACAAAATACCTACACGTTTGATGTGTCGTTAGCATATTGTTTATAATAAAAGTAGTATTCTGTTTGGAAAATAAAAATGAGTTTCAAAATAACTGTTGCTAACAAAATAATTTTTTGTTTTGTATCGGCCATCTAAGGACTACATGCCAGTTTCAATTCTTTACTATTTGTTCTTTTCTTTTATCCTAATATTCTTTCATCTTCTCACTGTGCCTCTTCTTCCTGTCTTCAGCCCACTTTGAACCTGCGTTTTTATCTCTCCTACCCTGTACTCTCTTCATTTTCAACACTTTTGCCCGAAAAATTTCTCTGTCAATTGCTTCTTCTGCGTGTATATTATTCTATTCTAAATCCTTTTAGACTTCTTTAATCCAACTTGATGTTGACTTCTTCCCCCTCAGATATCTGAAGATTTGCTTTGTCAACCTATTGTCGTCCATTCTATATAAATGACCAAAAAATAATAGTCTTCTTTTTTTCATTGTTTCTGTTATATTTTCTATACTTTGATATATTTCATCATTACTTCTTAATTTCCAACATTCTAAAGTTTTTCGTGGACCTAATGCTTTCTTAATAATTTGCCTTTCCAATATTTCTAGTTTGTCTAAATTATAATTCAATGCTAGACATTCACTTGCATCTAACAAAATATTTATTTATAAAATTTGTTAGTAATAGAGAAATAAAGAAATAATTGTACTTACACATACATAGATACATACATTAGATACATACATACATAACACACACACGCACGCACACACACACACACACACACACACACACATATATATATATATTAAATAGACAAACATTAAAATGACATACAACACTAACAAATTAACCTAAAAAAACTAAATAACCCACACAACAAAGATAATACAATGACTAATGGAATACACAAAATTGAGTGCCAAGATTGCAATAGATGTTACATTAGACAAAGAAAATAACAACTGAAAAAACGTTATTTTGAACATTTAAACGTATAAAAAAACAGAAATATATAAATCTAATTTAGCCACACGTACAATAAACACAGGACACGAATTCCCAGACATAAACAACAAGACACTAATAAAACACATACCAGGCACAACAATGACCATATGGAAAAATTTACAAACGTACAAACAAAAAACAAACTAATACCTGAACAAATACAAGTAAACAAAAATCACGACACAATATTCAAAATACTCAACATTGAAAAACCCAAAAAATAAATATAGCCTACACACCACACACAAGAATACCAAGTTAAAATACCAAAAGCCAACAGGAAACCACAGCGATAACCAACTACAACACAAATATGCAACTAGATCCAAAACAATGATGGCTGAGGATCACTGATAGATGTTCCAAAACATGTTTCAAATAAGGATAAACATATCTTGAAGTAAAACAATTTAAATATTAAATAAATTATATATGCATAAAAAAATGACTGTAGCAAAAAGTGTTTGAATATATATTGTAACGTATTTAACGTTGCAAATATAATATAATTTACATTTGTGATGCCCCACGTTGGAAGCGATATTTCTTATGCAACGATACGATATACATAAAATAGGCGTGACCGGTCTCACGTTCAAGATTGACAAATTATGTAACAATATAACATTTAATTTGGGTTTCAGGTGTATCTGTAATAAGAACTCTATGTAACTTGTAACGGTATTTCAAATTTATTTGATATTAATAAAATTGTGCACATGGCACTTACTTCGACTTAAAACATTCGTTATTATTTCGTTACTATGCCGTAAGGCTTATGCTATATACATCCTTACTGACTAAATATTCTATTCTTCTAATTATTGTATTAACGAAAAACCTCATTTCCAGACTACTCAGTCAATTAGTGTGTTTCAAAATATCAATATTTAAATATTTTCTTATATATTGCAATGTAACTCAACATATCAATAGTTACTGAATTTATCTTTTGTTTCTCAGTACTGATTTATATTTAACGCTAATTGTTACTTAAATGCTTTGAATTCTTTTCATTTCAATACTAATTTGAGCTCTTGTTTACGTTAATCTTATTTCAATAGCATCTATGATTTTAATTCAAATTTTACAATAAACATTGACTCTTACTTTTAAATAGAATAAGAAAATCAGCTGTGGTTTCAGGAGCACCTAGTTAGAGTTGAAACCACAGTTTACGACGGCGCAGTTGTAAGTTACGAACATAATGTAAATGTTTATAGAGTTCTTTACCCAGCTAATTATTTACTTTAAAGCTATAACCAAATTTGTTGTCTGAACAAAAACTGTTTTCTAGTTTTCTTTTTAACAAAATATAATTTATTTTTGTTACTTCCATGTTCCTTAAGGGAATGGAAGTATGGTGATGGCAAAAAAAAATCGTGTTCGAGATTATTGTAGATTCTGATTGTACTACACTCAAAACATGGAAAAAAGTCATTTTTCGAAAAGTGTCTGTGTGTCTGTCTGTCTGTGTGTCTGTAGATTTTTTTCTATGGCAAACGATAACAGCCGCAAATTCAAACAGAATCAAATAATTTTTTGCATAAAGCCCTGATTTGTAGAGTACTCAAGACCTATTGGTTTTGGTGAAGATCGGTTAAGGGAAAGGGGTAGTTTACCGGCAACGGTTTTTTTAAAATCAAGGGTAATTTTTACTTCCATGTTCCTTAAGGAAATGGAAGTATGGTGATGGCAAAAAAAATCATGTTCGAGATTATTGCAGATTCTGATTGTACTACACTCAAAACATGAAAAAAAGTCGTTTTCCGAAAAGTGTCTGCGTGTGTGTGTCTGTCTGTCTGTCTGTCTGTCTGTGTGTCTGTCTGTGTGTAGATTTTTTTTCTATGGCAAACGATAATTGCCGCAAATTCAAACAGAATCAAATAATTTTTTGCATACAGCCCTGATTTGTAGAGTACTCACGACGTATTGTTTTTGGTGAAGATCGGTTTAGGGAAAGGGGTAGTTTACCTGCAACGGTTTTTTTTATCAAGGGTAATTTTTTTTTGGCAAACGATAACAGCCGCAAATTCAAACAGAATCAAATAATGTTTCGCATACAGCCCTGAAATGTAGAGTTCTCAAGACCAATTGTTTTTGGTGAAGATCGGTTAAGGGAAAGGGGTAGTTTACCTGCAACGTTTTATGTTTTAACAAAGGTATTTTCTATGGCAAACGATAACAGCCGCAAATTCAAACAGAATCAAAAGATTATTTGCATACAGCCCTAAATGGTAGAGTTCTCAAGACCTATTGTTTTTGGTGAAGATCGGTTAAGGGAAAGGGGTAGTTTACCTGCAACGTTTTATGTTTTAACAAAGGTATTTTCTATGGCAAACGATAACAGCCGCAAATTTAAACAGAATCAAATGATTGTTTGCATACAGCCCTGATTTGTAGAGTACTCAAGACCTGTTGCTTTTTGTGAAGATCGGTTGAGGGGAAGGGGAAGTTTACCAGCAACGTTTTTTTATCAACGGTAATTTTCTATGGCAAACGATAACAGCCGCAAATTCAAACAGAATCAAATAATTTTTGCATACGTCCCTGAATTATAGAGATCTCAAGGACTTTTGATTTGATCACTCATGTTTATTTTTTTACATTTGCACGCTTTTTAAATGGAAAGTGCCGAAACCCACACCAACATAACGCGTGCAAGCCGAAAAAGTGTCCAGCGTGGATAGCGATTTGCTTCCTGTGGATCGCTGGGCAGTGTAACTGCACGTGTTTACAGAGGAACGATTCATAGACAGACTTTTCGTGTTTAGGGAATGGACCCTCTGCAAGAGGGTTCGTTCGCTCCTTCTTTTCCGCGTGTTTGTTCTGTGAAACGTACACTGTAGATTCGCAGCTTTACTCTAAGCAACGCTCAATAGGAAATGTTGAAAATTTTTGTCCACGGTGTACCCTCATACACACTAAACCTGCTCGGATATTTTAATTACGGACATCATAATACTAAAACTTTGGAAACTTGAGCACTACTTAATGGAGAACAATCATCAACTCATACAAGCCATTAATTTTATGCATATTTTTTATATATATGTGTAGTACGTTATCGGCAAGAAAGAAATAGGTTTTGTTAAAATTCCTTCCCGGGATGTTTGGCCGTAGTCCATTGTTTTCTACAAAACCAGACGTTTCGGCAATGGGATCGACTTCCATCATCAGTGAAAATCGAGTGCGATAACGTGAGGTGGTATACGTTAGTGACCACAGTACTGTGGTTAAGGCTGAAGCAATAAGTAGAAAGAAATAGTTTCTATGGTAATATTTAATTTCGAAAATGATTTTAAATATAAATCTTAGAACATGGAAGTTATGTATGGTTCGCCATACCGATTTTTTTCTATTGCAAACGATAACAGCCGCAAATTCAAACAGAATCAACTACTCTTTTGCATACAGCCCAGAATTGTAGAGTTCTCAAGACCTATTGTTTTTGGTGAGATCGGTTAAGGGAAAGGGGTAGTTTACCAGCAACGTTTTATGTTTTAACAAGGGTATTTTCTATGGTAAACGATAACAGCCGCAAATTCAAACAGAATCAAATGATTAATTGCATACAGCCCTAAATTGTAGAGATCTCAAGACCTATTGTTTTTGGTGAAGATCGGCTAAGGGAAAGGGGTAGTTTACCTGCATCGGTATTTTATCAAGGGTAATTTTTTCTATGGTAAACGATAATAGCCGCAAATTCAAACAGAATCAAATAATGTTTTGCATACAGCCCTGACTTGTAGAGTTCTCAAGACCTGTTGGTTTTGGTAAAGATCGGTTAAGGGGATAGGGTAGTTTACCAGCAACATTTTATGTTTTAACAAGGGTAATTTTTTATATGACGAACGATAACTGCCGTAAATTCAAACAGAATCAACTACGTTTTTGCATACCTTTTTGATCTAAAGAGAACTCAAGGTCTGTTGATTTTGTTGAAGATCGGTTAAGGGAAAGGGGTAGTTTACCTGCAACGTTTTATGTTTTAACAAAGGTATTTTCTATGGCAAACGATAACAGCCGCAAATTTAAACAGAATCAAATGATTGTTTGCATACAGCCCTGATTTGTAGAGATCTTAAGGTCTGTTGATTTTGGTGAAGATCGGTTAAGGGAAAGGGGTAGTTTACCAGCAACATTTTATGTTGTAACAAGAGAATTGTTTCCATGACGAACGATAACTGCCGCACATTCAAACAGAATCAAATATTACTTCCATATTCCTTAATGAAATGGAAGTATGGTGATGGCAAAAAAAATCGTGTTCGAGATTATTGCAGATTATGATTGTACTACACTCAAAACATGAAAAAAAGTCGTTTTACGAAAAGTGTGTGTGTGTGTGTGTGTGTGTGTGTGTGTGTGTGTGTCTGTGTGTCTGTCTGTCCGTCTGTGTGTCTGTCTGTGTGTAGATTTTTTTTATGGCAAACGATAACTGCCGCAAATTCAAACAGAATCAAATAATGTTTTGCATACCGCCCTGATTTGTAGAGTACTCACGACCTGTTGTTTTTTGTGAAGATCGGTTGAGGGAAAGGGGTAGTTTACCTGTAACATTTTATGTTTTAACAAGGGTATTTCCTATGGCAAACGATAACAGCCGCAAATTCAAACAGAATCAAAAGATTATTTGCATACAGCCCTAAATTTTAGAGTTCTCAAGACCTGTTGTTTTTGGTGAAGATCGGTTAAGGGAAAGGGGTAGTTTACCAGCAACGTTTTTTTATCAAGCGTATTTTCTATGGCAAACAATAACAGGCGCAAATTCTAACAGAATAAAATAATTTTTTGCATAAATCCCTGAATTGTAGAGGTCTCAAGGACTTTCGATTTTGGTGAATATCGGTTAAGCGGAATGGGTAGTTTACCTGCAACCTTTTACGTTTTAACAACAGTAAAGTACTTGAAAATTCATTTAAACTTTTTGAAACAATGGTAATTGTTAAAAATAAAATAATTTTGTTGCCAGGCAATGAAATTATAATTTTTCCATTTTATTTTAAATTATGTATGAGTTAATATCTTTATATATATAATTCTTCTGTACGTGTGTATGTCACTGAACTCCTCCATGTATAAAATAATATATCGTTCGTGGCAGGTAAGCATATCTCAGTTGTGTAATGTATAAACACACACACACACACACACACACACACACACACACACACACACACACACACACACACACACACACACACACACACACACACACACACACACACACACACACACACACACACACACACACACACACGCACGCACGCACGCACGCACGCACGCACACACACACACACACACACACACAATTCACGTTATTTCTGGCCTCACTCATGTTTATTTTCTTACATTTGCACGCTTTTTAAATGGAAAGTGCCGAAACCCACACCAACATAACGCGTGCAAGCCGAAAAAATGGACATCAATTTGCTTCCTGTGGATCGCTGGGCAATGTAACTGCACGTGTTTTACAGAGGAACGATTCATAGACAGACTTTTCGTCTTTAGGGAATGAACCCTCTGCAAGATGCTGAGGGTCCATGAGTGACTTCGGAGCGCTCCTTCGTTTTCGCGTGTTTGTTCTGTGAAACATACACTGTAGATTCGCAGCTTTACTTTAAGCAACGCTCAATAGGAAATGTTGAAAATTTTTGTCCACAGTGTACCCTCATTCACACTAAACCTGCTCTGATGTTTTAATTACGGACATCATAATATTAAAACTTTGGAAACTTGAGCACTACTTAATGGAGATTAATCATTAACTTATACAAGCCATTAATTTTATGCATATATTTTATATGTATGTGCACAACGTTATCGGCAACAAAGAAGTAGTTTTTGTTAAAATTCTTTCCCGAGATATTTGGCCGTAGTCCAATGTTTTCTACAAAACCAGACGTTTCGGCAATGCCATCGACTTCCATCATCAGTGAAAATCGAGTGCGATAACGTGAGGTGGTATACGTTAGTGACCACAGTACTGTGGTTAAGGCTGAAGCAGTAAGTAGAAAGAAGTAGTTTCTATGGTAATATTTCATTTCGAAAATGATTTAAAATATAAATCTTAGAATATGGAAGTCATGTATGGTTCTCCATACCGATTTTGTTTTTTTGCATGCATCCCTAAATTCTAGAGGACTGAAGGTCTATTGATTTTGGAGAAGATCGGTTAAGAGAAAGGGGTAGTTTACCTGAAACATTTTATGATTTAGCTAACAAGAGTAAAGTACTTAATTTTTATAAATAAAGTATCCTGATAAGAAGCTCATAATAATCCACTGTAGAAACGTAGTTGAAATATCTATAAATGAAGAGGTTAGGTGAACGGGGTGGGGGTAATTTTCTATTATTAAAAATTATAGTTGAAGATGGAAGGGAGAATTTTTTATATGTGTACTACGTTATCGTATATTAATAACTACGTTATTCGTAAGTTAGTTTTCTTACTTTATAGGAATTTTTGTAGCTTATTCCTTTTTAGGTACTTTTTGTTTAAATATTATCGTAAGTTTGTGATTCTTACTTTTTTTTATAGGAATCTGTGTAACTTATTCCCTTATTATAATTTTTTATTTTATACTTCATATATCAACTTTATTTGACTGTAAGTTGATCTTACTTGGTAGGAATTTTTGTAACTTATTCCTTTGTTTTTATATTTTTATTCATTTATTTTATTATTATTTTTTTTTATTCCTCATATGCCATCTAAATAAGGTAGTAAGTTGCTCTTACAAACTTTTTGAATTTTGAAATTTGTTTATTTTATTACTAGTAATTTATTTTTCTTCATAAAACCTTTTTATTGAAGCTTGATTGTAAACTCCTTTTATCTTTTTTGTGTTTATATTACTTATTTGGTAAGTATTGTTACTATTATCTTTGGTGATGACATAGAGGCCTGTGTATAGTAATAATTTCTTTGCTATGCCTTCCAGTGTACTTGGCAGTTCACGGTTTTTTATTAATATCTTTTCTCCCTCTTTATATTTAATTATTTTGGGCTGGTTTTTAGCATATTTAGCTTTTTGTTTCCCAATCTTCTCCATAATTAGGCTGTACCATTGGCTTTTATCATACGGGTCTCCTGGGTTTTTTGGGAATTCTATTATTTCTTGTATCTCTCTATTTGGTTTCCTCTCGAACATCATTAAGTATGGGGTATTCTCAGTAAACTGGTGATAGCTGATATTTAAAAATACTTCGGTTGAAGTTAAATATTTCTGCCATTCTTTTTGGTTATCATGACAATACTTTCTTAAAATACGTCCCACCTCTCTTAACATCCTTTCTGCTGGATTACTGCTAGGGTGGTATACGGAAGTTTTATATGTTTTGATGTTCAAATTCATTAATTCGTCTCTCCACTTTTTCCTTTTAAATTGTGTCCCGTGGTCGGTTATAATCATGTATGGTTTTCCAATTTCTGAAATGTATTTATTTTTTATAATGTCTAATATTTTATTTGTTGTGGCTCTGTTTATAGCATATAGTTTGGTGTACTTGGTGTAATGGTCTAGTATAATTACGATGAACTTGTATCCATGCCTTCCTCCGCTACGTGGGAATGGTCCACATATGTCGAGGAACACCTTCTCTAGTTTGGCGTTTGAAGTGATGGGTATCATCGTTCCATTCTTCCTTTCGTTATTTGTTTTGACCATTTGACATAACGTGCAGGTTTTTATATTTTAATTTACCTTTCTTGTGATACTTTTAATGAACAAATCTTCCTCAAATGCTTTTACTATTTTGAGTGTTCCCATGTGCCCGTATCTTACATGGTAATCTTTAATTATCTGGTTTTCTAATGAATGAGGAATTACTAGTTTCCATGCGTCTTAGTTCTTTTTTGTTTTTATGAATAATATGTCTTTGTATATACAGTAAAATTTATTTATAATTTCTTGAGATTCCAACAGTATTTTTCGTATGCTTAATATTTTGGTATCTTGCTTTTGTTGTAACACTATTTCGCTTACGATATCTTCCAGGTCCTTCCTATCTTTCAATATGTAATACACTTTTGGGATCTTCCCATTTTCTCCTTCAAATGTTTGATCTTCTACATTTATTCTGGATAAGACGTCTGCCACTACGTTCTTCCGGCCTGGAATATATTCCCACGTAATATGGTACTCTTGAAGAGCAAGTATCCAACGGGTAAGTCGACCATGACTCAATTTGCATTGTTTGAGAAACGATAAAAACTTATGATCGCTTCTGACTGTGATTGGATACCCTAAGATGTAGGTTCTAAACTTGCCACACGCGAATACTATGCTGAGCAGCTCTTTTTCTGTAACATTGTAGTTACGCTCGCAACTGTTTAGTATTCGGCTGGCAAAGCTAACGACCAGGTGGTTTCCTTCTTTGTCTTCTTGGTACAATTCTGCGCCTAGACTGACATCACTAGCGTCGCAATTTAGGTAGAAGGGTTGTTCGAAATTGGGGTGATGTAACATGACAGTTTCGAAAAATGTTTGTTTGATTAAAGTTAATACTTCCTCTTGTTCAGTTCCCCAAGTCCATTTTTCCTTTGATGAAAGTTGTTTAGAAAATTTTGCTGTAAGACGGGAATAGTTCGTTTGAAACTTTCTATAGTAATTTTGCATATCCCCAAGAATGACTGCAATTGCTTCTTGTTTTTTGGTGAGGGAAATTTTTGGATGGCTTCAACTTTCTCTTGGGATGGAGAGATTCCCTGTTCGGTCAATTTGAACCATAGGAACTTCACTTCATTGGCAATAAATTTTGATTTATCCAATTTAAGTGTAATATCATTAATGGACAACTTTTTTAATACATGTTCGACTCGTTCACAGTGTTCGTCCTAGTCTGAAGATGTTATGAGCAGGTCGTCAACGTACACTGTTTTGAACTCCAGTGCCTCTTAACCTAAGACTTGGTCCATGCACTTGACGAACATTGCTACGGAATTGACGAGTCCAAATGGTAATCTTTTAAATTGGTAATTTCTACCATCGAATATAAAGGCCATGTATTGCCTGCTGTGTGGGTGCAGCTCCACCTGCCAGTACCCACATACAGTATCCCAGGTGCTAATGTATTTGATACCATGAAATCATTTTAAAATTTCCTCAATTTCCCCCGGTGAGGTCCGGTCATTGACAATCATTTTATTGATTTCTCGGGCGTCCAAGCAAATCCGTACTTTGCCATTCTTTTTGGGTATAGCTACTATTGGGCTTGTGTATTGAGATTGGCTATACTCAATAATGTCCTCCGCAATCATTCTGTTAATTTCTGTCCTGACTTCATTCTTCAGGGAGTACGGTATGAGATATGATTTCCTGTGGAAGTCTACAGGTTCCCGGAAGTTAATTTTGCACTGGTACCCCTTAACTTTTCCTGGAGTATTCGAGAAAACATGCTGGTATTTGTTATAAATGGCTATGAGGTTTTTAGACTGTCGTTTACTGATTTCTTGTTGAGGTCGTTCTCTTTGGAAAGTTCTTATCTCTTCTATTTTCCGTTCCCATAATCCTCTACCTTCCTCTTCATCGGCCATAATGATGGACGTTTCATGCGTTTGACAGTAGTAACTTTTCAATCCTGGGTCTTGATTCAGAGCTGTTGGAGTAGGGTTACAGTTTATGATATTTGCAGGCCATATTCCCTGTTCAGAAGTTAGCAATACGACTCCTTTTTGCAGGTTGATAAATGCCGAATATAGTCTCCGCACGTCACATCCTACGAGCATGCTAAATGGCAGTCCATTGGCTACAAGAAATACAATAGGGATGGATGTGTTTTGATTGTCTAATTCTAAGGAAACTTGCGTCATATTCTGCGTCTTATTCTGTTTGCCCGTGGCACCAATGATTATGATATTGTTTATTGGTAGAGTGGGGATTGGTGTTTGGGAATTGGCTTGTATTCGCTCTAACTCGGATTGGTTTATTAGAGAGATGTTAGATCCCGTGTCAATCATGATTATTTCTATAGTCCCGTTTATGGTAGCCTTTATATGAACAATTTCACTGTTAGTTTGTTGTAACTGGTTAGCTTCTTCTTCGAGAAGTTCTTCTCGGATATTCTTGAGATAGTTGTTAGATATTATTGTAATGACTTTGTGTTTATCTTGTGACGTTATACGACGTATTAACCCAAGTGATTGGTCATGTGAAGGGTATGTAGGTTTTTCCACTGACCTCTTTAGTTTAAAGGTTGTTGTTGATTTGTGGCCAGACTATTTGACTGGTCATCCGCTCGTTGCTCGGTCCTTGTTGATTGATAACTTCATTCCTTCTTGGTTCTGTGGTTCTATTCTCTGAGAACTGATTGTTGTTTGTATTGGATTCGTGGTACTATGGGTTTGTCTGTCAGTTCGGACAATACCTCCTGTGGTTATTTCGTCTACGTCCATGAATGAAATTTACTTGGCGTCTGCCGCCGCCTCTATTTTGGTTTCCCCCGGTTCCCCTGTTGAACTGATAATTAGGGTTGTACCGGTTGCCATAATAGTTATTATTGTTGGGGTGACCATTTGGACGTTGTTCCGGTTCTGCTCCCCTGTAGCTATTGTTTGTTGGACTATTGTTTGGGATGTTCCTGTTGTTTGACTGGTTTCCCGGATGATTGTTTGGTGGGCCTCTGTTAAATGGCTGGTTATTTTGAGGGTGATTCGGTTGATTCCTGTTGTATGGCTGATCACCTTGATAGTTGTTATTATTCCGGTTCCCATAGTTCCGGTTGCCGTTTTGTGGGTTATTGTAGGGCAGGTTGTAATTGGGTGCATTATTATTATCGTTCCACCTATTATATCGTTGGTTCACTAGTCGATTTTTCTTATTTTGCCCATCGTTCTCGTGATCCTCCAACAAGCTTGCCATTCCCTGGATTGTCTTAATCTGCCCTTGTCTCCTGGCTTTTTTTACTGCTTCCTCGTAGTGGTACCCAAGCTGTATCACTAGAGATTCCTCAGGTATCCTTGGTTCTAGGTTCCTTGCCAAGCATACCTTCCCTGAAAAGTAAGATGTTAGGGTGTGTCCTGCTTGCGGTTCATACCTCCCATTGCTGATATCATTCCTGACTACGTTTTGGGTGGGCTCAGTCCAGTATTTTTCTCGGAATTGTATTTTAAATTCCTGAGTGCAATTTATCTCTGGTCGAGTTGCCGTCCACCAGTTGTCGTGGGTGTCTCTGAACATTTCATCAATAAGGCTTCTTACTGTTGTCCACCTTGTTTCCCTGTTTTTCGATTAATTCCTCTACTGTTTTGAGGAATTCCATGGGATTCCGCCGGTAACTGCGAAAGTTGATCACATCACTGTTCTCGCTGGTAATAATGTGGGTATTGTGACAAGGTTTCTCCCTCAATGCGTCCAGCTCTTCCTGCATTTGCCTCTCCCTTTGGCTGATTCCCTGGATCTTCTCCTTGTTCTCTTGGGTCTGTCCGTCTACTTTGTTGATGGCGGTGTATACCCTTTCTACACGATCATTGACATCTATTTGTATTTCCTGATGCCTCTCCTCCAGCTTCTTAAGCACCTCCTGTTTATTTCTCTGGCATTCTTCGGTGGTGACTTGATAAAGTTCTGTCGCTCTCATTCTACCTTCCTCCTCGACATTGCTGATTTTATTGTTTAGCTCTTCCCGGACTTGTATCACCGTTTCATTTGTTTCGGTTATCGTTTGTTTGATCTCCTCCCGACATTCTACCAGTTGTTGTTTCAATTCCTCCTTGTTTTTTTCGCTGTCTTCCTTCAATTTTCGTTGGAGCGTTTCATTACTATTTTCAATCTTCTTATTCACTATCTCCAGATCCTTCTTGATCTGTTTCTTCAGCTCTTCACTCTTCTTTTCTAACGTCTCCTGACTTCTCTTCAGGGCTTCATGGTTGCTCTCCATTTTATTATTTAGAAGTTCCATGTTCTCCTTGATTTGCTTCTTCAATTCTTCACTGTTTCGATTCAGTTTTTCATTCAAGAATTCCCTTTCTTCCTTCCTTTGTTCCCGTATTTCTTCCTTCATTCCCTCTTGTAACGATTCTAATTTTTTATTCAATTCTTCCTTGTCTTCCTTTCTTTGTTCTCTTGTTTCTTCATTCATTTTCGTAAAATTATTATTAATTTGTCCAAATTGTTCCCCTGCTTGTCTGAATTGCTCCATCAACATTCTCATCATGCTGTCCCATTTCGTCTCTTCTGTTGGTTTGACTGGTTGGACGTCAACTACTACTTCAATTTCTGGTTCTGGTAGGTTTGGATTTTCCGGTTGGTCCCCCTGGGGATCCTCTTCGAACAATCCTCCAATCATTTCCTCTATTTCCTCTATTTCTTCTTGGTTGTTCCTTTCTTAGTGTCGAATCTTGTAACCATATGATGTCTTTTCATAATCGCCGCTAGTAGTCCTTTTCTAGCCTCACTACGTTGGTCGCAAATCTGTAACGAGAAGACTCGTTCGTGTCTCTGTAAAGACGTATATATTGTTTTTTAAGTATTTGTGTGGTGTGTTCGACTCGCACCTGTCGTTACATTAATGGTTGTTGCTAACAATGTCCGTAGCGTTGTCACAATTATTAGTACAACCTAGTGGAAACCTTACCTGTACTTTCATAGGGGTGTTTTAATCCCGGGTGGCGCCAAATTGTTTGATGAAAACAATTAAATCTATGAATTAATATGTTAGTATGGTGTTTTCAGCGGTGACGGCTGGAGCGTTCGAATCGGTTCCCGCCTTTGTACAGCTTACTGTATTGCACAGATAGCGAAAGCGCTAGTTGTCTGTTCTGTAATTTCCCTAACACACACATATATAATACAATTTCCTATGAAATTAAACATAGGTTACACTCTGTACTGTTTCTTTAATGATAGTTTGGTAATTAATTCATGTGACAATAATATTATAATTTAGTATTCAATAAATTTGCTCCGGGATAAAACATGAAACGCATTATCTCAAGCTGACGAAATTGGTTTTTTGAACGAGCTATTCTGACGCCATCATGGCTATTGTTTATACATTATTTGTCTATTCGTCCAAAATCTGGAGTCCTTTAGATTATAAAGAAAACATTAAATATGGTTACAATAAAAAAAATATCGGTATGGAGAACCATACATGACTTCCATTTTCTAAGATTTATTTTTAAAATCATTTTCGAAATGAAATATTACCATAGAAACTACTTCTTTCTACTTACTGCTTCAGCCTTAACCACAGTACTGTGGTCACTAACATATACCACCTCACGTTATCGCACTCGATTTTCACTGATGATGGAAGTCAATGGCATTGCCGAAACGTCTGGTTTTGTAGAAAACATTGGACTACGGCCAAATATCCCGGGAAGGAATTTTGACAAAAACTACTTCTTTGTTGCCGATAACGTTGTACACATATATATAAAAAATATGCATAAAATGAATGGCTTGTATAAGTTAATGATTGATCTCCATTAAGTAGTGCTCAAGTTTCCAAAGTTTTAATATTATGATGTCCGTAATTAAAACATCAGAGCAGGTTTAGTGTGTATGAGGGTTCACCGTGGACAAAAATTTTCAACATTTCCTATTGAGCGTTGCTTCGAATAAATCTGCGAATCTACAGTGTACGTTTCACAGAACAATCACGCGGAAAAGAAGGAGCGCTCCGAAGTCACTCATGGACCCTCAGCATTTTGCAGAGGGTTCATTCCCTAAAGACGAAAAGTCTGTCTATGAATCGTTCCTCTGTAAACACGTGCAGTTACACTGCCCAGCGATCCACAGGAAGCAAATCGCTATCCACGCTGGACACTTTTTCGGCTTGCATGCGTTATGTTGGTATGGGTTCGGCACTTTCCATTTAAAAACCGTGCAAATGTAAGAAAATAAACATGAATGAGGCCAGAAATAACGCGAATTGTGTGTGTGTGTCTTCCCTGCCTTTTTATTGCGGTAGTGATAATAATAAAATGGAAACGTAAACAGTACATAACTGAGATATGCTTGCCTGCCACGCACGATATATTTTCTCTTATACATGACTAGCAGAATACCCGTGCTTCGCTACGGAGTTTCACGTTGTACGTAATGAAAATGTTAGTTTAATTAATAAAGTTTAATTAAAGTAGGCTTCTTAAAAATAAATAGCTGTTGCCCACAACTTCGTTCGCGTGGTCTTTAATTTAATGCGATAATATATTTAGAACAGAATCTATTCTATTGGGTTGCCATAGTAACCAGATCTATTAGAGTTTTAAGACCGTAAAGGACCCCCCAGAGGATCGTATCGAAAAAACACCTGTCCTATGTTGGTTCTCCCGTTGCGTAAAATATTTGTGCCAAGTTCGGTTGAAATCGGTCCAATGGTTTAGGTGGAGACGTGGAAGACCCCAAAGGACCCCCCAAAGGATAGTATCGAAAAAAACACTTGTCCTATGTTGGTTCTCCCGTTGCGTAAAATATTTGTGCCAAGTTTGGTTGAAATCGGTCCAATGGTTTAGGTGGAGACGTGGAAGACCCCAAAGGACCCCCCAAAGGATAGTATCGAAAAAAACACTTGTCCTATGTTGGTTCTCCCTTTGCGTAAAATATTTGTGCCAAGTTTGGTTGAAATCGGTCCAGTGGTTTAGGAGGCGATGTGGAAGACCCCAAAAAACCCCCAAAAGACCCCATCGAAAAAACACCTATCCTATGTTGGTTCTCCCGTTGCGTAAAATATTTGTGCCAAGTTTGGTTGAAATCGGTGCAGTGGTTTAGGAGGAGATGTGGAAGAAACCTTCGCGGACGTGCGCACAACAACTGACCGAAGTTTCATCGCAATCGGATGAATGGTATGGGAACGCATACGAGACAAACAAAGAAACATTCATTTTTATATATAAGATGGAAACTATACCACTTACTTGACATAAACCGTGATAGCTAAGCTAATGTACAACATATATGTATTAATTATACACATAAATGTTCCTCGATAGACACTCTATCTATTGGCGAAAACTTGAATAAAATCCGTTCAGTACTTCCTGAGATTAGCGATTTCAAACACAGAGAGAAAACGGACCGACTTTACTTTATACTATGTACAGATTTACATTAAAATGAAAAAAATTATAATTTTATTGCCTGGCAACAAAATTATTTTATTTTTAACAATTACCATTGTTTGAAAAAGTTTAAATGAATTTTCAAGTACTTTACTCTTGTTAAAACGTAAAAGGTTGCTGGTAAAATACCCCTTCCCCTTAACCGATCTTCACCAAAATCAAAAGGCCTTGAGTGCTCTACAATTCAGTGACGTATGCAAAAAATTATTTGATTCTGTTTGAATTTGCGGCAGTTATCGTTTGCCATAGAAAATACGCTTGATAAAAAACGTTGCTGGTAAACTACCCCTTTCCCATCAACCGATCTTCACCAAAAACAATAAGTCTTGAGTACTCTACAAACGACGGCTGTATGCAAAAAATTATTTGATTCTGTTTGAATTTGCGGCTGTTATCGTTTGCCATAGAAAAAACACTTGATAAAAAAACGCTGCCAATAAACTACCCCTTACCCGTAACCAATCTTCACCAAAAACAAAAGGTCTAGAGAACTCTGCAATTTAGGACTGTATGCAAATAATCTTTTGATTCTGTTTCAATTTGCGGCTGTTATCGTTTGCCATAGGAAATACCCTTGTTAAAACATAAAACGTTACAGGTAAACTACCCCTTTCCCTTAACCGATCTTCACCAAAAACAATAGGTCTTGAGAACTCTACAATTCAGGGCTGTATGCGAAACATTATTTGATTCTGTTTGAATTTGCGGCTGTTATCGATTGCCAAAAAAAAAATTTCCCTTGATAAAAAAAACCGTTGCAGGTAAACTACCCCTTTCCCTCAACCGATCTTCACCAAAACAATAGGTCATGAGTACTCTACAAATCAGGGCTGTATGCAAAAAATTATTTGATTTTGTTTGAATTTGCGGCAGTTATCGTTTGCCATAGAAAAAAAATCTACACACAGACAGACAGACACACAGCAGACACACAGACACTTTTCGGAAAACGACTTTTTTTCATGTTTTGAGTGTAGTACAATCAGAATCTGCAATAATCTCGAACACGATTTTTTTTGCCATCACCATACTTCCATTCCTTAGGGAATATGGAAGTAATACACTACCGTACATTCTCCGTACGTATATAATATACTGTGTGTCTACAATTTGTTCTGCAGTGTAGTAATAGGTGTTACAAAAGTTCGCCACTTTGTGCGAGGTTATTTTTTTA
This sequence comes from Magicicada septendecula, assembly GCA_034769895.1. Classification (NCBI taxonomy): domain Eukaryota; kingdom Metazoa; phylum Arthropoda; class Insecta; order Hemiptera; family Cicadidae; genus Magicicada; species Magicicada septendecula. The sequence continues at coordinate 324,800,573 of CM068369.1, forward strand.
GTTAACAAGTTTTTCTACGTAAGTTTATTTTATTAAATCCTTGAAAGAAAATTATTGTTAATTCATAGTGAGAGTTTGTATTGATATGAGAAATATTTAAAGTGCTTTTATTCCTGGGATTAGGGTATTTAAATGATACTTATCAGTTCAGAAGGTTTGTGATAGATCGTTGTTCTTTGGATATGGAAAATTCATCAATTTTGAGTGACTTAGGCTGCAGGCGTCCTTTTCTAATTTGTCTTGGGAATTTCTGCTTTTAATTTTCGTTTATTTAGTCCCTGGACATCAGTTAAATATTAATCCTCTTCCTCTCCTTCTCACTGGTACATGTTTTTGACTTTTGAAAACTTTTTAAACTTTTTAAAGTAAAATTTCTATCATACAAAATCTTGCGTCCCTACTACACAAGCGTCATTATACGAGTACTCCAAATTAACGGAAAATTAGTAACCAACGGCCCGTTTCTATGGAAACCAAAACCCTTTGATTGGCTAAGGCCTAGATTATAAGCATTGTTATCATATTTGAATTTTTATTCAAAATTTCTATATATTTTCTGATTGATTTTATTCTTCTGTCTTCCTTCCTGAGTATTAAATATTATCACTATTGTATTTATTTCCTTTCAAAGATTAAAATAATACCTCATAAGGTCATGTTCTGATAGATATTAACTTCTGTTTAATTATGTTAACATTTGATAATTATATGTTTCTTTTAATTTAAGCTCTTATTGTAACTTTTTTGCTGTAAGACGGGAATAGTTCGTTTGAAACTTTCTATAGTAATTTTGCATATCCCCAAGAATGACTGCAATTGCTTCTTTATTTTTGGTGAGGGAAATTTTTGGATGGCTTCAACTTTCTCTTGGGATGGAGAGATTCCCTGTTCGGTCAATTTGAACCATAGGAACTTCACTTCATTGGCAATAAATTTTGATTTATCCAATTTAAGTGTAATATTATTATTGGACAACTTTTTTAATACATGTTCGACTCGTTCACAGTGTTCGTCCTAGTCTGAAGATGTTATGAGCAGGTCGTCAACGTACACTGTTGTGAACTCCAGTGCCTCTTGACCTAAGACTTGGTCCATGCACTTGACGAACATTGCTACGGAATTGACGAGTCCAAATGGTAATCTTTTAAATTGGTAATTTCTACCATCGAATATAAAGGCCATGTATTGCCTGCTGTGTGGGTGCAGCTCCACCTGCCAGTACCCACATACAGTATCCCAGGTGCTAATGTATTTGATACCATGAAATCATTTTAAAATTTCCTCAATTTCTCCCGGTGAGGTCCGGTCATTGACAATCATTTTATTGATTTCTCGGGCGTCCAAGCAAATCCGTACTTTGCCATTCTTTTTGGGTATAGCTACTATTGGGCTTGTGTATTGAGATTGGCTATACTCAATAATGTCCTCCGCAATCATTCTGTTAATTTCTGTCCTGACTTCATTCTTCAGGGAGTACGCTATGAGATATGATTTCCTGTGGAAGTCTACAGGTTCCCGGAAGTTAATTTTGCACTGGTACCCCTTAACTTTTCCTGGAGTATTCGAGAAAACATGCTGGTATTTGTTATAAATGGCTATGAGGTTTTTAGACTGTCGTTTACTGATTTCTTGTCGAGGTCGTTCTCTTTGGAAAGTTCTTATTTCTTCTATTTTCCGTTCCCATAATCCTCTACCTTCCTCTTCATCGGCCATAATGATGGACGTTTCATGCGTTTGACAGTAGTAACTTTTCAATCCTGAGTCTTGATTCAGAGCTGATGGAGTAGGGTTACAGTTTATGATATTTGCAGGCCATATTCCCTGTTCAGAAGTTAGCAATACGACTCCTTTTTGCAGGTTGATAACTGCCGAATATAGTCTCCGCACGTCACATCCTACGAGCATGCTAAATGGCAGTCCATTGGCTACAAGAAATACAATAGGGATGGATGTGTTTTGATTGTCTAATTCTAAGGAAACTTGCGTCATATTCTGCGTCTTATTCTGTTTGCCCGTGGCACCAATGATTATGATATTGTTTATTGGTAGAGTGGGGATTGGTGTTTGGGAATTGGCTTGTATTCGCCCTAACTCGGATTGGTTTATTAGAGAGATGTTAGATCCCGTGTCAATCATGATTATTTCTATAGTCCCGTTTATGGTAGCCTTTATATGAACAATTTCACTGTTAGTTTGTTGTAACTGGTTAGCTTCTTCTTCGAGAAGTTCTTCTCGGATATTCTTGAGATAGTTGTTAGATATTATTGTAATGACTTTGTGTTTATCTTGTGACGTTATACGACGTATTAACCCAAGTGATTGGTCATGTGAAGGGTATGTAGGTTTTTCCACTGACCTCTTTAGTTTAAAGGTTGTTGTTGATTTGTGGCCAGACTATTTGACTGGTCATCCGCTCGTTGCTCGGTCCTTGTTGATTGATAACTTCATTCCTTCTTGGTTCTGTGGTTCTATTCTCTGAGAACTGATTGTTGTTTGTATTGGATTCGTGGTACTATGGGTTTGTCTGTCAGTTCGGACAATACCTCCTGTGGTTATTTCGTCTACGTCCATGAATGAAATTTACTTGGCGTCTGCCGCCGCCTCTATTTTGGTTTCCTCCGGTTCCCCTGTTGAACTGATAATTAGGGTTGTACCGGTTGCCATAATAGTTATTATTGTTGGGGTGACCATTTGGACGTTGTTCCGGTTCTGCTCCCCTGTAGCTATTGTTTGTTGGACTATTGTTTGGGATGTTCCTGTTGTTTGACTGGTTTCCCGGATGATTGTTTGGTGGGCCTCTGTTAAATGGCTGGTTATTTTGAGGGTGATTCGGTTGATTCCTGTTGTATGGCTGATCACCTTGATAGTTGTTATTATTCCGGTTCTCATTGTTCCGGTTGCCGTTTTGTGGGTTATTGTAGGGCAGGTTGTAATTGGGTGCATTATTATTATCGTTCCACCTATTATATCGTTGGTTGACTAGTCGATTATTCTTATATTGCCCATCGTTCTCGTGATCCTCCAACAAGCTTGCCATTCCCTGGATTGTCTTAATCTGCCCTTGTCTCCTGGCTTTTTGTACTGCTTCCTCGTAGTGGTACCCAAGCTGTATCACTAGAGATTCTTCAGGTATCCTTGGTTCTAGGTTCCTTACCAAGCATACCTTCCCTGAAAAGTAAGATGTTAGGGTGTGTCCTGCTTGCGGTTCATACCTCCCATTGCTGATGTCATTCCTGACTACGTTTTGGGTGGGCTCAGTCCAGTATTTTTCTCGGAATTGTATTTTAAATTCCTGTGTGCAATTTATCTCTGGTCGAGTTGCCGTCCACCAGTTGTCGTGGGTGTCTCTGAACATTTCATCAATAAGGTTTCTTACTGTTGTCCACCTTGATTCCCTGTTTTTCGATTAATTCCTCTACTCTTTTGAGGAACTCCATGGGATTCCGCCGGTAACTGCGAAAGTTGATCACATCTCTGTTCTCGCTGGTAATAATGTGGGTATTGTGACAAGGTTTCTCCCTCAATGCGTCCAGGTCTTCCTGCATTTGCCTCTCCCTTTGGCTGATTCCCTGGATCTTCTCCTTGTTCTCTTGGGTCTGTCCGTCTACTTTGTTGATGGCGGTGTATACCCTTTCTACACGATCATTGACATCTATTTGTATTTCCTGATGCCTCTCCTCCAGCTTCTTAAGCACCTCCTGTTTATTTCTCTGGCATTCTTCGGTGGTGACTTGATAAAGTTCTGTCGCTCTCATTCTACCTTCCTCCTCGACATTGCTGATTTTATTGTTTAGCTCTTCCCGGACATGTATCACCGTTTCATTTGTTTCGGTTATCGTTTGTTTGATCTCCTCCCGACATTCTACCAGTTGTTGTTTCAATTCCTCCTTGTTTTTTCGCTGTCTTCCTTCAATTTTCGTTGGAGCGTTTCATTACTATTTTCAATCTTCTTATTCACTATCTCCAGATCCTTCTTGATCTGTTTCTTCAGCTCTTCACTCTTCTTTTCTAACGTCTCCTGACTTCTCTTCAGGGCTTCATGGTTGCTCTTCATTTTATTATTTAGAAGTTCCATGTTCTCCTTGATTTGCTTCTTCAATTCTTCACTGTTTCGATCCAGTTTTTCATTCAAGAATTCCCTTTCTTCCTTCCTTTGTTCCCGTATTTCTTCCTTCATTCCCTCTTGTAACGATTCTAATTTTTTATTCAATTCTTCCTTGTCTTCCTTTCTTTGTTCTCTTGTTTCTTCCTTCATTTTCGTAAAATTATTATTAATTTGTCCAAATTGTTCCCCTGCTTGTCTGAATTGCTCCATCAACATTCTCATCATGCTGTCCCATTTCGTCTCTTCTGTTGGTTTGACTGGTTGGACGTCAACTACTACTTCAATTTCTGGTTCTGGTAGGTTTGGATTTTCCGGTTGGTCCCCCTGGGGATCCTCTTCGAACAATCCTCCAATCATTTCCTCAATTTCCTCTATTTCTTCTTGGTTGTTCCTTTCTTAGTGTCGAATCTTGTAACCATATGATGTCTTTTCATAATCGCCGCTAGTAGTCCTTTTCTAGCCTCACTACGTTGGTCGCCAATCTGTAACGAGAAGACTCGTTCGTGTCTCTGTAAAGACGTATATATTGTTTTTTAAGTATTTGTGCGGTGTGTTCGTCTCACACCTGTCGTTACATTAATGGTTGTTGCTAACAAAGTCCGTAGCGTTGTCACAATTATCAGTACAACCTAGTGGAAACCTTACCTGTACTTTCATAGGGGTGTTTTAATCCCGGGTGGCGCTAAATTGTTTGATGAAAACAATTAAATCTATGAATTAATATGTTAGTATGGTGTTTTCAGCGGTGACGGCTGGAGCGTTCGAATCGGTTCCCGCCTTTGTACAGCTTACTGTATTGCACAGATAGCGAAAGCGCTAGTTGTCTGTTCTGTAATTTCCCTAACACACACATATATAATACAATTTCCTATGAAATTAAACATAGGTTACACTCTGTACTGTTTCTTTAATGATAGTTTGGTAATTAATTCATGTGACAATAATATTATAATTTAGTATTCAATAAATTTGCTCCGGGATAAAACATGAAACGCATTATCTCAAGCTGACGAAATTGGTTTTTTGAACGAGCTATTCTGACGCCATCATGGCTATTGTTTATACATTATTTGTCAATTCGTCCAAAATCTGGAGTCCTTTAGATTATAAAGAAAACATTAAATATGGTTACAATAAAAAAAATATCGGTATGGAGAACCATACATGACTTCCATATTCTAAGATTTATTTTTAAAATCATTTTCGAAATGAAATATTACCATAGAAACTACTTCTTTCTACTTACTGCTTCAGCCTTAACCACAGTACTGTGGTCACTAACATATACCACCTCACGTTATCGCACTCGATTTTCACTGATGATGGAAGTCAATGGCATTGCCGAAACGTCTGGTTTTGTAGAAAACATTGGACTACGGCCAAATATCCCGGGAAGGAATTTTGACAAAAACTACTTCTTTGTTGCCGATAACGTTGTACACATATATATAAAAAATATGCATAAAATTAATGGCTTGTATAAGTTAATGATTGATCTCCATTAAGTAGTGCTCAAGTTTCCAAAGTTTTAATATTATGATGTCCGTAATTAAAACATCAGAGCAGGTTTAGTGTGTATGAGGGTTCACCGTGGACAAAAATTTTCAACATTTCCTATTGAGCGTTGCTTCGAATAAATCTGCGAATCTACAGTGTACGTTTCACAGAACAAACACGCGGAAAAGAAGGAGCGCTCCGAAGTCACTCATGGACCCTCAGCATCTTGCAGAGGGTTCATTCCCTAAAGACGAAAAGTCTGTCTATGAATCGTTCCTCTGTAAACACGTGCAGTTACACTGCCCAGCGATCCACAGGAAGCAAATCGCTATCCACGCTGGACACTTTTTCGGCTTGCATGCGTTATGTTGGTATGGGTTCGGCACTTTCCATTTAAAAACCGTGCAAATGTAAGAAAATAAACATGAATGAGGCCAGAAATAACGCGAATTGTGTGTGTGTGTCTTCCCTGCCTTTTTATTGCGGTAGTGATAATAATAAAATGGAAACGTAAACAGTACATAACTGAGATATGCTTGCCTGCCACGCACGATATATTTTCTCTTATACATGACTAGCAGAATACCCGTGCTTCGCTACGGAGTTTCACGTTGTACGTAATGAAAATGTTAGTTTAATTAATAAAGTTTAATTAAAGTAGGCTTCTTAAAAATAAATAGCTGTTGCCCACAACTTCGTTCGCGTGGTCTTTAATTTAATGCGATAATATATTTAGAACAGAATCTATTCTATTGGGTTGCCATAGTAACCAGATCTATTAGAGTTTTAAGACCGCAAAGGACCCCCCAGAGGATCGTATCGAAAAAACACCTGTCCTATGTTGGTTCTCCCGTTGCGTAAAATATTTGTGCCAAGTTCGGTTGAAATCGGTCCAATGGTTTAGGTGGAGACGTGGAAGACCCCAAAGGACCCCCCAAAGGATAGTATCGAAAAAAACACTTGTCCTATGTTGGTTCTCCCGTTGCGTAAAATATTTGTGCAAAGTTTGGTTGAAATCGGTCCAATGGTTTAGGTGGAGACGTGGAAGACCCCAAAGGACCCCCCAAAGGATAGTATCGAAAAAAACACTTGTCCTATGTTGGTTCTCCCTTTGCGTAAAATATTTGTGCCAAGTTTGGTTGAAATCGGTCCAGTGGTTTAGGAGGCGATGTGGAAGACCCCAAAAAAACCCCAAAAGACCCCATCGAAAAAACACCTATCCTATGTTGGTTCTCCCGTTGCGTAAAATATTTGTGCCAAGTTTGGTTGAAATCGGTGCAGTGGTTTAGGAGGAGATGTGGAAGAAACCTTCGCGGACGTGCGCACAACAACTCACCGAAGTTTCATCGCAATCGGATGAATGGTATGGGAACGCATACGAGACAAACAAAGAAACATTCATTTTTATATATAAGATGGAAACTATACCACTTACTTGACATAAACCGTGATAGCTAAGCTAATGTACAACATATATGTATTAATTATACACATAAATGTTCCTCGATAGACACTCTATCTATTGGCGAAAACTTGAATAAAATCCGTTCAGTACTTCCTGAGATTAGCGATTTCAAACACAGAGAGAAAACGGACCGACTTTACTTTATACTATGTACAGATTTACATTAAAATGAAAAAAATTATAATTTTATTGCCTGGCAACAAAATTATTTTATTTTTAACAATTACCATTGTTTGAAAAAGTTTAAATGAATTTTCAAGTACTTTACTCTTGTTAAAACGTAAAAGGTTGCAGGTAAACTACCCCTTCCCCTTAACCGATCTTCACCAAAATCAAAAGGCCTTGAGTGCTCTACAATTCAGTGACGTATGCAAAAAATTATTTGATTCTGTTTGAATTTGCGGCAGTTATCGTTTGCCATAGAAAATACGCTTGATAAAAAACGTTGCTGGTAAACTACCCCTTTCCCATCAACCGATCTTCACCAAAAACAATAAGTCTTGAGTACTCTACAAACGACGGCTGTATGCAAAAAATTATTTGATTCTGTTTGAATTTGCGGCTGTTATCGTTTGCCATAGAAAAAACACTTGATAAAAAAACGCTGCCAATAAACTACCCCTTACCCTTAACCAATCTTCACCAAAAACAAAAGGTCTAGAGAACTCTGCAATTTAGGACTGTATGCAAATAATCTTTTGATTCTGTTTCAATTTGCGGCTGTTATCGTTTGCCATAGGAAATACCCTTGTTAAAACAAAAAACGTTACAGGTAAACTACCCCTTTCCCTTAACCGATCTTCACCAAAAACAATAGGTCTTGAGAACTCTACAATTCAGGGCTGTATGCGAAACATTATTTGATTCTGTTTGAATTTGCGGCTGTTATCGATTGCCAAAAAAAAAATTTCCCTTGATAAAAAAAACCGTTGCAGGTAAACTACCCCTTTCCCTCAACCGATCTTCACCAAAACAATAGGTCATGAGTACTCTACAAATCAGGGCTGTATGCAAAAAATTATTTGATTTTGTTTGAATTTGCGGCAGTTATCGTTTGCCATAGAAAAAAAATCTACACACAGACAGACAGACACACAGCAGACACACAGACACTTTTCGGAAAACGACTTTTTTTCATGTTTTGAGTGTAGTACAATCAGAATCTGCAATAATCTCGAACACGATTTTTTTTGCCATCACCATACTTCCATTCCTTAGGGAATATGGAAGTAATACACTACCGTACATTCTCCGTACTTATATAATATACTGTGTGTCTACAATTTGTTCTGCAGTGTAGTAATAGGTGTTACAAAAGTTCGCCACTTTGTGCGAGGTTATTTTTTTAGTTAACAAGTTTTTCTACGTAAGTTTATTTTATTAAATCCTTGAAAGAAAATTATTGTTAATTCATAGTGAGAGTTTGTATTGATATGAGAAATATTTAAAGTACTTTTATTCCTGGGATTAGGGTATTTAAATGATACTTATCAGTTCAGAAGGTTTGTGATAGATCGTTGTTCTTTGGATATGGAAAATTCATCAATTTTGAGTGACTTAGGCTGCAGGCGTCCTTTTCTAATTTGTCTTGGGAATTTCTGCTTTTAATTTTCGTTTATTTAGTCCCTGGACATCAGTTAAATATTAATCCTCTTCCTCTCCTTCTCACTGGTACATGTTTTTGACTTTTGAAAACTTTTTAAACTTTTTAAAGTAAAATTTCTATCATACAAAATCTTGCGTCCCTACTACACAAGCGTCATTATACGAGTACTCCAAATTAACGGAAAATTAGTAACCAACGGCCCGTTTCTATGGAAACCAAAACCCTTTGATTGGCTAAGGCCTAGATTATAAGCATTGTTATCATATTTGAATTTTTATTCAAAATTTCTATATATTTTCTGATTGATTTTATTCTTCTGTCTTCCTTCCTGAGTATTAAATATTATCACTATTGTATTTATTTCCTTTCAAAGATTAAAATAATACCTCATAAGGTCATGTTCTGATAGATATTAACTTCTGTTTAATTATGTTAACATTTGATAATTATATGTTTCTTTTAATTTAAGCTCTTACTGTAACTTTTTTGCTGTAAGACGGGAATAGTTCGTTTGAAACTTTCTATAGTAATTTTGCATATCCCCAAGAATGACTGCAATTGCTTCTTTATTTTTGGTGAGGGAAATTTTTGGATGGCTTCAACTTTCTCTTGGGATGGAGAGATTCCCTGTTCGGTCAATTTGAACCATAGGAACTTCACTTCATTGGCAATAAATTTTGATTTATCCAATTTAAGTGTAATATTATTATTGGACAACTTTTTTAATACATGTTCGACTCGTTCACAGTGTTCGTCCTAGTCTGAAGATGTTATGAGCAGGTCGTCAACGTACACTGTTGTGAACTCCAGTGCCTCTTGACCTAAGACTTGGTCCATGCACTTGACGAACATTGCTACGGAATTGACGAGTCCAAATGGTAATCTTTTAAATTGGTAATTTCTACCATCGAATATAAAGGCCATGTATTGCCTGCTGTGTGGGTGCAGCTCCACCTGCCAGTACCCACATACAGTATCCCAGGTGCTAATGTATTTGATACCATGAAATCATTTTAAAATTTCCTCAATTTCTCCCGGTGAGGTCCGGTCATTGACAATCATTTTATTGATTTCTCGGGCGTCCAAGCAAATCCGTACTTTGCCATTCTTTTTGGGTATAGCTACTATTGGGCTTGTGTATTGAGATTGGCTATACTCAATAATGTCCTCCGCAATCATTCTGTTAATTTCTGTCCTGACTTCATTCTTCAGGGAGTACGCTATGAGATATGATTTCCTGTGGAAGTCTACAGGTTCCCGGAAGTTAATTTTGCACTGGTACCCCTTAACTTTTCCTGGAGTATTCGAGAAAACATGCTGGTATTTGTTATAAATGGCTATGAGGTTTTTAGACTGTCGTTTACTGATTTCTTGTCGAGGTCGTCCTCTTTGGAAAGTTCTTATTTCTTCTATTTTCCGTTCCCATAATCCTCTACCTTCCTCTTCATCGGCCATAATGATGGACGTTTCATGCGTTTGACAGTAGTAACTTTTCAATCCTGAGTCTTGATTCAGAGCTGTTGGAGTAGGGTTACAGTTTATGATATTTGCAGGCCATATTCCCTGTTCAGAAGTTAGCAATACGACTCCTTTTTGCAGGTTGATAACTGCCGAATATAGTCTCCGCACGTCACATCCTACGAGCATGCTAAATGGCAGTCCATTGGCTACAAGAAATACAATAGGGATGGATGTGTTTTGATTGTCTAATTCTAAGGAAACTTGCGTCATATTCTGCGTCTTATTCTGTTTGCCCGTGGCACCAATGATTATGATATTGTTTATTGGTAGAGTGGGGATTGGTGTTTGGGAATTGGCTTGTATTCGCTCTAACTCGGATTGGTTTATTAGAGAGATGTTAGATCCCGTGTCAATCATGATTATTTCTATAGTCCCGTTTATGGTAGCCTTTATATGAACAATTTCACTGTTAGTTTGTTGTAACTGGTTAGCTTCTTCTTCGAGAAGTTCTTCTCGGATATTCTTGAGATAGTTGTTAGATATTATTGTAATGACTTTGTGTTTATCTTGTGACGTTATACGGCGTATTAACCCAAGTGATTGGTCATGTGAAGGGTATGTAGGTTTTTCCACTGACCTCTTTAGTTTAAAGGTTGTTGTTGATTTGTGGCCAGACTATTTGACTGGTCATCCGCTCGTTGCTCGGTCCTTGTTGATTGATAACTTCATTCCTTCTTGGTTCTGTGGTTCTATTCTCTGAGAACTGATTGTTGTTTGTATTGGATTCGTGGTACTATGGGTTTGTCTGTCAGTTCGGACAATACCTCCTGTGGTTATTTCGTCTACGTCCATGAATGAAATTTACTTGGCGTCTGCCGCCGCCTCTAATTTGGTTTCCTCCGGTTCCCCTGTTGAACTGATAATTAGGGTTGTACCGGTTGCCATAATAGTTATTATTGTTGGGGTGACCATTTGGACGTTGTTCCGGTTCTGCTCCCCTGTAGCTATTGTTTGTTGGACTATTGTTTGGGATGTTCCTGTTGTTTGACTGGTTTCCCGGATGATTGTTTGGTGGGCCTCTGTTAAATGGCTGGTTATTTTGAGGGTGATTCGGTTGATTCCTGTTGTATGGCTGATCACCTTGATAGTTGTTATTATTCCGGTTCTCATTGTTCCGGTTGCCGTTTTGTGGGTTATTGTAGGGCAGGTTGTAATTGGGTGCATTATTATTATCGTTCCACCTATTATATCGTTGGTTGACTAGTCGATTATTCTTATATTGCCCATCGTTCTCGTGATCCTCCAACAAGCTTGCCATTCCCTGGATTGTCTTAATCTGCCCTTGTCTCCTGGCTTTTTGTACTGCTTCCTCGTAGTGGTACCCAAGCTGTATCACTAGAGATTCTTCAGGTATCCTTGGTTCTAGGTTCCTTACCAAGCATACCTTCCCTGAAAAGTAAGATGTTAGGGTGTGTCCTGCTTGCGGTTCATACCTCCCATTGCTGATGTCATTCCTGACTACGTTTTGGGTGGGCTCAGTCCAGTATTTTTCTCGGAATTGTATTTTAAATTCCTGTGTGCAATTTATCTCTGGTCGAGTTGCCGTCCACCAGTTGTCGTGGGTGTCTCTGAACATTTCATCAATAAGGTTTCTTACTGTTGTCCACCTTGATTCCCTGTTTTTCGATTAATTCCTCTACTCTTTTGAGGAACTCCATGGGATTCCGCCGGTAACTGCGAAAGTTGATCACATCTCTGTTCTCGCTGGTAATAATGTGGGTATTGTGACAAGGTTTCTCCCTCAATGCGTCCAGGTCTTCCTGCATTTGCCTCTCCCTTTGGCTGATTCCCTGGATCTTCTCCTTGTTCTCTTGGGTCTGTCCGTCTACTTTGTTGATGGCGGTGTATACCCTTTCTACACGATCATTGACATCTATTTGTATTTCCTGATGCCTCTCCTCCAGCTTCTTAAGCACCTCCTGTTTATTTCTCTGGCATTCTTCGGTGGTGACTTGATAAAGTTCTGTCGCTCTCATTCTACCTTCCTCCTCGACATTGCTGATTTTATTGTTTAGCTCTTCCCGGACTTGTATCACCGTTTCATTTGTTTCGGTTATCGTTTGTTTGATCTCCTCCCGACATTCTACCAGTTGTTGTTTCAATTCCTCCTTGTTTTTTCGCTGTCTTCCTTCAATTTTCGTTGGAGCGTTTCATTACTATTTTCAATCTTCTTATTCACTATCTCCAGATCCTTCTTGATCTGTTTCTTCAGCTCTTCACTCTTCTTTTCTAACGTCTCCTGACTTCTCTTCAGGGCTTCATGGTTGCTCTTCATTTTATTATTTAGAAGTTCCATGTTCTCCTTGATTTGCTTCTTCAATTCTTCACTGTTTCGATCCAGTTTTTCATTCAAGAATTCCCTTTCTTCCTTCCTTTGTTCCCGTATTTCTTCCTTCATTCCCTCTTGTAACGATTCTAATTTTTTATTCAATTCTTCCTTGTCTTCCTTTCTTTGTTCTCTTGTTTCTTCCTTCATTTTCGTAAAATTATTATTAATTTGTCCAAATTGTTCCCCTGCTTGTCTGAATTGCTCCATCAACATTCTCATCATGCTGTCCCATTTCGTCTCTTCTGTTGGTTTGACTGGTTGGACGTCAACTACTACTTCAATTTCTGGTTCTGGTAGGTTTGGATTTTCCGGTTGGTCCCCCTGGGGATCCTCTTCGAACAATCCTCCAATCATTTCCTCAATTTCCTCTATTTCTTCTTGGTTGTTCCTTTCTTAGTGTCGAATCTTGTAACCATATGATGTCTTTTCATAATCGCCGCTAGTAGTCCTTTTCTAGCCTCACTACGTTGGTCGCCAATCTGTAACGAGAAGACTCGTTCGTGTCTCTGTAAAGACGTATATATTGTTTTTTAAGTATTTGTGTGGTGTGTTCGTCTCACACCTGTCGTTACATTAATGGTTGTTGCTAACAAAGTCCGTAGCGTTGTCACAATTATCAGTACAACCTAGTGGAAACCTTACCTGTACTTTCATAGGGGTGTTTTAATCCCGGGTGGCGCTAAATTGTTTGATGAAAACAATTAAATCTATGAATTAATATGTTAGTATGGTGTTTTCAGCGGTGACGGCTGGAGCGTTCGAATCGGTTCCCGCCTTTGTACAGCTTACTGTATTGCACAGATAGCGAAAGCGCTAGTTGTCTGTTCTGTAATTTCCCTAACACACACATATATAATACAATTTCCTATGAAATTAAACATAGGTTACACTCTGTACTGTTTCTTTAATGATAGTTTGGTAATTAATTCATGTGACAATAATATTATAATTTAGTATTCAATAAATTTGCTCCGGGATAAAACATGAAACGCATTATCTCAAGCTGACGAAATTGGTTTTTTGAACGAGCTATTCTGACGCCATCATGGCTATTGTTTATACATTATTTGTCAATTCGTCCAAAATCTGGAGTCCTTTAGATTATAAAGAAAACATTAAATATGGTTACAATAAAAAAAATATCGGTATGGAGAACCATACATGACTTCCATATTCTAAGATTTATTTTTAAAATCATTTTCGAAATGAAATATTACCATAGAAACTACTTCTTTCTACTTACTGCTTCAGCCTTAACCACAGTACTGTGGTCACTAACATATACCACCTCACGTTATCGCACTCGATTTTCACTGATGATGGAAGTCAATGGCATTGCCGAAACGTCTGGTTTTGTAGAAAACATTGGACTACGGCCAAATATCCCGGGAAGGAATTTTGACAAAAACTACTTCTTTGTTGCCGATAACGTTGTACACATATATATAAAAAATATGCATAAAATTAATGGCTTGTATAAGTTAATGATTGATCTCCATTAAGTAGTGCTCAAGTTTCCAAAGTTTTAATATTATGATGTCCGTAATTAAAACATCAGAGCAGGTTTAGTGTGTATGAGGGTTCACCGTGGACAAAAATTTTCAACATTTCCTATTGAGCGTTGCTTCGAATAAATCTGCGAATCTACAGTGTACGTTTCACAGAACAAACACGCGGAAAAGAAGGAGCGCTCCGAAGTCACTCATGGACCCTCAGCATCTTGCAGAGGGTTCATTCCCTAAAGACGAAAAGTCTGTCTATGAATCGTTCCTCTGTAAACACGTGCAGTTACACTGCCCAGCGATCCACAGGAAGCAAATCGCTATCCACGCTGGACACTTTTTCGGCTTGCATGCGTTATGTTGGTATGGGTTCGGCACTTTCCATTTAAAAACCGTGCAAATGTAAGAAAATAAACATGAATGAGGCCAGAAATAACGCGAATTGTGTGTGTGTGTCTTCCCTGCCTTTTTATTGCGGTAGTGATAATAATAAAATGGAAACGTAAACAGTACATAACTGAGATATGCTTGCCTGCCACGCACGATATATTTTCTCTTATACATGACTAGCAGAATACCCGTGCTTCGCTACGGAGTTTCACGTTGTACGTAATGAAAATGTTAGTTTAATTAATAAAGTTTAATTAAAGTAGGCTTCTTAAAAATAAATAGCTGTTGCCCACAACTTCGTTCGCGTGGTCTTTAATTTAATGCGATAATATATTTAGAACAGAATCTATTCTATTGGGTTGCCATAGTAACCAGATCTATTAGAGTTTTAAGACCGTAAAGGACCCCCCAGAGGATCGTATCGAAAAAACACCTGTCCTATGTTGGTTCTCCCGTTGCGTAAAATATTTGTGCCAAGTTCGGTTGAAATCGGTCCAATGGTTTAGGTGGAGACGTGGAAGACCCCAAAGGACCCCCCAAAGGATAGTATCGAAAAAAACACTTGTCCTATGTTGGTTCTCCCGTTGCGTAAAATATTTGTGCAAAGTTTGGTTGAAATCGGTCCAATGGTTTAGGTGGAGACGTGGAAGACCCCAAAGGACCCCCCAAAGGATAGTATCGAAAAAAACACTTGTCCTATGTTGGTTCTCCCTTTGCGTAAAATATTTGTGCCAAGTTTGGTTGAAATCGGTCCAGTGGTTTAGGAGGCGATGTGGAAGACCCCAAAAAACCCCCAAAAGACCCCATCGAAAAAACACCTATCCTATGTTGGTTCTCCCGTTGCGTAAAATATTTGTGCCAAGTTTGGTTGAAATCGGTGCAGTGGTTTAGGAGGAGATGTGGAAGAAACCTTCGCGGACGTGCGCACAACAACTCACCGAAGTTTCATCGCAATCGGATGAATGGTATGGGAACGCATACGAGACAAACAAAGAAACATTCATTTTTATATATAAGATGGAAACTATACCACTTACTTGACATAAACCGTGATAGCTAAGCTAATGTACAACATATATGTATTAATTATACACATAAATGTTCCTCGATAGACACTCTATCTATTGGCGAAAACTTGAATAAAATCCGTTCAGTACTTCCTGAGATTAGCGATTTCAAACACAGAGAGAAAACGGACCGACTTTACTTTATACTATGTACAGATTTACATTAAAATGAAAAAAATTATAATTTTATTGCCTGGCAACAAAATTATTTTATTTTTAACAATTACCATTGTTTGAAAAAGTTTAAATGAATTTTCAAGTACTTTACTCTTGTTAAAACGTAAAAGGTTGCAGGTAAACTACCCCTTCCCCTTAACCGATCTTCACCAAAATCAAAAGTCCTTGAGTGCTCTACAATTCAGTGACGTATGCAAAAAATTATTTGATTCTGTTTGAATTTGCGGCAGTTATCGTTTGCCATAGAAAATACGCTTGATAAAAAACATTGCTGGTAAACTACCCCTTTCCCATCAACCGATCTTCACCAAAAACAATAAGTCTTGAGTACTCTACAAACGACGGCTGTATGCAAAAAATTATTTGATTCTGTTTGAATTTGCGGCTGTTATCGTTTGCCATAGAAAAAACACTTAATAAAAAAACGCTGCCAATAAACTACCCCTTACCCTTAACCAATCTTCACCAAAAACAAAAGGTCTAGAGAACTCTGCAATTTAGGACTGTATGCAAATAATCTTTTGATTCTGTTTCAATTTGCGGCTGTTATCGTTTGCCATAGGAAATACCCTTGTTAAAACAAAAAACGTTACAGGTAAACTACCCCTTTCCCTTAACCGATCTTCACCAAAAACAATAGGTCTTGAGAACTCTACAATTCAGGGCTGTATGCGAAACATTATTTGATTCTGTTTGAATTTGCGGCTGTTATCGATTGCCAAAAAAAAAATTTCCCTTGATAAAAAAAACCGTTGCAGGTAAACTACCCCTTTCCCTCAACCGATCTTCACCAAAACAATAGGTCATGAGTACTCTACAAATCAGGGCTGTATGCAAAAAATTATTTGATTTTGTTTGAATTTGCGGCAGTTATCGTTTGCCATAGAAAAAAAATCTACACACAGACAGACAGACACACAGCAGACACACAGACACTTTTCGGAAAACGACTTTTTTTCATGTTTTGAGTGTAGTACAATCAGAATCTGCAATAATCTCGAACACGATTTTTTTTGCCATCACCATACTTCCATTCCTTAGGGAATATGGAAGTAATACACTACCGTACATTCTCCGTACTTATATAATATACTGTGTGTCTACAATTTGTTCTGCAGTGTAGTAATAGGTGTTACAAAAGTTCGCCACTTTGTGCGAGGTTATTTTTTTAGTTAACAAGTTTTTCTACGTAAGTTTATTTTATTAAATCCTTGAAAGAAAATTATTGTTAATTCATAGTGAGAGTTTGTATTGATATGAGAAATATTTAAAGTACTTTTATTCCTGGGATTAGGGTATTTAAATGATACTTATCAGTTCAGAAGGTTTGTGATAGATCGTTGTTCTTTGGATATGGAAAATTCATCAATTTTGAGTGACTTAGGCTGCAGGCGTCCTTTTCTAATTTGTCTTGGGAATTTCTGCTTTTAATTTTCGTTTATTTAGTCCCTGGACATCAGTTAAATATTAATCCTCTTCCTCTCCTTCTCACTGGTACATGTTTTTGACTTTTGAAAACTTTTTAAACTTTTTAAAGTAAAATTTCTATCATACAAAATCTTGCGTCCCTACTACACAAGCGTCATTATACGAGTACTCCAAATTAACGGAAAATTAGTAACCAACGGCCCGTTTCTATGGAAACCAAAACCCTTTGATTGGCTAAGGCCTAGATTATAAGCATTGTTATCATATTTGAATTTTTATTCAAAATTTCTATATATTTTCTGATTGATTTTATTCTTCTGTCTTCCTTCCTGAGTATTAAATATTATCACTATTGTATTTATTTCCTTTCAAAGATTAAAATAATACCTCATAAGGTCATGTTCTGATAGATATTAACTTCTGTTTAATTATGTTAACATTTGATAATTATATGTTTCTTTTAATTTAAGCTCTTACTGTAACTTTTTTGCTGTAAGACGGGAATAGTTCGTTTGAAACTTTCTATAGTAATTTTGCATATCCCCAAGAATGACTGCAATTGCTTCTTTATTTTTGGTGAGGGAAATTTTTGGATGGCTTCAACTTTCTCTTGGGATGGAGAGATTCCCTGTTCGGTCAATTTGAACCATAGGAACTTCACTTCATTGGCAATAAATTTTGATTTATCCAATTTAAGTGTAATATTATTATTGGACAACTTTTTTAATACATGTTCGACTCGTTCACAGTGTTCGTCCTAGTCTGAAGATGTTATGAGCAGGTCGTCAACGTACACTGTTGTGAACTCCAGTGCCTCTTGACCTAAGACTTGGTCCATGCACTTGACGAACATTGCTACGGAATTGACGAGTCCAAATGGTAATCTTTTAAATTGGTAATTTCTACCATCGAATATAAAGGCCATGTATTGCCTGCTGTGTGGGTGCAGCTCCACCTGCCAGTACCCACATACAGTATCCCAGGTGCTAATGTATTTGATACCATGAAATCATTTTAAAATTTCCTCAATTTCTCCCGGTGAGGTCCGGTCATTGACAATCATTTTATTGATTTCTCGGGCGTCCAAGCAAATCCGTACTTTGCCATTCTTTTTGGGTATAGCTACTATTGGGCTTGTGTATTGAGATTGGCTATACTCAATAATGTCCTCCGCAATCATTCTGTTAATTTCTGTCCTGACTTCATTCTTCAGGGAGTACGCTATGAGATATGATTTCCTGTGGAAGTCTACAGGTTCCCGGAAGTTAATTTTGCACTGGTACCCCTTAACTTTTCCTGGAGTATTCGAGAAAACATGCTGGTATTTGTTATAAATGGCTATGAGGTTTTTAGACTGTCGTTTACTGATTTCTTGTCGAGGTCGTTCTCTTTGGAAAGTTCTTATTTCTTCTATTTTCCGTTCCCATAATCCTCTACCTTCCTCTTCATCGGCCATAATGATGGACGTTTCATGCGTTTGACAGTAGTAACTTTTCAATCCTGAGTCTTGATTCAGAGCTGTTGGAGTAGGGTTACAGTTTATGATATTTGCAGGCCATATTCCCTGTTCAGAAGTTAGCAATACGACTCCTTTTTGCAGGTTGATAACTGCCGAATATAGTCTCCGCACGTCACATCCTACGAGCATGCTAAATGGCAGTCCATTGGCTACAAGAAATACAATAGGGATGGATGTGTTTTGATTGTCTAATTCTAAGGAAACTTGCGTCATATTCTGCGTCTTATTCTGTTTGCCCGTGGCACCAATGATTATGATATTGTTTATTGGTAGAGTGGGGATTGGTGTTTGGGAATTGGCTTGTATTCGCTCTAACTCGGATTGGTTTATTAGAGAGATGTTAGATCCCGTGTCAATCATGATTATTTCTATAGTCCCGTTTATGGTAGCCTTTATATGAACAATTTCACTGTTAGTTTGTTGTAACTGGTTAGCTTCTTCTTCGAGAAGTTCTTCTCGGATATTCTTGAGATAGTTGTTAGATATTATTGTAATGACTTTGTGTTTATCTTGTGACGTTATACGGCGTATTAACCCAAGTGATTGGTCATGTGAAGGGTATGTAGGTTTTTCCACTGACCTCTTTAGTTTAAAGGTTGTTGTTGATTTGTGGCCAGACTATTTGACTGGTCATCCGCTCGTTGCTCGGTCCTTGTTGATTGATAACTTCATTCCTTCTTGGTTCTGTGGTTCTATTCTCTGAGAACTGATTGTTGTTTGTATTGGATTCGTGGTACTATGGGTTTGTCTGTCAGTTCGGACAATACCTCCTGTGGTTATTTCGTCTACGTCCATGAATGAAATTTACTTGGCGTCTGCCGCCGCCTCTATTTTGGTTTCCTCCGGTTCCCCTGTTGAACTGATAATTAGGGTTGTACCGGTTGCCATAATAGTTATTATTGTTGGGGTGACCATTTGGACGTTGTTCCGGTTCTGCTCCCCTGTAGCTATTGTTTGTTGGACTATTGTTTGGGATGTTCCTGTTGTTTGACTGGTTTCCCGGATGATTGTTTGGTGGGCCTCTGTTAAATGGCTGGTTATTTTGAGGGTGATTCGGTTGATTCCTGTTGTATGGCTGATCACCTTGATAGTTGTTATTATTCCGGTTCTCATTGTTCCGGTTGCCGTTTTGTGGGTTATTGTAGGGCAGGTTGTAATTGGGTGCATTATTATTATCGTTCCACCTATTATATCGTTGGTTGACTAGTCGATTATTCTTATATTGCCCATCGTTCTCGTGATCCTCCAACAAGCTTGCCATTCCCTGGATTGTCTTAATCTGCCCTTGTCTCCTGGCTTTTTGTACTGCTTCCTCGTAGTGGTACCCAAGCTGTATCACTAGAGATTCTTCAGGTATCCTTGGTTCTAGGTTCCTTACCAAGCATACCTTCCCTGAAAAGTAAGATGTTAGGGTGTGTCCTGCTTGCGGTTCATACCTCCCATTGCTGATGTCATTCCTGACTACGTTTTGGGTGGGCTCAGTCCAGTATTTTTCTCGGAATTGTATTTTAAATTCCTGTGTGCAATTTATCTCTGGTCGAGTTGCCGTCCACCAGTTGTCGTGGGTGTCTCTGAACATTTCATCAATAAGGTTTCTTACTGTTGTCCACCTTGATTCCCTGTTTTTCGATTAATTCCTCTACTCTTTTGAGGAACTCCATGGGATTCCGCCGGTAACTGCGAAAGTTGATCACATCTCTGTTCTCGCTGGTAATAATGTGGGTATTGTGACAAGGTTTCTCCCTCAATGCGTCCAGGTCTTCCTGCATTTGCCTCTCCCTTTGGCTGATTCCCTGGATCTTCTCCTTGTTCTCTTGGGTCTGTCCGTCTACTTTGTTGATGGCGGTGTATACCCTTTCTACACGATCATTGACATCTATTTGTATTTCCTGATGCCTCTCCTCCAGCTTCTTAAGCACCTCCTGTTTATTTCTCTGGCATTCTTCGGTGGTGACTTGATAAAGTTCTGTCGCTCTCATTCTACCTTCCTCCTCGACATTGCTGATTTTATTGTTTAGCTCTTCCCGGACTTGTATCACCGTTTCATTTGTTTCGGTTATCGTTTGTTTGATCTCCTCCCGACATTCTACCAGTTGTTGTTTCAATTCCTCCTTGTTTTTTCGCTGTCTTCCTTCAATTTTCGTTGGAGCGTTTCATTACTATTTTTAATCTTCTTATTCACTATCTCCAGATCCTTCTTGATCTGTTTCTTCAGCTCTTCACTCTTCTTTTCTAACGTCTCCTGACTTCTCTTCAGGGCTTCATGGTTGCTCTTCATTTTATTATTTAGAAGTTCCATGTTCTCCTTGATTTGCTTCTTCAATTCTTCACTGTTTCGATCCAGTTTTTCATTCAAGAATTCCCTTTCTTCCTTCCTTTGTTCCCGTATTTCTTCCTTCATTCCCTCTTGTAACGATTCTAATTTTTTATTCAATTCTTCCTTGTCTTCCTTTATTTGTTCTCTTGTTTCTTCCTTCATTTTCGTAAAATTATTATTAATTTGTCCAAATTGTTCCCCTGCTTGTCTGAATTGCTCCATCAACATTCTCATCATGCTGTCCCATTTCGTCTCTTCTGTTGGTTTGACTGGTTGGACGTCAACTACTACTTCAATTTCTGGTTCTGGTAGGTTTGGATTTTCCGGTTGGTCCCCCTGGGGATCCTCTTCGAACAATCCTCCAATCATTTCCTCAATTTCCTCTATTTCTTCTTGGTTGTTCCTTTCTTAGTGTCGAATCTTGTAACCATATGATGTCTTTTCATAATCGCCGCTAGTAGTCCTTTTCTAGCCTCACTACGTTGGTCGCCAATCTGTAACGAGAAGACTCGTTCGTGTCTCTGTAAAGACGTATATATTGTTTTTTAAGTATTTGTGCGGTGTGTTCGTCTCACACCTGTCGTTACATTAATGGTTGTTGCTAACAAAGTCCGTAGCGTTGTCACAATTATCAGTACAACCTAGTGGAAACCTTACCTGTACTTTCATAGGGGTGTTTTAATCCCGGGTGGCGCCAAATTGTTTGATGAAAACAATTAAATCTATGAATTAATATGTTAGTATGGTGTTTTCAGCGGTGACGGCTCGAGCGTTCGAATCGGTTCCCGCCTTTGTACAGCTTACTGTATTGCACAGATAGCGAAAGCGCTAGTTGTCTGTTCTGTAATTTCCCTAACACACACATATATAATACAATTTCCTATGAAATTAAACATAGGTTACACTCTGTACTGTTTCTTTAATGATAGTTTGGTAATTAATTCATGTGACAATAATATTATAATTTAGTATTCAATAAATTTGCTCCGGGATAAAACATGAAACGCATTATCTCAAGCTGACGAAATTGGTTTTTTGAACGAGCTATTCTGACGCCATCATGGCTATTGTTTATACATTATTTGTCAATTCGTCCAAAATCTGGAGTCCTTTAGATTATAAAGAAAACATTAAATATGGTTACAATAAAAAAAATATCGGTATGGAGAACCATACATGACTTCCATATTCTAAGATTTATTTTTAAAATCATTTTCGAAATGAAATATTACCATCGAAACTACTTCTTTCTACTTACTGCTTCAGCCTTAACCACAGTACTGTGGTCACTAACATATACCACCTCACGTTATCGCACTCGATTTTCACTGATGATGGAAGTCAATGGCATTGCCGAAACGTCTGGTTTTGTAGAAAACATTGGACTACGGCCAAATATCCCGGGAAGGAATTTTGACAAAAACTACTTCTTTGTTGCCGATAACGTTGTACACATATATATAAAAAATATGCATAAAATTAATGGCTTGTATAAGTTAATGATTGATCTCCATTAAGTAGTGCTCAAGTTTCCAAAGTTTTAATATTATGATGTCCGTAATTAAAACATCAGAGCAGGTTTAGTGTGTATGAGGGTTCACCGTGGACAAAAATTTTCAACATTTCCTATTGAGCGTTGCTTCGAATAAATCTGCGAATCTACAGTGTACGTTTCACAGAACAAACACGCGGAAAAGAAGGAGCGCTCCGAAGTCACTCATGGACCCTCAGCATCTTGCAGAGGGTTCATTCCCTAAAGACGAAAAGTCTGTCTATGAATCGTTCCTCTGTAAACACGTGCAGTTACACTGCCCAACGATCCACAGGAAGCAAATCGCTATCCACGCTGGACACTTTTTCGGCTTGCATGCGTTATGTTGGTATGGGTTCGGCACTTTCCATTTAAAAACCGTGCAAATGTAAGAAAATAAACATGAATGAGGCCAGAAATAACGCGAATTGTGTGTGTGTGTCTTCCCTGCCTTTTTATTGCGGTAGTGATAATAATAAAATGGAAACGTAAACAGTACATAACTGAGATATGCTTGCCTGCCACGCACGATATATTTTCTCTTATACATGACTAGCAGAATACCCGTGCTTCGCTACGGAGTTTCACGTTGTACGTAATGAAAATGTTAGTTTAATTAATAAAGTTTAATTAAAGTAGGCTTCTTAAAAATAAATAGCTGTTGCCCACAACTTCGTTCGCGTGGTCTTTAATTTAATGCGATAATATATTTAGAACAGAATCTATTCTATTGGGTTGCCATAGTAACCAGATCTATTAGATTTTTAAGACCGCAAAGGACCCCCCAGAGGATCGTATCGAAAAAACACCTGTCCTATGTTGGTTCTCCCGTTGCGTAAAATATTTGTGCCAAGTTCGGTTGAAATCGGTCCAATGGTTTAGGTGGAGACGTGGAAGACCCCAAAGGACCCCCCAAAGGATAGTATCGAAAAAAACACTTGTCCTATGTTGGTTCTCCCGTTGCGTAAAATATTTGTGCCAAGTTTGGTTGAAATCGGTCCAATGGTTTAGGTGGAGACGTGGAAGACCCCAAAGGACCCCCCAAAGGATAGTATCGAAAAAAAAACACTTGTCCTATGTTGGTTCTCCCTTTGCGTAAAATATTTGTGCCAAGTTTGGTTGAAATCGGTCCAGTGGTTTAGGAGGCGATGTGGAAGACCCCAAAGAACCCCCAAAAGACCCCATCGAAAAAACACCTATCCTATGTTGGTTCTCCCGTTGCGTAAAATATTTGTGCCAAGTTTGGTTGAAATCGGTGCAGTGGTTTAGGAGGAGATGTGGAAGAAACCTTCGCGGACGTGCGCACAACAACTCACCGAAGTTTCATCGCAATCGGATGAATGGTATGGGAACGCATACGAGACAAACAAAGAAACATTCATTTTTATATATAAGATGGAAACTATACCACTTACTTGACATAAACCGTGATAGCTAAGCTAATGTACAACATATATGTATTAATTATACACATAAATGTTCCTCGATAGACACTCTATCTATTGGCGAAAACTTGAATAAAATCCGTTCAGTACTTCCTGAGATTAGCGATTTCAAACAGAGAGAGAAAACGGACCGACTTTACTTTATACTATGTACAGATTTACATTAAAATGAAAAAAATTATAATTTTATTGCCTGGCAACAAAATTATTTTATTTTTAACAATTACCATTGTTTGAAAAAGTTTAAATGAATTTTCAAGTACTTTACTCTTGTTAAAACGTAAAAGGTTGCAGGTAAACTACCCCTTCCCCTTAACCGATCTTCACCAAAATCAAAAGGCCTTGAGTGCTCTACAATTCAGTGACGTATGCAAAAAATTATTTGATTCTGTTTGAATTTGCGGCAGTTATCGTTTGCCATAGAAAACACGCTTGATAAAAAACGTTGCTGGTAAACTACCCCTTTCCCATCAACCGATCTTCACCAAAAACAATAAGTCTTGAGTACTCTACAAACGACGGCTGTATGCAAAAAATTATTTGATTCTGTTTGAATTTGCGGCTGTTATCGTTTGCCATAGAAAAAACACTTGATAAAAAAACGCTGCCAATAAACTACCCCTTACCCTTAACCAATCTTCACCAAAAACAAAAGGTCTAGAGAACTCTGCAATTTAGGACTGTATGCAAATAATCTTTTGATTCTGTTTCAATTTGCGGCTGTTATCGTTTGCCATAGGAAATACCCTTGTTAAAACATAAAACGTTACAGGTAAACTACCCCTTTCCCTTAACCGATCTTCACCAAAAACAATAGGTCTTGAGAACTCTACAATTCAGGGCTGTATGCGAAACATTATTTGATTCTGTTTGAATTTGCGGCTGTTATCGATTGCCAAAAAAAAAAATTTCCCTTGATAAAAAAAACCGTTGCAGGTAAACTACCCCTTTCCCTCAACCGATCTTCACCAAAACAATAGGTCATGAGTACTCTACAAATCAGGGCTGTATGCAAAAAATTATTTGATTTTGTTTGAATTTGCGGCAGTTATCGTTTGCCATAGAAAAAAAATCTACACACAGACAGACAGACACACAGCAGACACACAGACACTTTTCGGAAAACGACTTTTTTTCATGTTTTGAGTGTAGTACAATCAGAATCTGCAATAATCTCGAACACGATTTTTTTTGCCATCACCATACTTCCATTCCTTAGGGAATATGGAAGTAATACACTACCGTACATTCTCCGTACTTATATAATATACTGTGTGTCTACAATTTGTTCTGCAGTGTAGTAATAGGTGTTACAAAAGTTCGCCACTTTGTGCGAGGTTATTTTTTTAGTTAACAAGTTTTTCTACGTAAGTTTATTTTATTAAATCCTTGAAAGAAAATTATTGTTAATTCATAGTGAGAGTTTGTATTGATATGAGAAATATTTAAAGTACTTTTATTCCTGGGATTAGGGTATTTAAATGATACTTATCAGTTCAGAAGGTTTGTGATAGATCGTTGTTCTTTGGATATGGAAAATTCATCAATTTTGAGTGACTTAGGCTGCAGGCGTCCTTTTCTAATTTG
The DNA here is from genome assembly GCA_034769895.1 of Magicicada septendecula. Lineage (NCBI taxonomy): Eukaryota > Metazoa > Arthropoda > Insecta > Hemiptera > Cicadidae > Magicicada > Magicicada septendecula. The sequence continues at coordinate 324,826,059 of CM068369.1, forward strand.
TCTTGGGAATTTCTGCTTTTAATTTTCGTTTATTTAGTCCCTGGACATCAGTTAAATATTAATCCTCTTCCTCTCCTTCTCACTGGTACATGTTTTTGACTTTTGAAAACTTTTTAAACTTTTTAAAGTAAAATTTCTATCATACAAAATCTTGCGTCCCTACTACACAAGCGTCATTATACGAGTACTCCAAATTAACGGAAAATTAGTAACCAACGGCCCGTTTCTATGGAAACCAAAACCCTTTGATTGGCTAAGGCCTAGATTATAAGCATTGTTATCATATTTGAATTTTTATTCAAAATTTCTATATATTTTCTGATTGATTTTATTCTTCTGTCTTCCTTCCTGAGTATTAAATATTATCACTATTGTATTTATTTCCTTTCAAAGATTAAAATAATACCTCATAAGGTCATGTTCTGATAGATATTAACTTCTGTTTAATTATGTTAACATTTGATAATTATATGTTTCTTTTAATTTATGCTCTTATTGTAACTTTTTTGCTGTAAGACGGGAATAGTTCGTTTGAAACTTTCTATAGTAATTTTGCATATCCCCAAGAATGACTGCAATTGCTTCTTTATTTTTGGTGAGGGAAATTTTTGGATGGCTTCAACTTTCTCTTGGGATGGAGAGATTCCCTGTTCGGTCAATTTGAACCATAGGAACTTCACTTCATTGCCAATAAATTTTGATTTATCCAATTTAAGTGTAATATTATTATTGGACAACTTTTTTAATACATGTTCGACTCGTTCACAGTGTTCGTCCTAGTCTGAAGATGTTATGAGCAGGTCGTCAACGTACACTGTTGTGAACTCCAGTGCCTCTTGACCTAAGACTTGGTCCATGCACTTGACGAACATTGCTACGGAATTGACGAGTCCAAATGGTAATCTTTTAAATTGGTAATTTCTACCATCGAATATAAAGGCCATGTATTGCCTGCTGTGTGGGTGCAGCTCCACCTGCCAGTACCCACATACAGTATCCCAGGTGCTAATGTATTTGATACCATGAAATCATTTTAAAATTTCCTCAATTTCTCCCGGTGAGGTCCGGTCATTGACAATCATTTTATTGATTTCTCGGGCGTCCAAGCAAATCCGTACTTTGCCATTCTTTTTGGGTATAGCTACTATTGGGCTTGTGTATTGAGATTGGCTATACTCAATAATGTCCTCCGCAATCATTCTGTTAATTTCTGTCCTGACTTCATTCTTCAGGGAGTACGCTATGAGATATGATTTCCTGTGGAAGTCTACAGGTTCCCGGAAGTTAATTTTGCACTGGTACCCCTTAACTTTTCCTGGAGTATTCGAGAAAACATGCTGGTATTTGTTATAAATGGCTATGAGGTTTTTAGACTGTCGTTTACTGATTTCTTGTCGAGGTCGTTCTCTTTGGAAAGTTCTTATTTCTTCTATTTTCCGTTCCCATAATCCTCTACCTTCCTCTTCATCGGCCATAATGATGGACGTTTCATGCGTTTGACAGTAGTAACTTTTCAATCCTGAGTCTTGATTCAGAGCTGTTGGAGTAGGGTTACAGTTTATGATATTTGCAGGCCATATTCCCTGTTCAGAAGTTAGCAATACGACTCCTTTTTGCAGGTTGATAACTGCCGAATATAGTCTCCGCACGTCACATCCTACGAGCATGCTAAATGGCAGTTCATTGGCTACAAGAAATACAATAGGGATGGATGTGTTTTGATTGTCTAATTCTAAGGAAACTTGCGTCATATTCTGCGTCTTATTCTGTTTGCCCGTGGCACCAATGATTATGATATTGTTTATTGGTAGAGTGGGGATTGGTGTTTGGGAATTGGCTTGTATTCGCTCTAACTCGGATTGGTTTATTAGAGAGATGTTAGATCCCGTGTCAATCATGATTATTTCTATAGTCCCGTTTATGGTAGCCTTTATATGAACAATTTCACTGTTAGTTTGTTGTAACTGGTTAGCTTCTTCTTCGAGAAGTTCTTCTCGGATATTCTTGAGATAGTTGTTAGATATTATTGTAATGACTTTGTGTTTATCTTGTGACGTTATACGGCGTATTAACCCAAGTGATTGGTCATGTGAAGGGTATGTAGGTTTTTCCACTGACCTCTTTAGTTTAAAGGTTGTTGTTGATTTGTGGCCAGACTATTTGACTGGTCATCCGCTCGTTGCTCGGTCCTTGTTGATTGATAACTTCATTCCTTCTTGGTTCTGTGGTTCTATTCTCTGAGAACTGATTGTTGTTTGTATTGGATTCGTGGTACTATGGGTTTGTCTGTCAGTTCGGACAATACCTCCTGTGGTTATTTCGTCTACGTCCATGAATGAAATTTACTTGGCGTCTGCCGCCGCCTCTATTTTGGTTTCCTCCGGTTCCCCTGTTGAACTGATAATTAGGGTTGTACCGGTTGCCATAATAGTTATTATTGTTGGGGTGACCATTTGGACGTTGTTCCGGTTCTGCTCCCCTGTAGCTATTGTTTGTTGGACTATTGTTTGGGATGTTCCTGTTGTTTGACTGGTTTCCCGGATGATTGTTTGGTGGGCCTCTGTTAAATGGCTGGTTATTTTGAGGGTGATTCGGTTGATTCCTGTTGTATGGCTGATCACCTTGATAGTTGTTATTATTCCGGTTCCCATAGTTCCGGTTGCCGTTTTGTGGGTTATTGTAGGGCAGGTTGTAATTGGGTGCATTATTATTATCGTTCCACGTATTATATCGTTGGTTCACTAGTCGATTTTTCTTATATTGCCCATCGTTCTCGTGATCCTCCAACAAGCTTGCCATTCCCTGGATTGTCTTAATCTGCCCTTGTCTCCTGGCTTTTTTTACTGCTTCCTCGTAGTGGTACCCAAGCTGTATCACTAGAGATTCCTCAGGTATCCTTGGTTCTAGGTTCCTTGCTAAGCATACCTTCCCTGAAAAGTAAGATGTTAGGGTGTGTCCTGCTTGCGGTTCATACCTCCCATTGCTGATGTCATTCCTGACTACGTTTTGGGTGGGCTCAGTCCAGTATTTTTCTCGGAATTGTATTTTAAATTCCTGAGTGCAATTTATCTCTGGTCGAGTTGCCGTCCACCAGTTGTCGTGGGTGTCTCTGAACATTTCATCAATAAGGCTTCTTACTGTTGTCCACCTTGTTTCCCTGTTTTTCGATTAATTCCTCTACTGTTTTGAGGAATTCCATGGGATTCCGCCGGTAACTGCGAAAGTTGATCACATCACTGTTCTCGCTGGTAATAATGTGGGTATTGTGACAAGGTTTCTCCCTCAATGCGTCCAGCTCTTCCTGCATTTGCCTCTCCCTTTGGCTGATTCCCTGGATCTTCTCCTTGTTCTCTTGGGTCTGTCCGTCTACTTTGTTGATGGCGGTGTATACCCTTTCTACACGATCATTGACATCTATTTGTATTTCCTGATGCCTCTCCTCCAGCTTCTTAAGCACCTCCTGTTTATTTCTCTGGCATTCTTCGGTGGTGACTTGATAAAGTTCTGTCGCTCTCATTCTACCTTCCTCCTCGACATTGCTGATTTTATTGTTTAGCTCTTCCCGGACTTGTATCACCGTTTCATTTGTTTCGATTATCGTTTGTTTGATCTCCTCCCGACATTCTACCAGTTGTTGTTTCAATTCCTCCTTGTTTTTTTCGCTGTCTTCCTTCAATTTTCGTTGGAGCGTTTCATTACTATTTTCAATCTTCTTATTCACTATCTCCAGATCCTTCTTGATCTGTTTCTTCAGCTCTTCACTCTTCTTTTCTAACGTCTCCTGACTTCTCTTCAGGGCTTCATGGTTGCTCTCTATTTTATTATTTAGAAGTTCCATGTTCTCCTTGATTTGCTTCTTCAATTCTTCACTGTTTCGATTCAGTTTTTCATTCAAGAATCCCTGCTTGTCTGAATTGCTCCATCAACATTCTCATCATGCTGTCCCATTTCGTCTCTTCTGTTGGTTTGACTGGTTGGACGTCAACTACTACTTCAATTTCTGGTTCTGGTAGGTTTGGATTTTCCGGTTGGTCCCCCTGGGGATCCTCTTCGAACAATCCTCCAATCATTTCCTCAATTTCCTCTATTTCTTCTTGGTTGTTCCTTTCTTAGTGTCGAATCTTGTAACCATATGATGTCTTTTCATAATCGCCGCTAGTAGTCCTTTTCTAGCCTCACTACGTTGGTCGCCAATCTGTAACGAGAAGACTCGTTCGTGTCTCTGTAAAGACGTATATATTGTTTTTTAAGTATTTGTGTGGTGTGTTCGTCTCACACCTGTCGTTACATTAATGGTTGTTGCTAACAAAGTCCGTAGCGTTGTCACAATTATCAGTACAACCTAGTGGAAACCTTACCTGTACTTTCATAGGGGTGTTTTAATCCCGGGTGGCGCCAAATTGTTTGATGAAAACAATTAAATCTATGAATTAATATGTTAGTATGGTGTTTTCAGCGGTGACGGCTGGAGCGTTCGAATCGGTTCCCGCCTTTGTACAGCTTACTGTATTGCACAGTTAGCGAAAGCGCTAGTTGTCTGTTCTGTAATTTCCCTAACACACACATATATAATACAATTTCCTATGAAATTAAACATAGGTTACACTCTGTACTGTTTCTTTAATGATAGTTTGGTAATTAATTCATGTGACAATAATATTATAATTTAGTATTCAATAAATTTGCTCCGGGATAAAACATGAAACGCATTATCTCAAGCTGACGAAATTGGTTTTTTGAACGAGCTATTCTGACGCCATCATGGCTATTGTTTATACATTATTTGTCAATTCGTCCAAAATCTGGAGTCCTTTAGATTATAAAGAAAACATTAAATATGGTTACAATAAAAAAAATATCGGTATGGAGAACCATACATGACTTCCATATTCTAAGATTTATTTTTAAAATCATTTTCGAAATGAAATATTACCATAGAAACTACTTCTTTCTACTTACTGCTTCAGCCTTAACCACAGTACTGTGGTCACTAACATATACCACCTCACGTTATCGCACTCGATTTTCACTGATGATGGAAGTCAATGGCATTGCCGAAACGTCTGGTTTTGTAGAAAACATTGGACTACGGCCAAATATCCCGGGAAGGAATTTTGACAAAAACTACTTCTTTGTTGCCGATAACGTTGTACACATATATATAAAAAATATGCATAAAATGAATGGCTTGTATAAGTTAATGATTGATCTCCATTAAGTAGTGCTCAAGTTTCCAAAGTTTTAATATTATGATGTCCGTAATTAAAACATCAGAGCAGGTTTAGTGTGTATGAGGGTTCACCGTGGACAAAAATTTTCAACATTTCCTATTGAGCGTTGCTTCGAATAAATCTGCGAATCTACAGTGTACGTTTCACAGAACAAACACGCGGAAAAGAAGGAGCGCTCCGAAGTCACTCATGGACCCTCAGCATCTTGCAGAGGGTTCATTCCCTAAAGACGAAAAGTCTGTCTATGAATCGTTCCTCTGTAAACACGTGCAGTTACACTGCCCAGCGATCCACAGGAAGCAAATCGCTATCCACGCTGGACACTTTTTCGGCTTGCATGCGTTATGTTGGTATGGGTTCGGCACTTTCCATTTAAAAACCGTGCAAATGTAAGAAAATAAACATGAATGAGGCCAGAAATAACGCGAATTGTGTGTGTGTGTGTGTCTTCCCTGCCTTTTTATTGCGGTAGTGATAATAATAAAATGGAAACGTAAACAGTACATAACTGAGATATGCTTGCCTGCCACGCACGATATATTTTCTCTTATACATGACTAGCAGAATACCCGTGCTTCGCTACGGAGTTTCACGTTGTACGTAATGAAAATGTTAGTTTAATTAATAAAGTTTAATTAAAGTAGGCTTCTTAAAAATAAATAGCTGTTGCCCACAACTTCGTTCGCGTGGTCTTTAATTTAATGCGATAATATATTTAGAACAGAATCTATTCTATTGGGTTGCCATAGTAACCAGATCTATTAGAGTTTTAAGACCGCAAAGGACCCCCCAGAGGATCGTATCGAAAAAACACCTGTCCTATGTTGGTTCTCCCGTTGCGTAAAATATTTGTGCCAAGTTTGGTTGAAATCGGTCCAATGGTTTAGGTGGAGACGTGGAAGACCCCAAAGGACCCCCCAAAGGATAGTATCGAAAAAAACACTTGTCCTATGTTGGTTCTCCCTTTGCGTAAAATATTTGTGCCAAGTTTGGTTGAAATCGGTCCAATGGTTTAGGTGGAGACGTGGAAGACCCCAAAGGACCCCCCAAAGGATAGTATCGAAAAAAACACTTGTCCTATGTTGGTTCTCCCTTTGCGTAAAATATTTGTGCCAAGTTTGGTTGAAATCGGTCCAGTGGTTTAGGAGGCGATGTGGAAGACCCCAAAGAACCCCCAAAAGACCCCATCGAAAAAACACCTATCCTATGTTGGTTCTCCCGTTGCGTAAAATATTTGTGCCAAGTTTGGTTGAAATCGGTGCAGTGGTTTAGGAGGAGATGTGGAAGAAACCTTCGCGGACGTGCGCACAACAACTCACCGAAGTTTCATCGCAATCGGATGAATGGTATGGGAACGCATACGAGACAAACAAAGAAACATTCATTTTTATATATAAGATGGAAACTATACCACTTACTTGACATAAACCGTGATAGCTAAGCTAATGTACAACATATATGTATTAATTATACACATAAATGTTCCTCGATAGACACTCTATCTATTGGCGAAAACTTGAATAAAATCCGTTCAGTACTTCCTGAGATTAGCGATTTCAAACAGAGAGAGAAAACGGACCGACTTTACTTTATACTATGTACAGATTTACATTAAAATGAAAAAAATTATAATTTTATTGCCTGGCAACAAAATTATTTTATTTTTAACAATTACCATTGTTTGAAAAAGTTTAAATGAATTTTCAAGTACTTTACTCTTGTTAAAACGTAAAAGGTTGCAGGTAAACTACGCCTTCGCCTTAACCGATCTTCACCAAAATCAAAAGGCGTTGAGTGCTCTACAATTCAGTGACGTATGCAAAAAATTATTTGATTCTGTTTGAATTTGCGGCAGTTATCGTTTGCCATAGAAAATACGCTTGATAAAAAACGTTGCTGGTAAACTACCCCTTTCCCATCAACCGATCTTCACCAAAAACAATAAGTCTTGAGTACTCTACAAACGACGGCTGTATGCAAAAAATTATTTGATTCTGTTTGAATTTGCGGCTGTTATCGTTTGCAATAGAAAAAACACTTGATAAAAAAACGCTGCCAATAAACTACCCCTTACCCTTAACCAATCTTCACCAAAAACAAAAGGTCTAGAGAACTCTGCAATTTAGGGCTGTATGCAAATAATCTTTTGATTCTGTTTCAATTTGCGGCTGTTATCGTTTGCCATAGGAAATACCCTTGTTAAAACATAAAACGTTAACGGTAAACTACCCCTTTCCCTTAACCGATCTTCACCAAAAACAACAGGTCTTGAGAACTCTACAATTCAGGGCTGTATGCGAAACATTATTTGATTCTGTTTGAATTTACGGCTGTTATCGATTGCCAAAAAAAAAAATTTCCCTTGATAAAAAAAACCGTTGCACGTAAACTACCCCTTTCCCTCAACCGATCTTCACCAAAACAATAGGTCATGAGTACTCTACAAATCAGGGCTGTATGCAAAAAATTATTTGATTTTGTTTGAATTTGCGGCAGTTATCGTTTGCCATAGAAAAAAATCTACACACAGACAGACAGACACTTTTCGGAAAACGACTTTTTTTCATGTTTTGAGTGTAGTACAATCAGAATCTGCAATAATCTCGAACACGATTTTTTTTGCCATCACCATACTTCCATTCCTTAGGGAATATGGAAGTAATACACTACCGTACATTCTCCGTACTTATATAATATACTGTGTGTCTACAATTTGTTCTGCAGTGTAGTAATAGGTGTTACAAAAGTTCGCCACTTTGTGCGAGGTTATTTTTTTAGTTAACAAGTTTTTCTACGTAAGTTTATTTTATTAAATCCTTGAAAGAAAATTATTGTTAATTCATAGTGAGAGTTTGTATTGATATGAGAAATATTTAAAGTGCTTTTATTCCTGGGATTAGGGTATTTAAATGATACTTATCAGTTCAGAAGGTTTGTGATAGATCGTTGTTCTTTGGATATGGAAAATTCATCAATTTTGAGTGACTTAGGCTGCAGGCGTCCTTTTCTAATTTGTCTTGGGAATTTCTGCTTTTAATTTTCGTTTATTTAGTCCCTGGACATCAGTTAAATATTAATCCTCTTCCTCTCCTTCTCACTGGTACATGTTTTTGACTTTTGAAAACTTTTTAAACTTTTTAAAGTAAAATTTCTATCATACAAAATCTTGCGTCCCTACTACACAAGCGTCATTATACGAGTACTCCAAATTAACGGAAAATTAGTAACCAACGGCCCGTTTCTATGGAAACCAAAACCCTTTGATTGGCTAAGGCCTAGATTATAAGCATTGTTATCATATTTGAATTTTTATTCAAAATTTCTATATATTTTCTGATTGATTTTATTCTTCTGTCTTCCTTCCTGAGTATTCAATATTATCACTATTGTATTTATTTCCTTTCAAAGATTAAAATAATACCTCATAAGGTCATGTTCTGATAGATATTAACTTCTGTTTAATTATGTTAACATTTGATAATTATATGTTTCTTTTAATTTAAGCTCTTACTGTAACTTTTTTGCTGTAAGACGGGAATAGTTCGTTTGAAACTTTCTATAGTAATTTTGCATATCCCCAAGAATGACTGCAATTTCTTCTTGTTTTTTGGTGAGGGAAATTTTTGGATGGCTTCAACTTTCTCTTGGGATGGAGAGATTCCCTGTTCGGTCAATTTGAACCATAGGAACTTCACTTCATTGGCAATAAATTTTGATTTATCCAATTTAAGTGTAATATTATTATTGGACAACTTTTTTAATACATGTTCGACTCGTTCACAGTGTTCGTCCTAGTCTGAAGATGTTATGAGCAGGTCGTCAACGTACACTGTTGTGAACTCCAGTGCCTCTTGACCTAAGACTTGGTCCATGCACTTGACGAACATTGCTACGGAATTGACGAGTCCAAATGGTAATCTTTTAAATTGGTAATTTCTACCATCGAATATAAAGGCCATGTATTGCCTGCTGTGTGGGTGCAGCTCCACCTGCCAGTACCCACATACAGTATCCCAGGTGCTAATGTATTTGATACCATGAAATCATTTTAAAATTTCCTCATTTCTCCCGGTGAGGTCCGGTCATTGACAATCATTTTATTGATTTCTCGGGCGTCCAAGCAAATCCGTACTTTGCCATTCTTTTTGGGTATAGCTACTATTGGGCTTGTGTATTGAGATTGGCTATACTCAATAATGTCCTCCGCAATCATTCTGTTAATTTCTGTCCTGAATTCATTCTTCAGGGAGTACGCTATGAGATATGATTTCCTGTGGAAGTCTACAGGTTCCCGGAAGTTAATTTTGCACTGGTACCCCTTAACTTTTCCTGGAGTATTCGAGAAAACATGCTGGTATTTGTTATAAATGGCTATGAGGTTTTTAGACTGTCGTTTACTGATTTCTTGTTGAGGTCGTTCTCTTTGGAAAGTTCTTATTTCTTCTATTTTCCGTTCCCATAATCCTCTACCTTCCTCTTCATCGGCCATAATGGTGGACGTTTCATGCGTTTGACAGTAGTAACTTTTTAATCCTGGGTCTTGATTCAGAGCTGTTGGAGTAGGGTTACAGTTTATGATATTTGCAGGCCATATTCCCTGTTCAGAAGTTAGCAATACGACTCCTTTTTGCAGGTTGATAACTGCCGAATATAGTCTCCGCACGTCACATCCTACGAGCATGCTAAATGGCAGTCCATTGGCTACAAGAAATACAATAGGGATGGATGTGTTTTGATTGTCTAATTCTAAGGAAACTTGCGTCATATTCTGCGTCTTATTCTGTTTGCCCGTGGCACCAATGATTATGATATTGTTTATTGGTAGAGTGGGGATTGGTGTTTGGGAATTGGCTTGTATTCGCTCTAACTCGGATTGGTTTATTAGAGAGATGTTAGATCCCGTGTCAATCATGATTATTTCTATAGTCCCGTTTATGGTAGCCTTTATATGAACAATTTCACTGTTAGTTTGTTGTAACTGGTTAGCTTCTTCTTCGAGAAGTTCTTCTCGGATATTCTTGAGATAGTTGTTAGATATTATTGTAATGACTTTGTGTTTATCTTGTGACGTTATACGACGTATTAACCCAAGTGATTGGTCATGTGAAGGGTATGTAGGTTTTTCCACTGACCTCTTTAGTTTAAAGGTTGTTGTTGATTTGTGGCCAGACTATTTGACTGGTCATCCGCTCGTTGCTCGGTCCTTGTTGATTGTTAACTTCATTCCTTCTTGGTTCTGTGGTTCTATTCTCTGAGAACTGATTGTTGTTTGTATTGGATTCGTGGTACTATGGGTTTGTCTGTCAGTTCGGACAATACCTCCTGTGGTTATTTCGTCTACGTCCATGAATGAAATTTACTTGGCGTCTGCCGCCGCCTCTATTTTGGTTTCCCCCGGTTCCCCTGTTGAACTGACAATTAGGGTTGTACCGGTTGCCATAATAGTTATTATTGTTGGGGTGACCATTTGGACGTTGTTCCGGTTCTGCTCCCCTGTAGCTATTGTTTGTTGGACTATTGTTTGGGATGTTCCTGTTGTTTGACTGGTTTCCCGGATGATTGTTTGGTGGGCCTCTGTTAAATGGCTGGTTATTTTGAGGGTGATTCGGTTGATTCCTGTTGTATGGCTGATCACCTTGATAGTTGTTATTATTCCGGTTCTCATTGTTCCGGTTGCCGTTTTGTGGGTTATTGTAGGGCAGGTTGTAATTGGGTGCATTATTATTATCGTTCCACCTATTATATCGTTGGTTCACTAGTCGATTTTTCTTATATTGCCCATCGTTCTCGTGATCCTCCAACAAACTTGCCATTCCCTGGATTGTCTTAATCTGCCCTTGTCTCCTGGCTTTTTGTACTGCTTCCTCGTAGTGGTACCCAAGCTGTATCACTAGAGATTCTTCAGGTATCCTTGTTTCTAGGTTCCTTACCAAGCATACCTTCCCTGAAAAGTAAGATGTTAGGGTGTGTCCTGCTTGCGGTTCATACCTCCCATTGCTGATGTCATTCCTGACTACGTTTTGGGTGGACTCAGTCCAGTATTTTTCTCGGAATTGTATTTTAAATTCCTGTGTGCAATTTATCTCTGGTCGAGTTGCCGTCCACCAGTTGTCGTGGGTGTCTCTGAACATTTCATCAATAAGGCTTCTTACTGTTGTCCACCTTGTTTTCCTGTTTTTCGATTAATTCCTCTACTCTTTTGAGGAATTCCATGGGATTCCGCCGGTAACTGCGAAAGTTGATCACATCTCTGTTCTCGCTGGTAATAATGTGGGTATTGTGACAAGGTTTCTCCCTCAATGCGTCCAGCTCTTCCTGCATTTGTCTCTCCCTTTGGCTGATTCCCTGGATCTTCTCCTTGTTCTCTTGGGTCTGTCCGTCTACTTTGTTGATGGCGGTGTATACCCTTTCTACACGATCATTGACATCTATTTGTATTTCCTGATGCCTCTCCTCCAGCTTCTTAAGCACCTCCTGTTTATTTCTCTGGCATTCTTCGGTGGTGACTTGATAAAGTTCTGTCGCTCTCATTCTACCTTCCTCCTCGACATTGCTGATTTTATTGTTTAGCTCTTCCCGGACTTGTATCACCGTTTCATTTGTTTCGGTTATCGTTTGTTTGATCTCCTCCCGACATTCTACCAGTTGTTGTTTCAATTCCTCCTTGTTTTTTTCGCTGTCTTCCTTCAATTTTCGTTGGAGCGTTTCATTACTATTTTCAATCTTCATATTCACTATCTCCAGATCCTTCTTGATCTGTTTCTTCAGCTCTTCACTCTTCTTTTCTAACGTCTCCTGACTTCTCTTCAGGGCTTCATGGTTGCTCTCCATTTTATTATTTAGAAGTTCCATGTTCTCCTTGATTTGCTTCTTCAATTCTTCACTGTTTCGATCCAGTTTTTCATTCAAGAATTCCCTTTCTTCCTTCCTTTGTTCCCGTATTTCTTCCTTCATTCCCTCTTGTAACGATTCTAATTTTTTATTCAATTCTTCCTTGTCTTCCTTTCTTTGTTCTCTTGTTTCTTCCTTCATTTTCGTAAAATTATTATTAATTTGTCCAAATTGTTCCCCTGCTTGTCTGAATTGCTCCATCAACATTCTCATCATGCTGTCCCATTTCGTCTCTTCTGTTGGTTTGACTGGTTGGACGTCAACTACTACTTCAATTTCTGGTTCTGGTAGGTTTGGATTTTCCGGTTGGTCCCCCTGGGGATCCTCTTCGAACAATCCTCCAATCATTTCCTCAATTTCCTCTATTTCTTCTTGGTTGTTCCTTTCTTAGTGTCGAATCTTGTAACCATATGATGTCTTTTCATAATCGCCGCTAGTAGTCCTTTTCTAGCCTCACTACGTTGGTCGCCAATCTGTAACGAGAAGACTCGTTCGTGTCTCTGTAAAGACGTATATATTGTTTTTTAAGTATTTGTGCGGTGTGTTCGTCTCACACCTGTCGTTACATTAATGGTTGTTGCTAACAAAGTCCGTAGCGTTGTCACAATTATCAGTACAACCTAGTGGAAATCTTACCTGTACTTTCATAGGGGTGTTTTAATCCCGGGTGGCGCCAAATTGTTTGATGAAAACAATTATATCTATGAATTAATATGTTAGTATGGTGTTTTCAGCGGTGACGGCTCGAGCGTTCGAATCGGTTCCCGCCTTTGTACAGCTTACTGTATTGCACAGATAGCGAAAGCGCTAGTTGTCTGTTCTGTAATTTCCCTAACACACACATATATAATACAATTTCCTATGAAATTAAACATAAGTTACACTCTGTACTGTTTCTTTAATGATAGTTTGGTAATTAATTCATGTGACAATAATATTATAATTTAGTATTCAATAAATTTGCTCCGGGATAAAACATGAAACGCATTATCTCAAGCTGACGAAATTGGTTTTTTGAACGAGCTATTCTGATGCCATCATGGCTATTGTTTATACATTATTTGTCAATTCGTCCAAAATCTGGAGTCCTTTAGATTATAAAGAAAACATTAAATATGGTTACAATAAAAAAAATATCGGTATGGAGAACCATACATGACTTCCATATTCTAAGATTTATTTTTAAAATCATTTTCGAAATGAAATATTACCATAGAAACTACTTCTTTCTACTTACTGCTTCAGCCTTAACCACAGTACTGTGGTCACTAACATATACCACCTCACGTTATCGCACTCGATTTTCACTGATGATGGAAGTCAATGGCATTGCCGAAACGTCTGGTTTTGTAGAAAACATTGGACTACGGCCAAATATCCCGGGAAGGAATTTTGACAAAAACTACTTCTTTGTTGCCGATAACGTTGTACACATATATATAAAAAATATGCATAAAATGAATGGCTTGTATAAGTTAATGATTGATCTCCATTAAGTAGTGCTCAAGTTTCCAAAGTTTTAATATTATGATGTCCGTAATTAAAACATCAGAGCAGGTTTAGTGTGTATGAGGGTTCACCGTGGACAAAAATTTTCAACATTTCCTATTGAGCGTTGCTTCGAATAAATCTGCGAATCTACAGTGTACGTTTCACAGAACAAACACGCGGAAAAGAAGGAGCGCTCCGAAGTCACTCATGGACCCTCAGCATCTTGCAGAGGGTTCATTCCCTAAAGACGAAAAGTCTGTCTATGAATCGTTCCTCTGTAAACACGTGCAGTTACACTGCCCAGCGATCCACAGGAAGCAAATCGCTATCCACGCTGGACACTTTTTCGGCTTGGATGCGTTATGTTGGTATGGGTTCGGCACTTTCCATTTAAAAACCGTGCAAATGTAAGAAAATAAACATGAATGAGGCCAGAAATAACTCGAATTGTGTGTGTGTGTGTCTTCCCTGCCTTTTTATTGCGGTAGTGATAATAATAAAATGGAAACGTAAACAGTACATAACTGAGATATGCTTGCCTGCCACGCACGATATATTTTCTCTTATACATGACTAGCAGAATACCCGTGCTTCGCTACGGAGTTTCACGTTGTACGTAATGAAAATGTTAGTTTAATTAATAAAGTTTAATTAAAGTAGGCTTCTTAAAAATAAATAGCTGTTGCCCACAACTTCGTTCGCGTGGTCTTTAATTTAATGCGATAATATATTTAGAACAGAATCTATTCTATTGGGTTGCCATAGTAACCAGATCTATTAGATTTTTAAGACCGCAAAGGACCCCCCAGAGGATCGTATCGAAAAAACACCTGTCCTATGTTGGTTCTCCCGTTGCGTAAAATATTTGTGCCAAGTTCGGTTGAAATCGGTCCAATGGTTTAGGTAGAGACGTGGAAGACCCCAAAGGACCCCCAAAGGATAGTATCGAAAAAAACACTTGTCCTATGTTGGTTCTCCCTTTGCGTAAAATATTTGTGCCAAGTTTGGTTGAAATCGGTCCAATGGTTTAGGTGGAGACGTGGAAGACCCCAAAGGACCCCCCAAAGGATAGTATCGAAAAAAACACTTGTCCTATGTTGGTTCTCCCTTTGCGTAAAATATTTGTGCCAAGTTTGGTTGAAATCGGTCCAGTGGTTTAGGAGGCGATGTGGAAGACCCCAAAGAACCCCCAAAAGGATCCCATCGAAAAAACACCTATCCTATGTTGGTTCTCCCGTTGCGTAAAATATTTGTGCCAAGTTTGGTTGAAATCGGTGCAGTGGTTTAGGAGGAGATGTGGAAGAAACCTTCGCGGACGTGCGCACAACAACTCACCGAAGTTTCATCGCAATCGGATGAATGGTATAGGAACGCATACGAGACAAACAAAGAAACATTCATTTTTATATATAAGATGGAAACTATACCACTTACTTGACATAAACCGTGATAGCTAAGTTAATGTACAACATATATGTATTAATTATACACATAAATGTTCCTCGATAGACACTCTATCTATTGGCGAAAACTTGAATAAAATCCGTTCAGTACTTCCTGAGATTAGCGATTTCAAACAGAGAGAGAAAACGGACCGACTTTACTTTATACTATGTACAGATTTACATTAAAATGAAAAAAATTATAATTTTATTGCCTGGCAACAAAATTATTTTATTTTTAACAATTACCATTGTTTGAAAAAGTTTAAATGAATTTTCAAGTACTTTACTCTTGTTAAAACGTAAAAGGTTGCAGGTAAACTACCCCTTCCCCTTAACCGATCTTCACCAAAATCAGAAGGCCTTGAGTGCTCTACAATTCAGTGACGTATGCAAAAAATTATTTGATTCTGTTTGAATTTGCGGCAGTTATCGTTTGCCATAGAAAATACGCTTGATAAAAAACGTTGCTGGTAAACTACCCCTTTCCCATCAACCGATCTTCACCAAAAACAATAAGTCTTGAGTACTCTACAAACGACGGCTGTATGCAAAAAATTATTTGATTCTGTTTGAATTTGCGGCTGTTATCGTTTGCCATAGAAAATACACTTGATAAAAAAACGCTGCCAGTAAACTACCCCTTTCCCTTAACCAATCTTCACCAAAAACAAAAGGTCTAGAGAACTCTGCAATTTAGGGCTGTATGCAAATAATCTTTTGATTCTGTTTCAATTTGCGGCTGTTATCGTTTGCCATAGGAAATACCCTTGTTAAAACATAAAACGTTACAGGTAAACTACCCCTTTCCCTTAACCGATCTTCACCAAAAACAATAGGTCTTGAGAACTCTACAATTCAGGGCTGTATGCGAAACATTATTTGATTCTGTTTGAATTTGCGGCTGTTATCGATTGCCAAAAAAAAAAATTTCCCTTGATAAAAAAAACCGTTGCTGGTAAACTACCCCTTTCCCTCAACCGATCTTCACCAAAAACAATAGGTCATGAGCACTCTTCAAATCAGGGCTGTATGCAAAAAATTATTTGATTTTGTTTGAATTTGCGGCAGTTATCGTTTGCCATAGAAAAAAAATCTACACACAGACAGACAGACACACAGCAGACACACAGACACTTTTCGGAAAACGACTTTTTTTCATGTTTTGAGTGTAGTACAATCAGAATCTGCAATAATCTCGAACACGATTTTTTTTGCCATCACCATACTTCCATTCCTTAGGGAATATGGAAGTAATACACTACCGTACATTCTCCGTACTTATATAATATACTGTGTGTCTACAATTTGTTCTGCAGTGTAGTAATAGGTGTTACAAAAGTTCGCCACTTTGTGCGAGGTTATTTTTTTAGTTAACAAGTTTTTCTACGTAAGTTTATTTTATTAAATCCTTGAAAGAAAATTATTGTTAATTCATAGTGAGAGTTTGTATTGATATGAGAAATATTTAAAGTGCTTTTATTCCTGGGATTAGGGTATTTAAATGATACTTATCAGTTCAGAAGGTTTGTGATAGATCGTTGTTCTTTGGATATGGAAAATTCATCAATTTTGAGTGACTTAGGCTGCAGGCGTCCTTTTCTAATTTGTCTTGGGAATTTCTGCTTTTAATTTTCGTTTATTTAGTCCCTGGACATCAGTTAAATATTAATCCTCTTCCTCTCCTTCTCACTGGTACATGTTTTTGACTTTTGAAAACTTTTTAAACTTTTTAAAGTAAAATTTCTATCATACAAAATCTTGCGTCCCTACTACACAAGCGTCATTATACGAGTACTCCAAATTAACGGAAAATTAGTAACCAACGGCCCGTTTCTATGGAAACCAAAACCCTTTGATTGGCTAAGGCCTAGATTATAAGCATTGTTATCATATTTGAATTTTTATTCAAAATTTCTATATATTTTCTGATTGATTTTATTCTTCTGTCTTCCTTCCTGAGTATTAAATATTATCACTATTGTATTTATTTCCTTTCAAAGATTAAAATAATACCTCATATTGTCATGTTCTGATAGATATTAACTTCTGTTTAATTATGTTAACATTTGATAATTATATGTTTCTTTTAATTTAAGCTCTTATTGTAACTTTTTTGCTGTAAGACGGGAATAGTTCGTTTGAAACTTTCTATAGTAATTTTGCATATCCCCAAGAATGACTGCAATTTCTTCTTGTTTTTTGGTGAGGGAAATTTTTGGATGGCTTCAACTTTCTCTTGGGATGGAGAGATTCCCTGTTCGGTCAATTTGAACCATAGGAACTTCACTTCATTGGCAATAAATTTTGATTTATCCAATTTAAGTGTAATATTATTATTGGACAACTTTTTTAATACATGTTCGACTCGTTCACAGTGTTCGTCCTAGTCTGAAGATGTTATGAGCAGGTCGTCAACGTACACTGTTGTGAACTCCAGTGCCTCTTGACCTAAGACTTGGTCCATGCACTTGACGAACATTGCTACGGAATTGACGAGTCCAAATGGTAATCTTTTAAATTGGTAATTTCTACCATTGAATATGAAGGCCATGTATTGCCTGCTGTGTGGGTGCAGCTCCACCTGCCAGTACCCACATACAGTATCCCAGGTGCTAATGTATTTGATACCATGAAATCATTTTAAAATTTCCTCAATTTCTCCCGGTGAGGTCCGGTCATTGACAATCATTTTATTGATTTCTCGGGCGTCCAAGCAAATCCGTACTTTGCCATTCTTTTTGGGTATAGCTACTATTGGGCTTGTGTATTGAGATTGGCTATACTCAATAATGTCCTCCGCAATCATTCTGTTAATTTCTGTCCTGACTTCATTCTTCAGGGAGTACGCTATGAGATATGATTTCCTGTGGAAGTCTACAGGTTCCCGGAAGTTAATTTTGCACTGGTACCCCTTAACTTTTCCTGGAGTATTCGAGAAAACATGCTGGTATTTGTTATAAATGGCTATGAGGTTTTTAGACTGTCGTTTACTGATTTCTTGTTGAGGTCGTTCTCTTTGGAAAGTTCTTATTTCTTCTATTTTCCGTTCCCATAATCCTCTACCTTCCTCTTCATCGGCCATAATGGTGGACGTTTCATGCGTTTGACAGTAGTAACTTTTTAATCCTGGGTCTTGATTCAGAGCTGTTGGAGTAGGGTTACAGTTTATGATATTTGCAGGCCATATTCCCTGTTCAGAAGTTAGCAATACGACTCCTTTTTGCAGGTTGATAACTGCCGAATATAGTCTTCCCACGTCACATCCTATGAGCATGCTAAATGGCAGTCCATTGGCTACAAGAAATACAATAGGGATGGATGTGTTTTGATTGTCTAATTCTAAGGAAACTTGCGTCAATTTTTGCGTCTTATTCTGTTTGCCCGTGGCACCAATGATTATGATATTGTTTATTGGTAGAGTGGGGATTGGTGTTTGGGAATTGGCTTGTATTCGCTCTAACTCGGGTTGGTTTATTAGAGAGATGTTAGATCCCGTGTCAATCATGATTATTTCTATAGTCCCGTTTATGGTAGCCTTTATATGAACAATTTCACTGTTAGTTTGTTGTAACTGGTTAGCTTCTTCTTCGAGAAGTTCTTCTCGGATATTCTTGAGATAGTTGTTAGATATTATTGTAATGACTTTGTGTTTATCTTGTGACGTTATACGACGTATTAACCCAAGTGATTGGTCATGTGAAGGGTATGTAGGTTTTTCTTTAGTTTAAAGGTTGTTGTTGATTTGTGGCCAGACTATATGACTGGTCATCCGCTAGTTGCTCGGTCCTTGTTTATTGTTAACTTCATTCCTTCTTGGTTCTGTGGTTCTATTCTCTGAGAACTGATTGTTGTTTGTATTGGATTCGTGGTACTATGGGTTTGTCTGTCAGTTCGGACAATACCTCCTGTGGTTATTTCGTCTACGTCCATGAATGAAATTTACTTGGCGTCTGCCGCCGCCTCTATTTTGGTTCCCCCGGTTCCCCTGTTGAACTGATAATTAGGGTTGTACCGGTTGCCATAATAGTTATTATTGTTGGGGTGACCATTTGGACGTTGTTCCGGTTCTGCTCCCCTGTAGCTATTGTTTGTTGGACTATTGTTTGGGATGTTCCTGTTGTTTGACTGGTTTCCCGGATGATTGTTTGGTGGGCCTCTGTTAAATGGCTGGTTATTTTGAGGGTGATTCGGTTGATTCCTGTTGTATGGCTGATCACCTTGATAGTTGTTGTTATTCCGGTTCCCATTGTTCTGGTTGCCGTTTTGTGTGTTATTGTAGGGCAGGTTTTAATTGGGTGCATTATTATTATTGTTCCACCTATTATATCGTTGGTTCACTAGTCGATTTTTCTTATATTGCCCATCGTTCTCGTGATCCTCCAACAAGCTTGCCATTCCCTGGATTGTCTTAATATGCCCTTGTCTCCTGGCTTTTTGTACTGCTTCCTCGTAGTGGTACCCAAGCTGTATCACTAGAGATTCCTCAGGTATCCTTGGTTCTAGGTTCCTTGCCAAGCATACCTTCCCTGAAAAGTAAGATGTTAGGGTGTGTCCTGCTTGCGGTTCATACCTCCCATTGCTGATGTCATTCCTGACTACGTTTTGGGTGGGCTCAGTCCAGTATTTTTCTCGGAATTGTATTTTAAATTCCTGTGTGCAATTTATCTCTAGTCGAGTTGCCGTCCACCAGTTGTCGTGGGTGTCTCTGAACATTTCATCAATAAGGCTTCTTACTGTTGTCCACCTTGTTTCCCTGTTTTTCGATTAATTCCTCTACTCTTTTGAGGAATTCCATGGGATTCCGCCGGTAACTGCGAAAGTTGATCACATCTCTGTTCTCGCTGGTAATAATGTGGGTATTGTGACAGGGTTTCTCCCTCAATGCGTCCAGCTCTTCCTGAATTTGCCTCTGCCTTTGGCTGATTCCCTGGATCTTCTCCTTGTTCTCTTGGGTCTGTCCGTCTACTTTGTTGATGGCGGTGTATACCCTTTCTACACGATCATTGACATCTATTTGTATTTCCTGATGCCTCTCCTCCAGCTTCTTAAGCACCTCCTGTTTATTTCTCTGGCATTCTTCGGTGGTGACTTGATAAAATTCTGTCGCTCTCATTCTACCTTCCTCCTCGACATTGCTGATTTTATTGTTTAGCTCTTCCCGGACTTGTATCACCGTTTCATTTGTTTCGGTTATCGTTTGTTTGATCTCCTCCCGACATTCTACCAGTTGTTGTTTCAATTCCTCCTTGTTTTTTTCGCTGTCTTCCTTCAATTTTCGTTGGAGCGTTTCATTACTATTTTCAATCTTCATATTCACTATCTCCAGATCCTTCTTGATCTGTTTCTTCAGCTCTTCACTCTTCTTTTCTAACGTCTCCTGACTTCTCTTCAGGGCTTCATGGTTGCTCTCCATTTTATTATTTAGAAGTTCCATGTTCTCCTTGATTTGCTTCTTCAATTCTTCACTGTTTCGATCCAGTTTTTCATTCAAGAATTCCCTTTCTTCCTTCCTTTGTTCCCGTATTTCTTCCTTCATTCCCTCTTGTAACGATTCTAATTTTTTATTCAATTCTTCCTTGTCTTCCTTTCTTTGTTCTCTTGTTTCTTCCTTCATTTTCGTAAAATTATTATTAATTTGTCCAAATTGTTCCCCTGCTTGTCTGAATTGCTCCATCAACATTCTCATCATGCTGTCCCATTTCGTCTCTTCTGTTGGTTTGACTGGTTGGACGTCAACTACTACTTCAATTTCTGGTTCTGGTAGGTTTGGATTTTCCGGTTGGTCCCCCTGGGGATCCTCTTCGAACAATCCTCCAATCATTTCCTCAATTTCCTCTATTTCTTCTTGGTTGTTCCTTTCTTAGTGTCGAATCTTGTAACCATATGATGTCTTTTCATAATCGCCGCTAGTAGTCCTTTTCTAGCCTCACTACGTTGGTCGCCAATCTGTAACGAGAAGACTCGTTCGTGTCTCTGTAAAGACGTATATATTGTTTTTTAAGTATTTGTGCGGTGTGTTCGTCTCACACCTGTCGTTACATTAATGGTTGTTGCTAACAAAGTCCGTAGCGTTGTCACAATTATCAGTACAACCTAGTGGAAACCTTACCTGTACTTTCATAGGGGTGTTTTAATCCCGGGTGGCGCCAAATTGTTTGATGAAAACAATTAAATCTATGAATTAATATGTTAGTATGGTGTTTTCAGCGGTGACGGCTCGAGCGTTCGAATCGGTTCCCGCCTTTGTACAGCTTACTGTATTGCACAGATAGCGAAAACGCTAGTTGTCTGTTCTGTAAATTCCCTAACACACACATATATAATACAATTTCCTATGAAATTAAACATAGGTTACACTCTGTACTGTTTCTTTAATGATAGTTTGGTAATTAATTCATGTGACAATAATATTATAATTTAGTATTCAATAAATTTGCTCCGGGATAAAACATGAAACGCATTATCTCAAGCTGACGAAATTGGTTTTTTGAACGAGCTATTCTGACGCCATCATGGCTATTGTTTATACATTATTTGTCAATTCGTCCAAAATCTGGAGTCCTTTAGATTATAAAGAAAACATTAAATATGGTTACAATAAAAAAAATATCGGTATGGAGAACCATACATGACTTCCATATTCTAAGATTTATTTTTAAAATCATTTTCGAAATGAAATATTACCATAGAAACTACTTCTTTCTACTTACTGCTTCAGCCTTAACCACAGTACTGTGGTCACTAACATATACCACCTCACGTTATCGCACTCGATTTTCACTGATGATGGAAGTCAATGGCATTGCCGAAACGTCTGGTTTTGTAGAAATCATTGGACTACGGCCAAATATCCCGGGAAGGGATTTTGACAAAAACTACTTCTTTGTTGCCGATAACGTTGTACACATATATATAAAAAATATGCATAAAATGAATGGCTTGTATAAGTTAATGATTGATCTCCATTAAGTAGTGCTCAAGTTTCCAAAGTTTTAATATTATGATGTCCGTAATTAAAACATCAGAGCAGGTTTAGTGTGTATGAGGGTTCACCGTGGACAAAAATTTTCAACATTTCCTATTGAGCGTTGCTTCGAATAAATCTGCGAATCTACAGTGTACGTTTCACAGAACAAACACGCGGAAAAGAAGGAGTGGTCCGAAGTCACTCATGGACCCTCAGCATCTTGCAGAGGGTTCATTCCCTAAAGACGAAAAGTCTGTCTATGAATCGTTCCTCTGTAAACACGTGCAGTTACACTGCCCAGCGATCCACAGGAAGCAAATCGCTATCCACGCTGGACACTTTTTCGGCTTGCATGCGTTATGTTGGTATGGGTTCGGCACTTTCCATTTAAAAACCGTGCAAATGTAAGAAAATAAACATGAATGAGGCCAGAAGTAACGCGAATTGTGTGTGTGTGTGTCTTCCCTGCCTTTTTATTGCGGTAGTGATAATAATAAAATGGAAACGTAAACAGTACATAACTGAGATATGCTTGCCTGCCACGCACGATATATTTTCTCTTATACATGACTAGCAGAATACCCGTGCTTCGCTACGGAGTTTCACGTTGTACGTAATGAAAATGTTAGTTTAATTAATAAAGTTTAATTAAAGTAGGCTTCTTAAAAATAAATAGCTGTTGCCCACAACTTCGTTCGCGTGGTCTTTAATTTAATGCGATAATATATTTAGAACAGAATCTATTCTATTGGGTTGCCATAGTAACCAGATCTAATAGATTTTTAAGACCGCAAAGGACCCCCCAGAGGATCGTATCGAAAAAACACCTGTCCTATGTTGGTTCTCCCGTTGCGTAAAATATTTGTGCCAAGTTTGGTTGAAATCGGTCCAATGGTTTAGGTGGAGACGTGGAAGACCCCAAAGGACCCCCCAAAGGATAGTATCGAAAAAAACACTTGTCCTATGTTGGTTCTCCCTTTACGTAAAATATTTGTGCCAAGTTTGGTTGAAATCGGTCCAGTGGTTTAGGAGGCGATGTGGAAGACCCCAAAGAACCCCCAAAAGACCCCATCGGAAAAACACCTATCCTATGTTGGTTCTCCCGTTGCGTAAAATATTTGTGCCAAGTTTGGTTGAAATCGGTGCAGTGGTTTAGGAGGAGATGTGGAAGAAACCTTCGCGGACGTGCGCACAACAAATCACCGAAGTTTCATCGCAATCGGATGAATGGTATAGGAACGCATACGAGACAAACAAAGAAACATTCATTTTTATATATAAGATGGAAACTATACCACTTACTTGACATAAACCGTGATAGCTAAGCTAATGTACAACATATATGTATTAATTATACACATAAATGTTCCTCGATAGACACTCTATCTATTGGCGAAAACTTGAATAAAATCCGTTCAGTACTTCCTGAGATTAGCGATTTCAAACACAGAGAGAAAACGGACCGACTTTACATTATACTATGTACAGATTTATATTAAAATGAAAAAAATTATAATTTTATTGCCTGGCAACAAAATTATTTTATTTTTAACAATTACCATTGTTTGAAAAAGTTTAAATGAATTTTCAAGTACTTTACTCTTGTTAAAACGTAAAATGTTGCTGGTAAACTACCCCTTCCCCTTAACCGATCTTCACCAAAATCAAAAGGCCTTGAGTGCTCTACAATTCAGTGACGTATGCAAAAAATTATTTGATTCTGTTTGAATTGGCGGCAGTTATCGTTTGCCATAGAAAATACGCTTGATAAAAAACGTTGCTGGTAAACTACCCCGTTCCCATCAACCGATCTTCACCAAAAACAAAAAGTCTTGAGTACTCTACAAACGACGGCTGTATGCAAAAAATTATTTGATTCTGTTTGAATTTGCGGCTGTTATCGTTTGCCATAGAAAATACACTTGATAAAAAAACGCTGTCAGTAAACTACCCCTTTCCCTTAACCAATCTTCACCAAAAACAAAAGGTCTAGAGAACTCTGCAATTTAGGGCTGTATGCAAATAATCTTTTGATTCTGTTTCAATTTGCGGCTGTTATCGTTTGCCATAGGAAATACCCTTGTTAAAACATAAAACGTTACAGGTAAACTACCCCTTTCCCTTAACCGATCTTCACCAAAAACAATAGGTCTTGAGAACTCTACAATTCAGGGCTGTATGCGAAACATTATTTGATTCTGTTTGAATTTGCGGCTGTTATCGATTGCCAAACAAAAAAATTTCCCTTGATAAAAAAAACCGTTGCTGGTAAACTACCCCTTTCCCTCAACCGATCTTCACCAAAAACAATAGGTCATGAGCACTCTTCAAATCAGGGCTGTATGCAAAAAATTATTTGATTTTGTTTGAATTTGCGGCAGTTATCGTTTGCCATAGAAAAAAATCTACACACAGACAGACAGACACTTTTCGGAAAACGACTTTTTTTCATGTTTTGAGTGTAGTACAATCAGAATCTGCAATAATCTCGAACACGATTTTTTTTGCCATCACCATACTTCCATTCCTTAGGGAATATGGAAGTAATACACTACCGTACATTCTCCGTACTTATATAATATACTGTGTGTCTACAATTTGTTCTGCAGTGTAGTAATAGGTGTTACAAAAGTTCGCCACTTTGTGCGAGGTTATTTTTTTAGTTAACAAGTTTTTCTACGTAAGTTTATTTTATTAAATCCTTGAAAGAAAATTATTGTTAATTCATAGTGAGAGTTTGTATTGATATGAGAAATATTTAAAGTGCTTTTATTCCTGGGATTAGGGTATTTAAATGATACTTATCAGTTCAGAAGGTTTGTGATAGATCGTTGTTCTTTGGATATGGAAAATTCATCAATTTTGAGTGACTTAGGCTGCAGGCGTCCTTTTCTAATTTGTCTTGGGAATTTCTGCTTTTAATTTTCGTTTATTTAGTCCCTGGACATCAGTTAAATATTAATCCTCTTCCTCTCCTTCTCACTGGTACATGTTTTTGACTTTTGAAAACTTTTTAAACTTTTTAAAGTAAAATTTCTATCATACAAAATCTTGCGTCCCTACTACACAAGCGTCATTATACGAGTACTCCAAATTAACGGAAAATTAGTAACCAACGGCCCGTTTCTATGGAAACCAAAACCCTTTGATTGGCTAAGGCCTAGATTATAAGCATTGTTATCATATTTGAATTTTTATTCAAAATTTCTATATATTTTCTGATTGATTTTATTCTTCTGTCTTCCTTCCTGAGTATTAAATATTATCACTATTGTATTTATTTCCTTTCAAAGATTAAAATAATACCTCATAAGGTCATGTTCTGATAGATATTAACTTCTGTTTAATTATGTTAACATTTGATAATTATATGTTTCTTTTAATTTAAGCTCTTACTGTAACTTTTTTGCTGTAAGACGGGAATAGTTCGTTTGAAACTTTCTATAGTAATTTTGCATATCCCCAAGAATGACTGCAATTTCTTCTTGTTTTTTGGTGAGGGAAATTTTTGGATGGCTTCAACTTTCTCTTGGGATGGAGAGATTCCCTGTTCGGTCAATTTGAACCATAGGAACTTCACTTCATTGGCAATAAATTTTGATTTATCCAATTTAAGTGTAATATTATTATTGGACAACTTTTTTAATACATGTTCGACTCGTTCACAGTGTTCGTCCTAGTCTGAAGATGTTATGAGCAGGTCGTCAACGTACACTGTTGTGAACTCCAGTGCCTCTTGACCTAAGACTTGGTCCATGCACTTGACGAACATTGCTACGGAATTGACGAGTCCAAATGATAATCTTTTAAATTGGTAATTTCTACCATCGAATATAAAGGCCATGTATTGACTGCTGTGTGGGTGCAGCTCCACCTGCCAGTACCCACATACAGTATCCCAGGTGCTAATGTATTTGATACCATGAAATCATTTTAAAATTTCCTCATTTCTCCCGGTGAGGTCCGGTCATTGACAATCATTTTATTGATTTCTCGGGCGTCCAAGCAAATCCGTACTTTGCCATTCTTTTTGGGTATAGCTACTATTGGGCTTGTGTATTGAGATTGGCTATACTCAATAATGTCCTCCGCAATCATTCTGTCAATTTCTGTCCTGACTTCATTCTTCAGGGAGTACGCTATGAGATATGATTTCCTGTGGAAGTCTACAGGTTCCCGGAAGTTAATTTTGCACTGGTACCCCTTAACTTTTCCTGGAGTATTCGAGAAAACATGCTGGTATTTGTTATAAATGGCTATGAGGTTTTTAGACTGTCGTTTACTGATTTCTTGTTGAGGTCGTTCTCTTTGGAAAGTTCTTATTTCTTCTATTTTCCGTTCCCATAATCCTCTACCTTCCTCTTCATCGGCCATAATGGTGGACGTTTCATGCGTTTGACAGTAGTAACTTTTTAATCCTGGGTCTTGATTCAGAGCTGTTGGAGTAGGGTTACAGTTTATGATATTTGCAGGCCATATTCCCTGTTCAGAAGTTAGCAATACGACTCCTTTTTGCAGGTTGATAACTGCCGAATATAGTCTCCGCACGTCACATCCTACGAGCATGCTAAATGGCAGTCCATTGGCTACAAGAAATACAATAGGGATGGATGTGTTTTGATTGTCTAAATCTAAGGAAACTTGCGTCATATTCTGCGTCTTATTCTGTTTGCCCGTGGCACCAATGATTATGATATTGTTTATTGGTAGAGTGGGGATTGGTGTTTGGGAATTGGCTTGTATTCGCTCTAACTCGGATTGGTTTATTAGAGAGATGTTAGATCCCGTGTCAATCATGATTATTTCTATAGTCCCGTTTATGGTAGCCTTTATATGAACAATTTCACTGTTAGTTTGTTGTAACTGGTTAGCTTCTTCTTCGAGAAGTTCTTCTCGGATATTCTTGAGATAGTTGTTAGATATTATTGTAATGACTTTGTGTTTATCTTGTGACGTTATACGACGTATTAACCCAAGTGATTGGTCATGTGAAGGGTATGTAGGTTTTTCCACTGACCTCTTTAGTTTAAAGGTTGTTGTTGATTTGTGGCCAGACTATTTGACTGGTCATCCGCTCGTTGCTCGGTCCTTGTTGATTGTTAACTTCATTCCTTCTTGGTTCTGTGGTTCTATTCTCTGAGAACTGATTGTTGTTTGTATTGGATTCGTGGTACTATGGGTTTGTCTGTCAGTTCGGACAATACCTCCTGTGGTTATTTCGTCTACGTCCATGAATGAAATTTACTTGGCGTCTGCCGCCGCCTCTATTTTGGTTTCCCCCGGTTCCCCTGTTGAACTGATAATTAGGGTTGTACCGGTTGCCATAATAGTTATTATTGTTGGGGTGACCATTTGGACGTTGTTCCGGTTCTGCTCCCCTGTAGCTATTGTTTGTTGGACTATTGTTTGGGATGTTCCTGTTGTTTGACTGGTTTCCCGGATGATTGTTTGGTGGGCCTCTGTTAAATGGCTGGTTATTTTGAGGGTGATTCGGTTGATTCCTGTTGTATGGCTGATCACCTTGATAGTTGTTATTATTCCGGTTCTCATTGTTCCGGTTGCCGTTTTGTGGGTTATTGTAGGGCAGGTTGTAATTGGGTGCATTATTATTATCGTTCCACCTATTATATCGTTGGTTCACTAGTCGATTTTTCTTATATTGCCCATCGTTCTCGTGATCCTCCAACAAGCTTGCCATTCCCTGGATTGTCTTAATCTGCCCTTGTCTCCTGGCTTTTTGTACTGCTTCCTCGTAGTGGTACCCAAGCTGTATCACTAGAGATTCTTCAGGTATCCTTGTTTCTAGGTTCCTTACCAAGCATACCTTCCCTGAAAAGTAAGATGTTAGGGTGTGTCCTGCTTGCGGTTCATACCTCCCATTGCTGATGTCATTCCTGACTACGTTTTGGGTGGACTCAGTCCAGTATTTTTCTCGGAATTGTATTTTAAATTCCTGTGTGCAATTTATCTCTGGTCGAGTTGCCGTCCACCAGTTGTCGTGGGTGTCTCTGAACATTTCATCAATAAGGCTTCTTACTGTTGTCCACCTTGTTTTCCTGTTTTTCGATTAATTCCTCTACTCTTTTGAGGAATTCCATGGGATTCCGCCGGTAACTGCGAAAGTTGATCACATCTCTGTTCTCGCTGGTAATAATGTGGGTATTGTGACAAGGTTTCTCCCTCAATGCGTCCAGCTCTTCCTGCATTTGTCTCTCCCTTTGGCTGATTCCCTGGATCTTCTCCTTGTTCTCTTGGGTCTGTCCGTCTACTTTGTTGATGGCGGTGTATACCCTTTCTACACGATCATTGACATCTATTTGTATTTCCTGATGCCTCTCCTCCAGCTTCTTAAGCACCTCCTGTTTATTTCTCTGGCATTCTTCGGTGGTGACTTGATAAAGTTCTGTCGCTCTCATTCTACCTTCCTCCTCGACATTGCTGATTTTATTGTTTAGCTCTTCCCGGACTTGTATCACCGTTTCATTTGTTTCGGTTATCGTTTGTTTGATCTCCTCCCGACATTCTACCAGTTGTTGTTTCAATTCCTCCTTGTTTTTTTCGCTGTCTTCCTTCAATTTTCGTTGGAGCGTTTCATTACTATTTTCAATCTTCATATTCACTATCTCCAGATCCTTCTTGATCTGTTTCTTCAGCTCTTCACTCTTCTTTTCTAACGTCTCCTGACTTCTCTTCAGGGCTTCATGGTTGCTCTCCATTTTATTATTTAGAAGTTCCATGTTCTCCTTGATTTGCTTCTTCAATTCTTCACTGTTTCGATCCAGTTTTTCATTCAAGAATTCCCTTTCTTCCTTCCTTTGTTCCCGTATTTCTTCCTTCATTCCCTCTTGTAACGATTCTAATTTTTTATTCAATTCTTCCTTGTCTTCCTTTCTTTGTTCTCTTGTTTCTTCCTTCATTTTCGTAAAATTATTATTAATTTGTCCAAATTGTTCCCCTGCTTGTCTGAATTGCTCCATCAACATTCTCATCATGCTGTCCCATTTCGTCTCTTCTGTTGGTTTGACTGGTTGGACGTCAACTACTACTTCAATTTCTGGTTCTGGTAGGTTTGGATTTTCCGGTTGGTCCCCCTGGGGATCCTCTTCGAACAATCCTCCAATCATTTCCTCAATTTCCTCTATTTCTTCTTGGTTGTTCCTTTCTTAGTGTCGAATCTTGTAACCATATGATGTCTTTTCATAATCGCCGCTAGTAGTCCTTTTCTAGCCTCACTACGTTGGTCGCCAATCTGTAACGAGAAGACTCGTTCGTGTCTCTGTAAAGACGTATATATTGTTTTTTAAGTATTTGTGCGGTGTGTTCGTCTCACACCTGTCGTTACATTAATGGTTGTTGCTAACAAAGTCCGTAGCGTTGTCACAATTATCAGTACAACCTAGTGGAAACCTTACCTGTACTTTCATAGGGGTGTTTTAATCCCGGGTGGCGCCAAATTGTTTGATGAAAACAATTAAATCTATGAATTAATATGTTAGTATGGTGTTTTCAGCGGTGACGGCTCGAGCGTTCGAATCGGTTCCCGCCTTTGTACAGCTTACTGTATTGCACAGATAGCGAAAACGCTAGTTGTCTGTTCTGTAAATTCCCTAACACACACATATATAATACAATTTCCTATGAAATTAAACATAGGTTACACTCTGTACTGTTTCTTTAATGATAGTTTGGTAATTAATTCATGTGACAATAATATTATAATTTAGTATTCAATAAATTTGCTCCGGGATAAAACATGAAACGCATTATCTCAAGCTGACGAAATTGGTTTTTTGAACGAGCTATTCTGACGCCATCATGGCTATTGTTTATACATTATTTGTCAATTCGTCCAAAATCTGGAGTCCTTTAGATTATAAAGAAAACATTAAATATGGTTACAATAAAAAAAATATCGGTATGGAGAACCATACATGACTTCCATATTCTAAGATTTATTTTTAAAATCATTTTCGAAATGAAATATTACCATAGAAACTACTTCTTTCTACTTACTGCTTCAGCCTTAACCACAGTACTGTGGTCACTAACATATACCACCTCACGTTATCGCACTCGATTTTCACTGATGATGGAAGTCAATGGCATTGCCGAAACGTCTGGTTTTGTAGAAATCATTGGACTACGGCCAAATATCCCGGGAAGGGATTTTGACAAAAACTACTTCTTTGTTGCCGATAACGTTGTACACATATATATAAAAAATATGCATAAAATGAATGGCTTGTATAAGTTAATGATTGATCTCCATTAAGTAGTGCTCAAGTTTCCAAAGTTTTAATATTATGATGTCCGTAATTAAAACATCAGAGCAGGTTTAGTGTGTATGAGGGTTCACCGTGGACAAAAATTTTCAACATTTCCTATTGAGCGTTGCTTCGAATAAATCTGCGAATCTACAGTGTACGTTTCACAGAACAAACACGCGGAAAAGAAGGAGTGGTCCGAAGTCACTCATGGACCCTCAGCATCTTGCAGAGGGTTCATTCCCTAAAGACGAAAAGTCTGTCTATGAATCGTTCCTCTGTAAACACGTGCAGTTACACTGCCCAGCGATCCACAGGAAGCAAATCGCTATCCACGCTGGACACTTTTTCGGCTTGCATGCGTTATGTTGGTATGGGTTCGGCACTTTCCATTTAAAAACCGTGCAAATGTAAGAAAATAAACATGAATGAGGCCAGAAGTAACGCGAATTGTGTGTGTGTGTGTCTTCCCTGCCTTTTTATTGCGGTAGTGATAATAATAAAATGGAAACGTAAACAGTACATAACTGAGATATGCTTGCCTGCCACGCACGATATATTTTCTCTTATACATGACTAGCAGAATACCCGTGCTTCGCTACGGAGTTTCACGTTGTACGTAATGAAAATGTTAGTTTAATTAATAAAGTTTAATTAAAGTAGGCTTCTTAAAAATAAATAGCTGTTGCCCACAACTTCGTTCGCGTGGTCTTTAATTTAATGCGATAATATATTTAGAACAGAATCTATTCTATTGGGTTGCCATAGTAACCAGATCTAATAGATTTTTAAGACCGCAAAGGACCCCCCAGAGGATCGTATCGAAAAAACACCTGTCCTATGTTGGTTCTCCCGTTGCGTAAAATATTTGTGCCAAGTTTGGTTGAAATCGGTCCAATGGTTTAGGTGGAGACGTGGAAGACCCCAAAGGACCCCCCAAAGGATAGTATCGAAAAAAACACTTGTCCTATGTTGGTTCTCCCTTTACGTAAAATATTTGTGCCAAGTTTGGTTGAAATCGGTCCAGTGGTTTAGGAGGCGATGTGGAAGACCCCAAAGAACCCCCAAAAGACCCCATCGGAAAAACACCTATCCTATGTTGGTTCTCCCGTTGCGTAAAATATTTGTGCCAAGTTTGGTTGAAATCGGTGCAGTGGTTTAGGAGGAGATGTGGAAGAAACCTTCGCGGACGTGCGCACAACAAATCACCGAAGTTTCATCGCAATCGGATGAATGGTATAGGAACGCATACGAGACAAACAAAGAAACATTCATTTTTATATATAAGATGGAAACTATACCACTTACTTGACATAAACCGTGATAGCTAAGCTAATGTACAACATATATGTATTAATTATACACATAAATGTTCCTCGATAGACACTCTATCTATTGGCGAAAACTTGAATAAAATCCGTTCAGTACTTCCTGAGATTAGCGATTTCAAACACAGAGAGAAAACGGACCGACTTTACATTATACTATGTACAGATTTATATTAAAATGAAAAAAATTATAATTTTATTGCCTGGCAACAAAATTATTTTATTTTTAACAATTACCATTGTTTGAAAAAGTTTAAATGAATTTTCAAGTACTTTACTCTTGTTAAAACGTAAAATGTTGCTGGTAAACTACCCCTTCCCCTTAACCGATCTTCACCAAAATCAAAAGGCCTTGAGTGCTCTACAATTCAGTGACGTATGCAAAAAATTATTTGATTCTGTTTGAATTGGCGGCAGTTATCGTTTGCCATAGAAAATACGCTTGATAAAAAACGTTGCTGGTAAACTACCCCGTTCCCATCAACCGATCTTCACCAAAAACAAAAAGTCTTGAGTACTCTACAAACGACGGCTGTATGCAAAAAATTATTTGATTCTGTTTGAATTTGCGGCTGTTATCGTTTGCCATAGAAAATACACTTGATAAAAAAACGCTGTCAGTAAACTACCCCTTTCCCTTAACCAATCTTCACCAAAAACAAAAGGTCTAGAGAACTCTGCAATTTAGGGCTGTATGCAAATAATCTTTTGATTCTGTTTCAATTTGCGGCTGTTATCGTTTGCCATAGGAAATACCCTTGTTAAAACATAAAACGTTACAGGTAAACTACCCCTTTCCCTTAACCGATCTTCACCAAAAACAATAGGTCTTGAGAACTCTACAATTCAGGGCTGTATGCGAAACATTATTTGATTCTGTTTGAATTTGCGGCTGTTATCGATTGCCAAACAAAAAAATTTCCCTTGATAAAAAAAACCGTTGCTGGTAAACTACCCCTTTCCCTCAACCGATCTTCACCAAAAACAATAGGTCATGAGCACTCTTCAAATCAGGGCTGTATGCAAAAAATTATTTGATTTTGTTTGAATTTGCGGCAGTTATCGTTTGCCATAGAAAAAAATCTACACACAGACAGACAGACACTTTTCGGAAAACGACTTTTTTTCATGTTTTGAGTGTAGTACAATCAGAATCTGCAATAATCTCGAACACGATTTTTTTTGCCATCACCATACTTCCATTCCTTAGGGAATATGGAAGTAATACACTACCGTACATTCTCCGTACTTATATAATATACTGTGTGTCTACAATTTGTTCTGCAGTGTAGTAATAGGTGTTACAAAAGTTCGCCACTTTGTGCGAGGTTATTTTTTTAGTTAACAAGTTTTTCTACGTAAGTTTATTTTATTAAATCCTTGAAAGAAAATTATTGTTAATTCATAGTGAGAGTTTGTATTGATATGAGAAATATTTAAAGTGCTTTTATTCCTGGGATTAGGGTATTTAAATGATACTTATCAGTTCAGAAGGTTTGTGATAGATCGTTGTTCTTTGGATATGGAAAATTCATCAATTTTGAGTGACTTAGGCTGCAGGCGTCCTTTTCTAATTTGTCTTGGGAATTTCTGCTTTTAATTTTCGTTTATTTAGTCCCTGGACATCAGTTAAATATTAATCCTCTTCCTCTCCTTCTCACTGGTACATGTTTTTGACTTTTGAAAACTTTTTAAACTTTTTAAAGTAAAATTTCTATCATACAAAATCTTGCGTCCCTACTACACAAGCGTCATTATACGAGTACTCCAAATTAACGGAAAATTAGTAACCAACGGCCCGTTTCTATGGAAACCAAAACCCTTTGATTGGCTAAGGCCTAGATTATAAGCATTGTTATCATATTTGAATTTTTATTCAAAATTTCTATATATTTTCTGATTGATTTTATTCTTCTGTCTTCCTTCCTGAGTATTAAATATTATCACTATTGTATTTATTTCCTTTCAAAGATTAAAATAATACCTCATAAGGTCATGTTCTGATAGATATTAACTTCTGTTTAATTATGTTAACATTTGATAATTATATGTTTCTTTTAATTTAAGCTCTTACTGTAACTTTTTTGCTGTAAGACGGGAATAGTTCGTTTGAAACTTTCTATAGTAATTTTGCATATCCCCAAGAATGACTGCAATTTCTTCTTGTTTTTTGGTGAGGGAAATTTTTGGATGGCTTCAACTTTCTCTTGGGATGGAGAGATTCCCTGTTCGGTCAATTTGAACCATAGGAACTTCACTTCATTGGCAATAAATTTTGATTTATCCAATTTAAGTGTAATATTATTATTGGACAACTTTTTTAATACATGTTCGACTCGTTCACAGTGTTCGTCCTAGTCTGAAGATGTTATGAGCAGGTCGTCAACGTACACTGTTGTGAACTCCAGTGCCTCTTGACCTAAGACTTGGTCCATGCACTTGACGAACATTGCTACGGAATTGACGAGTCCAAATGATAATCTTTTAAATTGGTAATTTCTACCATCGAATATAAAGGCCATGTATTGACTGCTGTGTGGGTGCAGCTCCACCTGCCAGTACCCACATACAGTATCCCAGGTGCTAATGTATTTGATACCATGAAATCATTTTAAAATTTCCTCATTTCTCCCGGTGAGGTCCGGTCATTGACAATCATTTTATTGATTTCTCGGGCGTCCAAGCAAATCCGTACTTTGCCATTCTTTTTGGGTATAGCTACTATTGGGCTTGTGTATTGAGATTGGCTATACTCAATAATGTCCTCCGCAATCATTCTGTCAATTTCTGTCCTGACTTCATTCTTCAGGGAGTACGCTATGAGATATGATTTCCTGTGGAAGTCTACAGGTTCCCGGAAGTTAATTTTGCACTGGTACCCCTTAACTTTTCCTGGAGTATTCGAGAAAACATGCTGGTATTTGTTATAAATGGCTATGAGGTTTTTAGACTGTCGTTTACTGATTTCTTGTTGAGGTCGTTCTCTTTGGAAAGTTCTTATTTCTTCTATTTTCCGTTCCCATAATCCTCTACCTTCCTCTTCATCGGCCATAATGGTGGACGTTTCATGCGTTTGACAGTAGTAACTTTTTAATCCTGGGTCTTGATTCAGAGCTGTTGGAGTAGGGTTACAGTTTATGATATTTGCAGGCCATATTCCCTGTTCAGAAGTTAGCAATACGACTCCTTTTTGCAGGTTGATAACTGCCGAATATAGTCTCCGCACGTCACATCCTACGAGCATGCTAAATGGCAGTCCATTGGCTACAAGAAATACAATAGGGATGGATGTGTTTTGATTGTCTAAATCTAAGGAAACTTGCGTCATATTCTGCGTCTTATTCTGTTTGCCCGTGGCACCAATGATTATGATATTGTTTATTGGTAGAGTGGGGATTGGTGTTTGGGAATTGGCTTGTATTCGCTCTAACTCGGATTGGTTTATTAGAGAGATGTTAGATCCCGTGTCAATCATGATTATTTCTATAGTCCCGTTTATGGTAGCCTTTATATGAACAATTTCACTGTTAGTTTGTTGTAACTGGTTAGCTTCTTCTTCGAGAAGTTCTTCTCGGATATTCTTGAGATAGTTGTTAGATATTATTGTAATGACTTTGTGTTTATCTTGTGACGTTATACGACGTATTAACCCAAGTGATTGGTCATGTGAAGGGTATGTAGGTTTTTCCACTGACCTCTTTAGTTTAAAGGTTGTTGTTGATTTGTGGCCAGACTATTTGACTGGTCATCCGCTCGTTGCTCGGTCCTTGTTGATTGTTAACTTCATTCCTTCTTGGTTCTGTGGTTCTATTCTCTGAGAACTGATTGTTGTTTGTATTGGATTCGTGGTACTATGGGTTTGTCTGTCAGTTCGGACAATACCTCCTGTGGTTATTTCGTCTACGTCCATGAATGAAATTTAC
Organism: Magicicada septendecula; assembly: GCA_034769895.1. Taxonomy (NCBI): domain Eukaryota; kingdom Metazoa; phylum Arthropoda; class Insecta; order Hemiptera; family Cicadidae; genus Magicicada; species Magicicada septendecula. Next base: position 324,861,599 of record CM068369.1, read on the forward strand.
TTGGCGTCTGCCGCCGCCTCTATTTTGGTTTCCCCCGGTTCCCCTGTTGAACTGATAATTAGGGTTGTACCGGTTGCCATAATAGTTATTATTGTTGGGGTGACCATTTGGACGTTGTTCCGGTTCTGCTCCCCTGTAGCTATTGTTTGTTGGACTATTGTTTGGGATGTTCCTGTTGTTTGACTGGTTTCCCGGATGATTGTTTGGTGGGCCTCTGTTAAATGGCTGGTTATTTTGAGGGTGATTCGGTTGATTCCTGTTGTATGGCTGATCACCTTGATAGTTGTTATTATTCCGGTTCTCATTGTTCCGGTTGCCGTTTTGTGGGTTATTGTAGGGCAGGTTGTAATTGGGTGCATTATTATTATCGTTCCACCTATTATATCGTTGGTTCACTAGTCGATTTTTCTTATATTGCCCATCGTTCTCGTGATCCTCCAACAAGCTTGCCATTCCCTGGATTGTCTTAATCTGCCCTTGTCTCCTGGCTTTTTGTACTGCTTCCTCGTAGTGGTACCCAAGCTGTATCACTAGAGATTCTTCAGGTATCCTTGTTTCTAGGTTCCTTACCAAGCATACCTTCCCTGAAAAGTAAGATGTTAGGGTGTGTCCTGCTTGCGGTTCATACCTCCCATTGCTGATGTCATTCCTGACTACGTTTTGGGTGGACTCAGTCCAGTATTTTTCTCGGAATTGTATTTTAAATTCCTGTGTGCAATTTATCTCTGGTCGAGTTGCCGTCCACCAGTTGTCGTGGGTGTCTCTGAACATTTCATCAATAAGGCTTCTTACTGTTGTCCACCTTGTTTTCCTGTTTTTCGATTAATTCCTCTACTCTTTTGAGGAATTCCATGGGATTCCGCCGGTAACTGCGAAAGTTGATCACATCTCTGTTCTCGCTGGTAATAATGTGGGTATTGTGACAAGGTTTCTCCCTCAATGCGTCCAGCTCTTCCTGCATTTGTCTCTCCCTTTGGCTGATTCCCTGGATCTTCTCCTTGTTCTCTTGGGTCTGTCCGTCTACTTTGTTGATGGCGGTGTATACCCTTTCTACACGATCATTGACATCTATTTGTATTTCCTGATGCCTCTCCTCCAGCTTCTTAAGCACCTCCTGTTTATTTCTCTGGCATTCTTCGGTGGTGACTTGATAAAGTTCTGTCGCTCTCATTCTACCTTCCTCCTCGACATTGCTGATTTTATTGTTTAGCTCTTCCCGGACTTGTATCACCGTTTCATTTGTTTCGGTTATCGTTTGTTTGATCTCCTCCCGACATTCTACCAGTTGTTGTTTCAATTCCTCCTTGTTTTTTTCGCTGTCTTCCTTCAATTTTCGTTGGAGCGTTTCATTACTATTTTCAATCTTCATATTCACTATCTCCAGATCCTTCTTGATCTGTTTCTTCAGCTCTTCACTCTTCTTTTCTAACGTCTCCTGACTTCTCTTCAGGGCTTCATGGTTGCTCTCCATTTTATTATTTAGAAGTTCCATGTTCTCCTTGATTTGCTTCTTCAATTCTTCACTGTTTCGATCCAGTTTTTCATTCAAGAATTCCCTTTCTTCCTTCCTTTGTTCCCGTATTTCTTCCTTCATTCCCTCTTGTAACGATTCTAATTTTTTATTCAATTCTTCCTTGTCTTCCTTTCTTTGTTCTCTTGTTTCTTCCTTCATTTTCGTAAAATTATTATTAATTTGTCCAAATTGTTCCCCTGCTTGTCTGAATTGCTCCATCAACATTCTCATCATGCTGTCCCATTTCGTCTCTTCTGTTGGTTTGACTGGTTGGACGTCAACTACTACTTCAATTTCTGGTTCTGGTAGGTTTGGATTTTCCGGTTGGTCCCCCTGGGGATCCTCTTCGAACAATCCTCCAATCATTTCCTCAATTTCCTCTATTTCTTCTTGGTTGTTCCTTTCTTAGTGTCGAATCTTGTAACCATATGATGTCTTTTCATAATCGCCGCTAGTAGTCCTTTTCTAGCCTCACTACGTTGGTCGCCAATCTGTAACGAGAAGACTCGTTCGTGTCTCTGTAAAGACGTATATATTGTTTTTTAAGTATTTGTGCGGTGTGTTCGTCTCACACCTGTCGTTACATTAATGGTTGTTGCTAACAAAGTCCGTAGCGTTGTCACAATTATCAGTACAACCTAGTGGAAATCTTACCTGTACTTTCATAGGGGTGTTTTAATCCCGGGTGGCGCCAAATTGTTTGATGAAAACAATTATATCTATGAATTAATATGTTAGTATGGTGTTTTCAGCGGTGACGGCTGGAGCGTTCGAATCGGTTCCCGCCTTTGTACAGCTTACTGTATTGCACAGATAGCGAAAGCGCTAGTTGTCTGTTCTGTAATTTCCCTAACACACACATATATAATACAATTTCCTATGAAATTAAACATAGGTTACACTCTGTACTGTTTCTTTAATGATAGTTTGGTAATTAATTCATGTGACAATAATATTATAATTTAGTATTCAATAAATTTGCTCCGGGATAAAACATGAAACGCATTATCTCAAGCTGACGAAATTGGTTTTTTGAACGAGCTATTCTGACGCCATCATGGCTATTGTTTATACATTATTTGTCAATTCGTCCAAAATCTGGAGTCCTTTAGATTATAAAGAAAACATTAAATATGGTTACAATAAAAAAAATATCGGTATGGAGAACCATACATGACTTCCATATTCTAAGATTTATTTTTAAAATCATTTTCGAAATGAAATATTACCATAGAAACTACTTCTTTCTACTTACTGCTTCAGCCTTAACCACAGTACTGTGGTCACTAACATATACCACCTCACGTTATCGCACTCGATTTTCACTGATGATGGAAGTCAATGGCATTGCCGAAACGTCTGGTTTTGTAGAAAACATTGGACTACGGCCAAATATCCCGGGAAGGAATTTTGACAAAAACTACTTCTTTGTTGCCGATAACGTTGTACACATATATATAAAAAATATGCATAAAATGAATGGCTTGTATAAGTTAATGATTGATCTCCATTAAGTAGTGCTCAAGTTTCCAAAGTTTTAATATTATGATGTCCGTAATTAAAACATCAGAGCAGGTTTAGTGTGTATGAGGGTACACCGTGGACAAAAATTTTCAACATTTCCTATTGAGCGTTGCTTAGAGTAAAGCTGCGAATCTACAGTGTATGTTTCACAGAACAAACACGCGAAAAAGAAGGAGCGCTCCGAAGTCACTCACGGACCCTCAGCATCTTGCAGAGGGTTCATTCCCTAAAAACGAAAAGTCTGTCTATGAATCGTTCCTCTGTAAACACGTGCAGTTACACTGCCCAGCGACCCACAGGAAGCAAATCGCTATCCACGCTGGACACTTTTTCGGCTTGGATGCGTTATGTTGGTATGGGTTCGGCACTTTCCATTTAAAAACCGTGCAAATGTAAGAAAATAAACATGAATGAGGCCAGAAATAACTCGAATTGTGTGTGTGTGTGTCTTCCCTGCCTTTTTATTGCGGTAGTGATAATAATAAAATGGAAACGTAAACAGTACATAACTGAGATATGCTTGCCTGCCACGCACGATATATTTTCTCTTATACATGACTAGCAGAATACCCGTGCTTCGCTACGGAGTTTCACGTTGTACGTAATGAAAATGTTAGTTTAATTAATAAAGTTTAATTAAAGTAGGCTTCTTAAAAATAAATAGCTGTTGCCCACAACTTCGTTCGCGTGGTCTTTAATTTAATGCGATAATATATTTAGAACAGAATCTATTCTATTGGGTTGCCATAGTAACCAGATCTATTAGATTTTTAAGACCGCAAAGGACCCCCCAGAGGATCGTATCGAAAAAACACCTGTCCTATGTTGGTTCTCCCGTTGCGTAAAATATTTGTGCCAAGTTCGGTTGAAATCGGTCCAATGGTTTAGGTAGAGACGTGGAAGACCCCAAAGGACCCCCAAAGGATAGTATCGAAAAAAACACTTGTCCTATGTTGGTTCTCCCTTTGCGTAAAATATTTGTGCCAAGTTTGGTTGAAATCGGTCCAATGGTTTAGGTGGAGACGTGGAAGACCCCAAAGGACCCCCCAAAGGATAGTATCGAAAAAAACACTTGTCCTATGTTGGTTCTCCCTTTGCGTAAAATATTTGTGCCAAGTTTGGTTGAAATCGGTCCAGTGGTTTAGGAGGCGATGTGGAAGACCCCAAAGAACCCCCAAAAGGATCCCATCGAAAAAACACCTATCCTATGTTGGTTCTCCCGTTGCGTAAAATATTTGTGCCAAGTTTGGTTGAAATCGGTGCAGTGGTTTAGGAGGAGATGTGGAAGAAACCTTCGCGGACGTGCGCACAACAACTCACCGAAGTTTCATCGCAATCGGATGAATGGTATAGGAACGCATACGAGACAAACAAAGAAACATTCATTTTTATATATAAGATGGAAACTATACCACTTACTTGACATAAACCGTGATAGCTAAGTTAATGTACAACATATATGTATTAATTATACACATAAATGTTCCTCGATAGACACTCTATCTATTGGCGAAAACTTGAATAAAATCCGTTCAGTACTTCCTGAGATTAGCGATTTCAAACAGAGAGAGAAAACGGACCGACTTTACTTTATACTATGTACAGATTTACATTAAAATGAAAAAAATTATAATTTTATTGCCTGGCAACAAAATTATTTTATTTTTAACAATTACCATTGTTTGAAAAAGTTTAAATGAATTTTCAAGTACTTTACTCTTGTTAAAACGTAAAAGGTTGCAGGTAAACTACCCCTTCCCCTTAACCGATCTTCACCAAAATCAGAAGGCCTTGAGTGCTCTACAATTCAGTGACGTATGCAAAAAATTATTTGATTCTGTTTGAATTTGCGGCAGTTATCGTTTGCCATAGAAAATACGCTTGATAAAAAACGTTGCTGGTAAACTACCCCTTTCCCATCAACCGATCTTCACCAAAAACAATAAGTCTTGAGTACTCTACAAACGACGGCTGTATGCAAAAAATTATTTGATTCTGTTTGAATTTGCGGCTGTTATCGTTTGCCATAGAAAATACACTTGATAAAAAAACGCTGCCAGTAAACTACCCCTTTCCCTTAACCAATCTTCACCAAAAACAAAAGGTCTAGAGAACTCTGCAATTTAGGGCTGTATGCAAATAATCTTTTGATTCTGTTTCAATTTGCGGCTGTTATCGTTTGCCATAGGAAATACCCTTGTTAAAACATAAAACGTTACAGGTAAACTACCCCTTTCCCTTAACCGATCTTCACCAAAAACAATAGGTCTTGAGAACTCTACAATTCAGGGCTGTATGCGAAACATTATTTGATTCTGTTTGAATTTGCGGCTGTTATCGATTGCCAAAAAAAAAATTTCCCTTGATAAAAAAAACCGTTGCAGGTAAACTACCCCTTTCCCTCAACCGATCTTCACCAAAACAATAGGTCATGAGTACTCTACAAATCAGGGCTGTATGCAAAAAATTATTTGATTTTGTTTGAATTTGCGGCAGTTATCGTTTGCCATAGAAAAAAAATCTACACACAGACAGACAGACACACAGCAGACACACAGACACTTTTCGGAAAACGACTTTTTTTCATGTTTTGAGTGTAGTACAATCAGAATCTGCAATAATCTCGAACACGATTTTTGTTGCCATCACCATACTTCCATTCCTTAGGGAATATGGAAGTAATACACTACCGTACATTCTCCGTACTTATATAATATACTGTGTGTCTACAATTTGTTCTGCAGTGTAGTAATAGGTGTTACAAAAGTTCGCCACTTTGTGCGAGGTTATTTTTTTAGTTAACAAGTTTTTCTACGTAAGTTTATTTTATTAAATCCTTGAAAGAAAATTATTGTTAATTCATAGTGAGAGTTTGTATTGATATGAGAAATATTTAAAGTGCTTTTATTCCTGGGATTAGGGTATTTAAATGATACTTATCAGTTCAGAAGGTTTGTGATAGATCGTTGTTCTTTGGATATGGAAAATTCATCAATTTTGAGTGACTTAGGCTGCAGGCGTCCTTTTCTAATTTGTCTTGGGAATTTCTGCTTTTAATTTTCGTTTATTTAGTCCCTGGACATCAGTTAAATATTAATCCTCTTCCTCTCCTTCTCACTGGTACATGTTTTTGACTTTTGAAAACTTTTTAAACTTTTTAAAGTAAAATTTCTATCATACAAAATCTTGCGTCCCTACTACACAAGCGTCATTATACGAGTACTCCAAATTAACGGAAAATTAGTAACCAACGGCCCGTTTCTATGGAAACCAAAACCCTTTGATTGGCTAAGGCCTAGATTATAAGCATTGTTATCATATTTGAATTTTTATTCAAAATTTCTATATATTTTCTGATTGATTTTATTCTTCTGTCTTCCTTCCTGAGTATTAAATATTATCACTATTGTATTTATTTCCTTTCAAAGATTAAAATAATACCTCATATTGTCATGTTCTGATAGATATTAACTTCTGTTTAATTATGTTAACATTTGATAATTATATGTTTCTTTTAATTTAAGCTCTTATTGTAACTTTTTTGCTGTAAGACGGGAATAGTTCGTTTGAAACTTTCTATAGTAATTTTGCATATCCCCAAGAATGACTGCAATTTCTTCTTGTTTTTTGGTGAGGGAAATTTTTGGATGGCTTCAACTTTCTCTTGGGATGGAGAGATTCCCTGTTCGGTCAATTTGAACCATAGGAACTTCACTTCATTGGCAATAAATTTTGATTTATCCAATTTAAGTGTAATATTATTATTGGACAACTTTTTTAATACATGTTCGACTCGTTCACAGTGTTCGTCCTAGTCTGAAGATGTTATGAGCAGGTCGTCAACGTACACTGTTGTGAACTCCAGTGCCTCTTGACCTAAGACTTGGTCCATGCACTTGACGAACATTGCTACGGAATTGACGAGTCCAAATGGTAATCTTTTAAATTGGTAATTTCTACCATTGAATATGAAGGCCATGTATTGCCTGCTGTGTGGGTGCAGCTCCACCTGCCAGTACCCACATACAGTATCCCAGGTGCTAATGTATTTGATACCATGAAATCATTTTAAAATTTCCTCAATTTCTCCCGGTGAGGTCCGGTCATTGACAATCATTTTATTGATTTCTCGGGCGTCCAAGCAAATCCGTACTTTGCCATTCTTTTTGGGTATAGCTACTATTGGGCTTGTGTATTGAGATTGGCTATACTCAATAATGTCCTCCGCAATCATTCTGTTAATTTCTGTCCTGACTTCATTCTTCAGGGAGTACGCTATGAGATATGATTTCCTGTGGAAGTCTACAGGTTCCCGGAAGTTAATTTTGCACTGGTACCCCTTAACTTTTCCTGGAGTATTCGAGAAAACATGCTGGTATTTGTTATAAATGGCTATGAGGTTTTTAGACTGTCGTTTACTGATTTCTTGTTGAGGTCGTTCTCTTTGGAAAGTTCTTATTTCTTCTATTTTCCGTTCCCATAATCCTCTACCTTCCTCTTCATCGGCCATAATGGTGGACGTTTCATGCGTTTGACAGTAGTAACTTTTTAATCCTGGGTCTTGATTCAGAGCTGTTGGAGTAGGGTTACAGTTTATGATATTTGCAGGCCATATTCCCTGTTCAGAAGTTAGCAATACGACTCCTTTTTGCAGGTTGATAACTGCCGAATATAGTCTTCCCACGTCACATCCTATGAGCATGCTAAATGGCAGTCCATTGGCTACAAGAAATACAATAGGGATGGATGTGTTTTGATTGTCTAATTCTAAGGAAACTTGCGTCAATTTTTGCGTCTTATTCTGTTTGCCCGTGGCACCAATGATTATGATATTGTTTATTGGTAGAGTGGGGATTGGTGTTTGGGAATTGGCTTGTATTCGCTCTAACTCGGGTTGGTCTATTAGAGAGATGTTAGATCCCGTGTCAATCATGATTATTTCTATAGTCCCGTTTATGGTAGCCTTTATATGAACAATTTCACTGTTAGTTTGTTGTAACTGGTTAGCTTCTTCTTCGAGAATTTCTTCTCGGATATTCTTGAGATAGTTGTTAGATATTATTGTAATGACTTTGTGTTTATCTTGTGACGTTATACGACGTATTAACCCAAGTGATTGGTCATGTGAAGGGTATGTAGGTTTTTCTTTAGTTTAAAGGTTGTTGTTGATTTGTGGCCAGACTATATGACTGGTCATCCGCTAGTTGCTCGGTCCTTGTTTATTGTTAACTTCATTCCTTCTTGGTTCTGTGGTTCTATTCTCTGAGAACTGATTGTTGTTTGTATTGGATTCGTGGTACTATGGGTTTGTCTGTCAGTTCGGACAATACCTCCTGTGGTTATTTCGTCTACGTCCATGAATGAAATTTACTTGGCGTCTGCCGCCGCCTCTATTTTGGTTCCCCCGGTTCCCCTGTTGAACTGATAATTAGGGTTGTACCGGTTGCCATAATAGTTATTATTGTTGGGGTGACCATTTGGACGTTGTTCCGGTTCTGCTCCCCTGTAGCTATTGTTTGTTGGACTATTGTTTGGGATGTTCCTGTTGTTTGACTGGTTTCCCGGATGATTGTTTGGTGGGCCTCTGTTAAATGGCTGGTTATTTTGAGGGTGATTCGGTTGATTCCTGTTGTATGGCTGATCACCTTGATAGTTGTTGTTATTCCGGTTCCCATTGTTCTGGTTGCCGTTTTGTGTGTTATTGTAGGGCAGGTTTTAATTGGGTGCATTATTATTATTGTTCCACCTATTATATCGTTGGTTCACTAGTCGATTTTTCTTATATTGCCCATCCTTCTCGTGATCCTCCAACAAGCTTGCCATTCCCTGGATTGTCTTAATATGCCCTTGTCTCCTGGCTTTTTGTACTGCTTCCTCGTAGTGGTACCCAAGCTGTATCACTAGAGATTCCTCAGGTATCCTTGGTTCTAGGTTCCTTGCCAAGCATACCTTCCCTGAAAAGTAAGATGTTAGGGTGTGTCCTGCTTGCGGTTCATACCTCCCATTGCTGATGTCATTCCTGACTACGTTTTGGGTGGGCTCAGTCCAGTATTTTTCTCGGAATTGTATTTTAAATTCCTGTGTGCAATTTATCTCTAGTCGAGTTGCCGTCCACCAGTTGTCGTGGGTGTCTCTGAACATTTCATCAATAAGGCTTCTTACTGTTGTCCACCTTGTTTCCCTGTTTTTCGATTAATTCCTCTACTCTTTTGAGGAATTCCATGGGATTCCGCCGGTAACTGCGAAAGTTGATCACATCTCTGTTCTCGCTGGTAATAATGTGGGTATTGTGACAGGGTTTCTCCCTCAATGCGTCCAGCTCTTCCTGAATTTGCCTCTGCCTTTGGCTGATTCCCTGGATCTTCTCCTTGTTCTCTTGGGTCTGTCCGTCTACTTTGTTGATGGCGGTGTATACCCTTTCTACACGATCATTGACATCTATTTGTATTTCCTGATGCCTCTCCTCCAGCTTCTTAAGCACCTCCTGTTTATTTCTCTGGCATTCTTCGGTGGTGACTTGATAAAATTCTGTCGCTCTCATTCTACCTTCCTCCTCGACATTGCTGATTTTATTGTTTAGCTCTTCCCGGACTTGTATCACCGTTTCATTTGTTTCGGTTATCGTTTGTTTGATCTCCTCCCGACATTCTACCAGTTGTTGTTTCAATTCCTCCTTGTTTTTTCGCTGTCTTCCTTCAATTTTCGTTGGAGCGTTTCATTACTATTTTCAACCTTCTAATTCACTATCTCCAGATCCTTCTTGATCTGTTTCTTCAGCTCTTCACTCTTCTTTTCTAACGTCTCCTGACTTCTCTTCAGGGCTTCATGGTTGCTCTCCATTTTATTATTTAGAAGTTCCATGTTCTCCTTGATTTGCTTCTTCAATTCTTCACTGTTTCGATCCAGTTTTTCATTCAAGAATTCCCTTTCTTCCTTCCTTTGTTCCCGTATTTCTTCCTTCATTCCCTCTTGTAACGATTCTAATTTTTTATTCAATTCTTCCTTGTCTTCCTTTCTTTGTTCTCTTGTTTCTTCCTTCATTTTCGTAAAATTATTATTAATTTGTCCAAATTGTTCCCCTGCTTGTCTGAATTGCTCCATCAACATTCTCATCATGCTGTCCCATTTCGTCTCTTCTGTTGGTTTGACTGGTTGGACGTCAACTACTACTTCAATTTCTGGTTCTGGTAGGTTTGGATTTTCCGGTTGGTCCCCCTGGGGATCCTCTTCGAACAATCCTCCAATCATTTCCTCAATTTCCTCTATTTCTTCTTGGTTGTTCCTTTCTTAGTGTCGAATCTTGTAACCATATGATGTCTTTTCATAATCGCCGCTAGTAGTCCTTTTCTAGCCTCACTACGTTGGTCGCCAATCTGTAACGAGAAGACTCGTTCGTGTCTCTGTAAAGACGTATATATTGTTTTTTAAGTATTTGTGCGGTGTGTTCGTCTCACACCTGTCGTTACATTAATGGTTGTTGCTAACAAAGTCCGTAGCGTTGTCACAATTATCAGTACAACCTAGTGGAAATCTTACCTGTACTTTCATAGGGGTGTTTTAATCCCGGGTGGCGCCAAATTGTTTGATGAAAACAATTATATCTATGAATTAATATGTTAGTATGGTGTTTTCAGCGGTGACGGCTGGAGCGTTCGAATCGGTTCCCGCCTTTGTACAGCTTACTGTATTGCACAGATAGCGAAAGCGCTAGTTGTCTGTTCTGTAATTTCCCTAACACACACATATATAATACAATTTCCTATGAAATTAAACATAGGTTACACTCTGTACTGTTTCTTTAATGATAGTTTGGTAATTAATTCATGTGACAATAATATTATAATTTAGTATTCAATAAATTTGCTCCGGGATAAAACATGAAACGCATTATCTCAAGCTGACGAAATTGGTTTTTTGAACGAGCTATTCTGACGCCATCATGGCTATTGTTTATACATTATTTGTCAATTCGTCCAAAATCTGGAGTCCTTTAGATTATAAAGAAAACATTAAATATGGTTACAATAAAAAAAATATCGGTATGGAGAACCATACATGACTTCCATATTCTAAGATTTATTTTTAAAATCATTTTCGAAATGAAATATTACCATAGAAACTACTTCTTTCTACTTACTGCTTCAGCCTTAACCACAGTACTGTGGTCACTAACATATACCACCTCACGTTATCGCACTCGATTTTCACTGATGATGGAAGTCAATGGCATTGCCGAAACGTCTGGTTTTGTAGAAAACATTGGACTACGGCCAAATATCCCGGGAAGGAATTTTGACAAAAACTACTTCTTTGTTGCCGATAACGTTGTACACATATATATAAAAAATATGCATAAAATGAATGGCTTGTATAAGTTAATGATTGATCTCCATTAAGTAGTGCTCAAGTTTCCAAAGTTTTAATATTATGATGTCCGTAATTAAAACATCAGAGCAGGTTTAGTGTGTATGAGGGTACACCGTGGACAAAAATTTTCAACATTTCCTATTGAGCGTTGCTTAGAGTAAAGCTGCGAATCTACAGTGTATGTTTCACAGAACAAACACGCGAAAAAGAAGGAGCGCTCCGAAGTCACTCACGGACCCTCAGCATCTTGCAGAGGGTTCATTCCCTAAAAACGAAAAGTCTGTCTATGAATCGTTCCTCTGTAAACACGTGCAGTTACACTGCCCAGCGATCCACAGGAAGCAAATCGCTATCCACGCTGGACACTTTTTCGGCTTGGATGCGTTATGTTGGTATGGGTTCGGCACTTTCCATTTAAAAACCGTGCAAATGTAAGAAAATAAACATGAATGAGGCCAGAAATAACTCGAATTGTGTGTGTGTGTGTCTTCCCTGCCTTTTTATTGCGGTAGTGATAATAATAAAATGGAAACGTAAACAGTACATAACTGAGATATGCTTGCCTGCCACGCACGATATATTTTCTCTTATACATGACTAGCAGAATACCCGTGCTTCGCTACGGAGTTTCACGTTGTACGTAATGAAAATGTTAGTTTAATTAATAAAGTTTAATTAAAGTAGGCTTCTTAAAAATAAATAGCTGTTGCCCACAACTTCGTTCGCGTGGTCTTTAATTTAATGCGATAATATATTTAGAACAGAATCTATTCTATTGGGTTGCCATAGTAACCAGATCTATTAGATTTTTAAGACCGCAAAGGACCCCCCAGAGGATCGTATCGAAAAAACACCTGTCCTATGTTGGTTCTCCCGTTGCGTAAAATATTTGTGCCAAGTTCGGTTGAAATCGGTCCAATGGTTTAGGTAGAGACGTGGAAGACCCCAAAGGACCCCCAAAGGATAGTATCGAAAAAAACACTTGTCCTATGTTGGTTCTCCCTTTGCGTAAAATATTTGTGCCAAGTTTGGTTGAAATCGGTCCAATGGTTTAGGTGGAGACGTGGAAGACCCCAAAGGACCCCCCAAAGGATAGTATCGAAAAAAACACTTGTCCTATGTTGGTTCTCCCTTTGCGTAAAATATTTGTGCCAAGTTTGGTTGAAATCGGTCCAGTGGTTTAGGAGGCGATGTGGAAGACCCCAAAGAACCCCCAAAAGGATCCCATCGAAAAAACACCTATCCTATGTTGGTTCTCCCGTTGCGTAAAATATTTGTGCCAAGTTTGGTTGAAATCGGTGCAGTGGTTTAGGAGGAGATGTGGAAGAAACCTTCGCGGACGTGCGCACAACAACTCACCGAAGTTTCATCGCAATCGGATGAATGGTATAGGAACGCATACGAGACAAACAAAGAAACATTCATTTTTATATATAAGATGGAAACTATACCACTTACTTGACATAAACCGTGATAGCTAAGTTAATGTACAACATATATGTATTAATTATACACATAAATGTTCCTCGATAGACACTCTATCTATTGGCGAAAACTTGAATAAAATCCGTTCAGTACTTCCTGAGATTAGCGATTTCAAACAGAGAGAGAAAACGGACCGACTTTACTTTATACTATGTACAGATTTACATTAAAATGAAAAAAATTATAATTTTATTGCCTGGCAACAAAATTATTTTATTTTTAACAATTACCATTGTTTGAAAAAGTTTAAATGAATTTTCAAGTACTTTACTCTTGTTAAAACGTAAAAGGTTGCAGGTAAACTACCCCTTCCCCTTAACCGATCTTCACCAAAATCAGAAGGCCTTGAGTGCTCTACAATTCAGTGACGTATGCAAAAAATTATTTGATTCTGTTTGAATTTGCGGCAGTTATCGTTTGCCATAGAAAATACGCTTGATAAAAAACGTTGCTGGTAAACTACCCCTTTCCCATCAACCGATCTTCACCAAAAACAATAAGTCTTGAGTACTCTACAAACGACGGCTGTATGCAAAAAATTATTTGATTCTGTTTGAATTTGCGGCTGTTATCGTTTGCCATAGAAAATACACTTGATAAAAAAACGCTGCCAGTAAACTACCCCTTTCCCTTAACCAATCTTCACCAAAAACAAAAGGTCTAGAGAACTCTGCAATTTAGGGCTGTATGCAAATAATCTTTTGATTCTGTTTCAATTTGCGGCTGTTATCGTTTGCCATAGGAAATACCCTTGTTAAAACATAAAACGTTACAGGTAAACTACCCCTTTCCCTTAACCGATCTTCACCAAAAACAATAGGTCTTGAGAACTCTACAATTCAGGGCTGTATGCGAAACATTATTTGATTCTGTTTGAATTTGCGGCTGTTATCGATTGCCAAAAAAAAAATTTCCCTTGATAAAAAAAACCGTTGCAGGTAAACTACCCCTTTCCCTCAACCGATCTTCACCAAAACAATAGGTCATGAGTACTCTACAAATCAGGGCTGTATGCAAAAAATTATTTGATTTTGTTTGAATTTGCGGCAGTTATCGTTTGCCATAGAAAAAAAATCTACACACAGACAGACAGACACACAGCAGACACACAGACACTTTTCGGAAAACGACTTTTTTTCATGTTTTGAGTGTAGTACAATCAGAATCTGCAATAATCTCGAACACGATTTTTGTTGCCATCACCATACTTCCATTCCTTAGGGAATATGGAAGTAATACACTACCGTACATTCTCCGTACTTATATAATATACTGTGTGTCTACAATTTGTTCTGCAGTGTAGTAATAGGTGTTACAAAAGTTCGCCACTTTGTGCGAGGTTATTTTTTTAGTTAACAAGTTTTTCTACGTAAGTTTATTTTATTAAATCCTTGAAAGAAAATTATTGTTAATTCATAGTGAGAGTTTGTATTGATATGAGAAATATTTAAAGTGCTTTTATTCCTGGGATTAGGGTATTTAAATGATACTTATCAGTTCAGAAGGTTTGTGATAGATCGTTGTTCTTTGGATATGGAAAATTCATCAATTTTGAGTGACTTAGGCTGCAGGCGTCCTTTTCTAATTTGTCTTGGGAATTTCTGCTTTTAATTTTCGTTTATTTAGTCCCTGGACATCAGTTAAATATTAATCCTCTTCCTCTCCTTCTCACTGGTACATGTTTTTGACTTTTGAAAACTTTTTAAACTTTTTAAAGTAAAATTTCTATCATACAAAATCTTGCGTCCCTACTACACAAGCGTCATTATACGAGTACTCCAAATTAACGGAAAATTAGTAACCAACGGCCCGTTTCTATGGAAACCAAAACCCTTTGATTGGCTAAGGCCTAGATTATAAGCATTGTTATCATATTTGAATTTTTATTCAAAATTTCTATATATTTTCTGATTGATTTTATTCTTCTGTCTTCCTTCCTGAGTATTAAATATTATCACTATTGTATTTATTTCCTTTCAAAGATTAAAATAATACCTCATATTGTCATGTTCTGATAGATATTAACTTCTGTTTAATTATGTTAACATTTGATAATTATATGTTTCTTTTAATTTAAGCTCTTATTGTAACTTTTTTGCTGTAAGACGGGAATAGTTCGTTTGAAACTTTCTATAGTAATTTTGCATATCCCCAAGAATGACTGCAATTTCTTCTTGTTTTTTGGTGAGGGAAATTTTTGGATGGCTTCAACTTTCTCTTGGGATGGAGAGATTCCCTGTTCGGTCAATTTGAACCATAGGAACTTCACTTCATTGGCAATAAATTTTGATTTATCCAATTTAAGTGTAATATTATTATTGGACAACTTTTTTAATACATGTTCGACTCGTTCACAGTGTTCGTCCTAGTCTGAAGATGTTATGAGCAGGTCGTCAACGTACACTGTTGTGAACTCCAGTGCCTCTTGACCTAAGACTTGGTCCATGCACTTGACGAACATTGCTACGGAATTGACGAGTCCAAATGGTAATCTTTTAAATTGGTAATTTCTACCATTGAATATGAAGGCCATGTATTGCCTGCTGTGTGGGTGCAGCTCCACCTGCCAGTACCCACATACAGTATCCCAGGTGCTAATGTATTTGATACCATGAAATCATTTTAAAATTTCCTCAATTTCTCCCGGTGAGGTCCGGTCATTGACAATCATTTTATTGATTTCTCGGGCGTCCAAGCAAATCCGTACTTTGCCATTCTTTTTGGGTATAGCTACTATTGGGCTTGTGTATTGAGATTGGCTATACTCAATAATGTCCTCCGCAATCATTCTGTTAATTTCTGTCCTGACTTCATTCTTCAGGGAGTACGCTATGAGATATGATTTCCTGTGGAAGTCTACAGGTTCCCGGAAGTTAATTTTGCACTGGTACCCCTTAACTTTTCCTGGAGTATTCGAGAAAACATGCTGGTATTTGTTATAAATGGCTATGAGGTTTTTAGACTGTCGTTTACTGATTTCTTGTTGAGGTCGTTCTCTTTGGAAAGTTCTTATTTCTTCTATTTTCCGTTCCCATAATCCTCTACCTTCCTCTTCATCGGCCATAATGGTGGACGTTTCATGCGTTTGACAGTAGTAACTTTTTAATCCTGGGTCTTGATTCAGAGCTGTTGGAGTAGGGTTACAGTTTATGATATTTGCAGGCCATATTCCCTGTTCAGAAGTTAGCAATACGACTCCTTTTTGCAGGTTGATAACTGCCGAATATAGTCTTCCCACGTCACATCCTATGAGCATGCTAAATGGCAGTCCATTGGCTACAAGAAATACAATAGGGATGGATGTGTTTTGATTGTCTAATTCTAAGGAAACTTGCGTCAATTTTTGCGTCTTATTCTGTTTGCCCGTGGCACCAATGATTATGATATTGTTTATTGGTAGAGTGGGGATTGGTGTTTGGGAATTGGCTTGTATTCGCTCTAACTCGGGTTGGTCTATTAGAGAGATGTTAGATCCCGTGTCAATCATGATTATTTCTATAGTCCCGTTTATGGTAGCCTTTATATGAACAATTTCACTGTTAGTTTGTTGTAACTGGTTAGCTTCTTCTTCGAGAATTTCTTCTCGGATATTCTTGAGATAGTTGTTAGATATTATTGTAATGACTTTGTGTTTATCTTGTGACGTTATACGACGTATTAACCCAAGTGATTGGTCATGTGAAGGGTATGTAGGTTTTTCTTTAGTTTAAAGGTTGTTGTTGATTTGTGGCCAGACTATATGACTGGTCATCCGCTAGTTGCTCGGTCCTTGTTTATTGTTAACTTCATTCCTTCTTGGTTCTGTGGTTCTATTCTCTGAGAACTGATTGTTGTTTGTATTGGATTCGTGGTACTATGGGTTTGTCTGTCAGTTCGGACAATACCTCCTGTGGTTATTTCGTCTACGTCCATGAATGAAATTTACTTGGCGTCTGCCGCCGCCTCTATTTTGGTTCCCCCGGTTCCCCTGTTGAACTGATAATTAGGGTTGTACCGGTTGCCATAATAGTTATTATTGTTGGGGTGACCATTTGGACGTTGTTCCGGTTCTGCTCCCCTGTAGCTATTGTTTGTTGGACTATTGTTTGGGATGTTCCTGTTGTTTGACTGGTTTCCCGGATGATTGTTTGGTGGGCCTCTGTTAAATGGCTGGTTATTTTGAGGGTGATTCGGTTGATTCCTGTTGTATGGCTGATCACCTTGATAGTTGTTGTTATTCCGGTTCCCATTGTTCTGGTTGCCGTTTTGTGTGTTATTGTAGGGCAGGTTTTAATTGGGTGCATTATTATTATTGTTCCACCTATTATATCGTTGGTTCACTAGTCGATTTTTCTTATATTGCCCATCCTTCTCGTGATCCTCCAACAAGCTTGCCATTCCCTGGATTGTCTTAATATGCCCTTGTCTCCTGGCTTTTTGTACTGCTTCCTCGTAGTGGTACCCAAGCTGTATCACTAGAGATTCCTCAGGTATCCTTGGTTCTAGGTTCCTTGCCAAGCATACCTTCCCTGAAAAGTAAGATGTTAGGGTGTGTCCTGCTTGCGGTTCATACCTCCCATTGCTGATGTCATTCCTGACTACGTTTTGGGTGGGCTCAGTCCAGTATTTTTCTCGGAATTGTATTTTAAATTCCTGTGTGCAATTTATCTCTAGTCGAGTTGCCGTCCACCAGTTGTCGTGGGTGTCTCTGAACATTTCATCAATAAGGCTTCTTACTGTTGTCCACCTTGTTTCCCTGTTTTTCGATTAATTCCTCTACTCTTTTGAGGAATTCCATGGGATTCCGCCGGTAACTGCGAAAGTTGATCACATCTCTGTTCTCGCTGGTAATAATGTGGGTATTGTGACAGGGTTTCTCCCTCAATGCGTCCAGCTCTTCCTGAATTTGCCTCTGCCTTTGGCTGATTCCCTGGATCTTCTCCTTGTTCTCTTGGGTCTGTCCGTCTACTTTGTTGATGGCGGTGTATACCCTTTCTACACGATCATTGACATCTATTTGTATTTCCTGATGCCTCTCCTCCAGCTTCTTAAGCACCTCCTGTTTATTTCTCTGGCATTCTTCGGTGGTGACTTGATAAAATTCTGTCGCTCTCATTCTACCTTCCTCCTCGACATTGCTGATTTTATTGTTTAGCTCTTCCCGGACTTGTATCACCGTTTCATTTGTTTCGGTTATCGTTTGTTTGATCTCCTCCCGACATTCTACCAGTTGTTGTTTCAATTCCTCCTTGTTTTTTCGCTGTCTTCCTTCAATTTTCGTTGGAGCGTTTCATTACTATTTTCAACCTTCTAATTCACTATCTCCAGATCCTTCTTGATCTGTTTCTTCAGCTCTTCACTCTTCTTTTCTAACGTCTCCTGACTTCTCTTCAGGGCTTCATGGTTGCTCTCCATTTTATTATTTAGAAGTTCCATGTTCTCCTTGATTTGCTTCTTCAATTCTTCACTGTTTCGATCCAGTTTTTCATTCAAGAATTCCCTTTCTTCCTTCCTTTGTTCCCGTATTTCTTCCTTCATTCCCTCTTGTAACGATTCTAATTTTTTATTCAATTCTTCCTTGTCTTCCTTTCTTTGTTCTCTTGTTTCTTCCTTCATTTCGTAAAATTATTATTAATTTGTCCAAATTGTTCCCCTGCTTGTCTGAATTGCTCCATCAACATTCTCATCATGCTGTCCCATTTCGTCTCTTCTGTTGGTTTGACTGGTTGGACGTCAACTACTACTTCAATTTCTGGTTCTGGTAGGTTTGGATTTTCCGGTTGGTCCCCCTGGGGATCCTCTTCGAACAATCCTCCAATCATTTCCTCAATTTCCTCTATTTCTTCTTGGTTGTTCCTTTCTTAGTGTCGAATCTTGTAACCATATGATGTCTTTTCATAATCGCCGCTAGTAGTCCTTTTCTAGCCTCACTACGTTGGTCGCCAATCTGTAACGAGAAGACTCGTTCGTGTCTCTGTAAAGACGTATATATTGTTTTTTAAGTATTTGTGCGGTGTGTTCGTCTCACACCTGTCGTTACATTAATGGTTGTTGCTAACAAAGTCCGTAGCGTTGTCACAATTATCAGTACAACCTAGTGGAAATCTTACCTGTACTTTCATAGGGGTGTTTTAATCCCGGGTGGCGCCAAATTGTTTGATGAAAACAATTATATCTATGAATTAATATGTTAGTATGGTGTTTTCAGCGGTGACGGCTGGAGCGTTCGAATCGGTTCCCGCCTTTGTACAGCTTACTGTATTGCACAGATAGCGAAAGCGCTAGTTGTCTGTTCTGTAATTTCCCTAACACACACATATATAATACAATTTCCTATGAAATTAAACATAGGTTACACTCTGTACTGTTTCTTTAATGATAGTTTGGTAATTAATTCATGTGACAATAATATTATAATTTAGTATTCAATAAATTTGCTCCGGGATAAAACATGAAACGCATTATCTCAAGCTGACGAAATTGGTTTTTTGAACGAGCTATTCTGACGCCATCATGGCTATTGTTTATACATTATTTGTCAATTCGTCCAAAATCTGGAGTCCTTTAGATTATAAAGAAAACATTAAATATGGTTACAATAAAAAAAATATCGGTATGGAGAACCATACATGACTTCCATATTCTAAGATTTATTTTTAAAATCATTTTCGAAATGAAATATTACCATAGAAACTACTTCTTTCTACTTACTGCTTCAGCCTTAACCACAGTACTGTGGTCACTAACATATACCACCTCACGTTATCGCACTCGATTTTCACTGATGATGGAAGTCAATGGCATTGCCGAAACGTCTGGTTTTGTAGAAAACATTGGACTACGGCCAAATATCCCGGGAAGGAATTTTGACAAAAACTACTTCTTTGTTGCCGATAACGTTGTACACATATATATAAAAAATATGCATAAAATGAATGGCTTGTATAAGTTAATGATTGATCTCCATTAAGTAGTGCTCAAGTTTCCAAAGTTTTAATATTATGATGTCCGTAATTAAAACATCAGAGCAGGTTTAGTGTGTATGAGGGTACACCGTGGACAAAAATTTTCAACATTTCCTATTGAGCGTTGCTTAGAGTAAAGCTGCGAATCTACAGTGTATGTTTCACAGAACAAACACGCGAAAAAGAAGGAGCGCTCCGAAGTCACTCACGGACCCTCAGCATCTTGCAGAGGGTTCATTCCCTAAAGACGAAAAGTCTGTCTATGAATCGTTCCTCTGTAAACACGTGCAGTTACACTGCCCAGCGATCCACAGGAAGCAAATCGCTATCCACGCTGGACACTTTTTCGGCTTGGATGCGTTATGTTGGTATGGGTTCGGCACTTTCCATTTAAAAACCGTGCAAATGTAAGAAAATAAACATGAATGAGGCCAGAAATAACTCGAATTGTGTGTGTGTGTGTCTTCCCTGCCTTTTTATTGCGGTAGTGATAATAATAAAATGGAAACGTAAACAGTACATAACTGAGATATGCTTGCCTGCCACGCACGATATATTTTCTCTTATACATGACTAGCAGAATACCCGTGCTTCGCTACGGAGTTTCACGTTGTACGTAATGAAAATGTTAGTTTAATTAATAAAGTTTAATTAAAGTAGGCTTCTTAAAAATAAATAGCTGTTGCCCACAACTTCGTTCGCGTGGTCTTTAATTTAATGCGATAATATATTTAGAACAGAATCTATTCTATTGGGTTGCCATAGTAACCAGATCTATTAGATTTTTAAGACCGCAAAGGACCCCCCAGAGGATCGTATCGAAAAAACACCTGTCGTATGTTGGTTCTCCCGTTGCGTAAAATATTTGTGCCAAGTTCGGTTGAAATCGGTCCAATGGTTTAGGTAGAGACGTGGAAGACCCCAAAGGACCCCCAAAGGATAGTATCGAAAAAAACACTTGTCCTATGTTGGTTCTCCCGTTGCGTAAAATATTTGTGCCAAGTTTGGTTGAAATCGGTCCAATGGTTTAGGTGGAGACGTGGAAGACCCCAAAGGACCCCCCAAAGGATAGTATCGAAAAAAACACTTGTCCTATGTTGGTTCTCCCTTTGCGTAAAATATTTGTGCCAAGTTTGGTTGAAATCGGTCCAGTGGTTTAGGAGGCGATGTGGAAGACCCCAAAGAACCCCCAAAAGGATCCCATCGAAAAAACACCTATCCTATGTTGGTTCTCCCGTTGCGTAAAATATTTGTGCCAAGTTTGGTTGAAATCGGTGCAGTGGTTTAGGAGGAGATGTGGAAGAAACCTTCGCGGACGTGCGCACAACAACTCACCGAAGTTTCATCGCAATCGGATGAATGGTATAGGAACGCATACGAGACAAACAAAGAAACATTCATTTTTATATATAAGATGGAAACTATACCACTTACTTGACATAAACCGTGATAGCTAAGTTAATGTACAACATATATGTATTAATTATACACATAAATGTTCCTCGATAGACACTCTATCTATTGGCGAAAACTTGAATAAAATCCGTTCAGTACTTCCTGAGATTAGCGATTTCAAACAGAGAGAGAAAACGGACCGACTTTACTTTATACTATGTACAGATTTACATTAAAATGAAAAAAATTATAATTTTATTGCCTGGCAAGAAAATTATTTTATTTTTAACAATTACCATTGTTTGAAAAAGTTTAAATGAATTTTCAAGTACTTTACTCTTGTTAAAACGTAAAAGGTTGCAGGTAAACTACCCCTTCCCCTTAACCGATCTTCACCAAAATCAGAAGGCCTTGAGTGCTCTACAATTCAGTGACGTATGCAAAAAATTATTTGATTCTGTTTGAATTTGCGGCAGTTATCGTTTGCCATAGAAAATACGCTTGATAAAAAACGTTGCTGGTAAACTACCCCTTTCCCATCAACCGATCTTCACCAAAAACAATAAGTCTTGAGTACTCTACAAACGACGGCTGTATGCAAAAAATTATTTGATTCTGTTTGAATTTGCGGCTGTTATCGTTTGCCATAGAAAATACACTTGATAAAAAAACGCTGCCAGTAAACTATCCCTTTCCCTTAACCAATCTTCACCAAAAACAAAAGGTCTAGAGAACTCTGCAATTTAGGGCTGTATGCAAATAATCTTTTGATTCTGTTTCAATTTGCGGCTGTTATCGTTTGCCATAGGAAATACCCTTGTTAAAACATAAAACGTTACAGGTAAACTACCCCTTTCCCTTAACCGATCTTCACCAAAAACAATAGGTCTTGAGAACTCTACAATTCAGGGCTGTATGCGAAACATTATTTGATTCTGTTTGAATTTGCGGCTGTTATCGATTGCCAAAAAAAAAAATTTCCCTTGATAAAAAAAACCGTTGCAGGTAAACTACCCCTTTCCCTCAACCGATCTTCACCAAAAACAATAGGTCATGAGCACTCTTCAAATCAGGGCTGTATGCAAAAAATTATTTGATTTTGTTTGAATTTGCGGCAGTTATCGTTTGCCATAGAAAAAAAATCTACACACAGACAGACAGACACACAGCAGACACACAGACACTTTTCGGAAAACGACTTTTTTTCATGTTTTGAGTGTAGTACAATCAGAATCTGCAATAATCTCGAACACGATTTTTTTTGCCATCACCATACTTCCATTCCTTAGGGAATATGGAAGTAATACACTACCGTACATTCTCCGTACTTATATAATATACTGTGTGTCTACAATTTGTTCTGCAGTGTAGTAATAGGTGTTACAAAAGTTCGCCACTTTGTGCGAGGTTATTTTTTTAGTTAACAAGTTTTTCTACGTAAGTTTATTTTATTCAATCCTTGAAAGAAAATTATTGTTAATTCATAGTGAGAGTTTGTATTGATATGAGAAATATTTAAAGTGCTTTTATTCCTGGGATTAGGGTATTTAAATGATACTTATCAGTTCAGAAGGTTTGTGATAGATCGTTGTTCTTTGGATATGGAAAATTCATCAATTTTGAGTGACTTAGGCTGCAGGCGTCCTTTTCTAATTTGTCTTGGGAATTTCTGCTTTTAATTTTCGTTTATTTAGTCCCTGGACATCAGTTAAATATTAATCCTCTTCCTCTCCTTCTCACTGGTACATGTTTTTGACTTTTGAAAACTTTTTAAACTTTTTAAAGTAAAATTTCTATCATACAAAATCTTGCGTCCCTACTACACAAGCGTCATTATACGAGTACTCCAAATTAACGGAAAATTAGTAACCAACGGCCCGTTTCTATGGAAACCAAAACCCTTTGATTGGCTAAGGCCTAGATTATAAGCATTGTTATCATATTTGAATTTTTATTCAAAATTTCTATATATTTTCTGATTGATTTTATTCTTCTGTCTTCCTTCCTGAGTATTAAATATTATCACTATTGTATTTATTTCCTTTCAAAGATTAAAATAATACCTCATAAGGTCATGTTCTGATAGATATTAACTTCTGTTTAATTATGTTAACATTTGATAATTATATGTTTCTTTTAATTTAAGCTCTTACTGTAACTTTTTTGCTGTAAGACGGGAATAGTTCGTTTGAAACTTTCTATAGTAATTTTGCATATCCCCAAGAATGACTGCAATTTCTTCTTGTTTTTTGGTGAGGGAAATTTTTGGATGGCTTCAACTTTCTCTTGGGATGGAGAGATTCCCTGTTCGGTCAATTTGAACCATAGGAACTTCACTTCATTGGCAATAAATTTTGATTTATCCAATTTAAGTGTAATATTATTATTGGACAACTTTTTTAATACATGTTCGACTCGTTCACAGTGTTCGTCCTAGTCTGAAGATGTTATGAGCAGGTCGTCAACGTACACTGTTGTGAACTCCAGTGCCTCTTGACCTAAGACTTGGTCCATGCACTTGACGAACATTGCTACGGAATTGACGAGTCCAAATGGTAATCTTTTAAATTGGTAATTTCTACCATTGAATATGAAGGCCATGTATTGCCTGCTGTGTGGGTGCAGCTCCACCTGCCAGTACCCACATACAGTATCCCAGGTGCTAATGTATTTGATACCATGAAATCATTTTAAAATTTCCTCAATTTCTCCCGGTGAGGTCCGGTCATTGACAATCATTTTATTGATTTCTCGGGCGTCCAAGCAAATCCGTACTTTGCCATTCTTTTTGGGTATAGCTACTATTGGGCTTGTGTATTGAGATTGGCTATACTCAATAATGTCCTCCGCAATCATTCTGTTAATTTCTGTCCTGACTTCATTCTTCAGGGAGTACGCTATGAGATATGATTTCCTGTGGAAGTCTACAGGTTCCCGGAAGTTAATTTTGCACTGGTACCCCTTAACTTTTCCTGGAGTATTCGAGAAAACATGCTGGTATTTGTTATAAATGGCTATGAGGTTTTTAGACTGTCGTTTACTGATTTCTTGTTGAGGTCGTTCTCTTTGGAAAGTTCTTATTTCTTCTATTTTCCGTTCCCATAATCCTCTACCTTCCTCTTCATCGGCCATAATGGTGG